>JAUIMM010000904.1:1407500-2007500 GCA_031769625.1 Taudactylus pleione
AAAAATGCATTTTTTAATTTTTCAAATTTTTGCTATCTTAATTGAAATGCTTACTATGTTTCAGCAAAATATAGTATTCCAACAAGAATTACTATTTTTATACTGGATAGCCTATACAGCATGATGGCCTAGTGTTGTTATATTACAAAAAATGGGGATATACTGTATGGGCTTTAGAAGCTATCTAGCTGTGAACAATATACAATATTGCAAACTGTTAATCATAATCTGGTTATCACCAAATATAAAGGAGGCACACACTTTGAAAGTTGAGACTTGGGTCAATAGGGATCAGTTTGAATGACTGCCAGACCTATGTCCGGCATTTCAAATCCCAATGCCAGAATAGCGACAGCAGTGAAGATCCCAATAGGTAAGTGAACTAACTATACCTAACCCTATCCCCCATAACCTTAACCTTCCCTTAGGGGTGCCTAATACTAACCTCCCCCTAGTGCCTAACCCTAAAACCCAAAAGTGCCTAAACTGAACCCCATAATCCCCGCAGCCTAAACCTAACCCTCCTTTCCCTATCCTAACCCTAACTCTTCTGTGGGGGTGACTAACCCTCAGAATCCTTTTGGAGCACCTAAACTAACCCTCAACCCCATGGCTGTCCATGCCTGCTGCCTGGATTTCCTTTGTTTGGTATGCCAGGTGTCGAGCATAGGGATAATAATAGGCATCGGGATTTCAATGCTTATCTTTAGTTCTCTGTCAGAATGGCACATTTCGAAAGCCAGCCATCGGCATTTCAACCATCACATTCCTGACTGCATACTGGTTAATAAGTGGGTGATAAGACACATTGGTGAAAACCAGGAAAAATACTTAAGTAGGCAACATTATTTGAAAGTGGGTCTACCAGCTTTCAAGTATGAGATTGCACATATTTACAGATATCATTATGGGAGTGATAAAAAACATAGGCCCTTCCTCAATATATTTAATAGTTATATTTTCTGTTATGTGGGGTAATATTACCGGGTGATCATCAAATTAAGACTTTTATAAGATCTGCTCACCTAGCCCTTTATAAATCATACCTGTTATTACTCCTGTTCCTGGAAATCCTCCTATGTGAAACAATAATAAAATCTTAAATTAGTTAATTTTAGTATATATTATTCATTAAAGAAAACAGTAAAATATACTTCAAAGAAAATTTCATTCAGCCACTAAACATGTTTTGCCTTAACCCTATAGCAGGTGAGGATTTTTTTAGCCTTGTTCAAATGTCTTTTTGTGTGTGCATGCATCATATTTCAACATCAATATTACTGATTTTTTTATGCAGTACAAACACAAATTATTGTTTGCCTATTTAGAACAATTTGTGTTTTCTAGAAATACCATTAGTCTTTTTGCCTATTCTAACACGTCAAATAAAATGTATCTCAAATGGCAAAAAAGTATTTTTTTTCCATCTTCTAAATAACACATAGAAATATTTTTTATTTCTTGTTTTGGCAATAAATCACCTTTCCAAACTAGAAAAAAGTAGGTTTCTATGTGTAGAGTTTGACAAAGAAATCTTCAATTGAAAAAAGCATAAATTTTTTAACAAATTTTTGCTATCTTAATTGAAATGCTTACTATGTGTAGGAAAAATATAGTATTCCAACAAGGCTAACTGTTTTTTAAACTAGATAACCTACTGTAGCATACTAAATGAGGGCCAAGTGTTTTTATTTGACACAAATTGCTCTCCAGCTGTGACAAATATAATATTGTATGTACTTTTATTATCATAATCTGGTTATCACTATACATTAAGTGGGTACACACTTTGAATGTGTATACTTTGGTCAATATGTGGGTGATAAATCACATGAGTAATAACCAGGAAAATATACTTGTAGGCAACATTATTTGAAAGTGGGTCTCCCAGCTTTCAAACTTGAGTGTGCAAATGGCTAAAGATGTCATTATGGGAGTGATAGAACACATAGGCCCTTCCTCAATATATGTAAAAATTTCCTTTTCAGTAATGTGGTGTAATATTGCCTGGTGATCATTTGCAATAAGTACAAAGTGTTCCCTCAAAATTTGCAAGAGGTTACACCCTCTATATGTAATTAATGCTTCCTAATTATTTGTTACTAGGTTGAGGAAGATCTTTCCTCATCAATAAATGAAGATATTTTTTTATAACACATGGTGGTTAATGCCTGGTTTTCAGTGTGATTACCATAAAAATACTTTGATGTAGGCACAGAATTTAAAGTGGGGACAACCCTCGTTTACATACAGGTCACCCAACATATTTAGATTATAGATTGGAAGAGATAAAGAGAGATGTAAAGTCACCCAATTCACTGTTTTTCATCTTTTATTTAAACAATGCAGTTGGCTCACATGCATGCATGGATGCAATACCAATTTTAATGCTTGTGAAAGGTGGGAAGGAAGGCAGAAAAAATTATTGTTTGCACAAAGTGGTGGACAGTGTTCAATTTTGTTTTAGGTGTGCTATATCCACCACTGTGGAAGATGAGTTGAGGTCATTCTCCTGATTAGGAATACACATGTCAG
This sequence comes from Taudactylus pleione, assembly GCA_031769625.1. Taxonomy (NCBI): domain Eukaryota; kingdom Metazoa; phylum Chordata; class Amphibia; order Anura; family Myobatrachidae; genus Taudactylus; species Taudactylus pleione. The sequence continues at coordinate 1,410,036 of JAUIMM010000904.1, forward strand.
TATGAGTCTCATTGGTCCTCCACAGTGAGGGGGTTATTTTACAACATTTAATTTTCTCTTTTAGCAGAAATTTGTGAAATGGTTTAGTATTGCAATGTGCAATTTTATAATTTTGATTAAAACATAACTTTTATAGAATCCACTATTTGATCAAATGCTTTATTTATATGATTTACCAAACATTAATCTTTAATACATTTAATTATTATAAATTGTATATTTACTTAAAAGCCAATTTTTTTCCTGTCCTATATTTACTATTGAGGAAAAATTATGTACAGTACTTTTTAATTAACAGATATTTATATAGCGCAGACATATTCTGCAGAACCTTACAGATGTTATTTGTCCATTCACAATGCTCCTTGACCTGGTGGGGCTTACAATCTATATTACCAACCACATGTTACATGCACGTCGTGTTTATTTTTTTGTTGTTGAGAGTATGTTTTTAAATGTGGGAAGAAACCAGAATACCCAGAAGACACCCATGCAAGTACAGGGAGAATATAAAAACTCCACACAGGGCCATAGCGGGAATTAAACCCATTATCTCCGTGTTGTGAGTCAGTAATGCTAACCATTACACTATCTGTGCTATATTACTTGTAATCAATATAAAATAACCATCAAAATCTTAAAAAAAATATATTACAATTTTTATTTTATTTTTTAAAACATACCAGTTATTACTCCTGTTCCTGGAAATCCTCCTATTTGAAACAATAATAAAAACTTCAATTAGTTAATTTTAGTATATATTAATCATTAAAGAAAACATTAAGATATACTTCAAAGAAATTTAATTGAGCCACTAAATTTATCTTGCCTTAACACTATAGCAGGTGAGGATTTTCTTATCCCTGTGCAAATGTCTTTTTGTGTGTGCATGCATAACATTTCATTATCAATATTACTGATTTTTTTTATGCAGTACAAATACAAATTATTGTTTGCTTTTTTAGAATGATTTGTATTTTCTAGAAATACCATTAGCCTTTGCCAATTCTAAAATGTCAAATAAAATGTATCCAAAATGACCCAAAAAGTATTATTTTCCATCTTCTAAATAAAACATGAAAATTTTTTTTGTTCTTGTTTTACCAATTATTCATCTTTTTAAAATAGCAAAGAGCAGGTTTCTATGTTTGTCTGAAAACTTTTATGTGAGAGGAGATGGAACAAAGGTGTACTTCTATACAAAAGATGAGCTAGGAGATTTGTTTACTTCTTTACTTGAAAAAAAAAAGCATTTTTTATTTTTTCAAATGTTTGCTATCTTAAATGAAATTCTTACTATGTTTCGGCAAAATATAGTATTCGAAAAGAATTACTATTTTTAAACTGGATATCCTATACAACATGATGGCCAAGTGTTGTTATTTTACACAAAATGGGGATATACTGTATGGGCTTTAGATGCTATCTAGCTGTGAACAATATACAATTTTGCATACTGTTAATCATAATCTGGTTATCACCAAATATAAAGGAGGCACACACTTTGAAAGTTGAGACTTTCAATAGGGATCAGTTTGAATGACTGCCAGACCTATGTCCAGCATTTCAAATCCCAATGCCAGAATAGCAACAGCAGTGAAGATCCCAATAGGTAAGTGAACTAACTATACCTAACCCTATCCCCCATAACCTTAACCTTCCCTTAGGGGTGCCTAATACTAACCTCTCCCTAGTGTCTAACCCTAAGCCCCAAAAGGGCCTAAACTGAACCCCACAATCTCCGCAGCTTAAACCTAACCCTCCTTTCCCTATCCTAACCCTAACCCTCCTGTGGGGGTGACTAACCCTCAGAATCATTTTGGAGCACCTAAACTAACCCTCACCCCCATGGCTGTCCATGCCTGCTGACTGGATTTCCTTTGTTTGGTATGCCAGGTGTGGGGCATAGGGATAATAATAGGCATCGGGATTTCAATGCTTATCATTAGTTCTCTGTCGGGATTGCACAGTTGGAATGCCGGCGGTCGGCATTTTGACCATCGGCTTTCTAACTGCATTAAGGTCAATAAGTGGGTGATGAGGCACATTGTTTAAAACCAGGAAAAATACTTTATTAGGTAACATTTTTTGAAAGTGAGTCTACCATCTTTCAAGTATGAGAGTGCACATATTTACAGATATCATTATGGGAGTGATTGAAAACATTGGCCCTTCCTCAATATATGGAAAATTTACATTTTCTGTAATGTGGGGTAATATTACCTGTTGATCATAAAATTAAGATTTTTAAAAGAGCTGCTCACCTACCCCTTTATAAATCATACCTGTTATTACTCCTGTTCCTGGAAATCCTCCTATGTGAAACAATAAATAAAACTTAAATTAGTTAATTTTAGTATATATTATTCATTAAATAAAACAGTAAAATATACTTCAAAGAAAATTTCATTCAGCCAGTAAACATATTTTGCCTTAACCTATAGCAGGTGAGAATTTTTTTTAGACTTGTGCAAATGTCTTTTTGTGTGTGCATGTATCATATTTCAACATCAATATTACTGATTTTTTTATGCAGCACAAACACAAATTATTGTTTGCCTATTTTGAACAATTTGTCTTTTCTGGAAATACCATTAGTCTTTTTTGCCTATTCTAACACGTCAAATAAAATGTATCAGAAATAGCAAAAAATATTTTTTTTCTATCTCCTAAATAACACATAGAAATATTTTTTATTTCTTGTTTTGGCAAAAAAACATCTTTCCAAAATAGAAAAAAGAAGGCTTCTCGGTATAGGGTTTGACAAAGAAATCTTCACTTGAAAAAAGCATGCATTTATTTTTCAAATTTTTGCTACCTTAATTGAAATGCTTACTATGTGTAGGAAAAATATAGTATTCCAACAAGGTTTACTATTTTTTAAACTAGATAACCTACTGTAGCATACTAAATGAGGGCCAAGTGTTTTTATTTGACACAAATTGCTCTCCAGCTGTGAGAAATATAATATTTTATGTACTATTATTATCATAATCTGGTTAACACCAGACATTAAGTGGGCACACTCTTTGAATGTGTGGACTTGGATCAATATGTGGGTGATAAGGCACTTAAGTGATAACCAGGAATAGATATTAGTAGGCAACATTATTTGAAAGTGGGTCTCCCAGCTTTCAAATTTGAGTGTGCACTTGGTTAAAGTTGTCTTTATTGGAATGATAGAACACATAGGCCCTTCCTCAATATATGGAAAAATTACCTTTTCAGTAATGTGGTGTAATATTGCCTGGTGATCGTTTGCAATAAGTACAAAATGTTCCGTCAAAATTTGCAAAAGGGTACACCCTCTTTATGTAATTAATGCCTCCTAATTATTTGTAACCAGGTTGAGGGAGATATTTCCTCATCAATAAAAGAAGTTATTTTTCTATAACTCATGGTGGTTAATGCCTGGTGTTCAGTGTGATTACCATAAAAAAAATTTGATGTAGACACAGAATTTAAAGTGGGGACAACCCTCATTTACATGAAGGTAACCCAACATATTTACATTGTAGATTGGAAGAGATATAAGGAGCTGCAACATCAGCCATCTCACTGTTTTTCATCTTTTATTTAAATAATGCAGTTGGTTCTTTTTAATACCAATTTTAATGTTTTTAAAAGGAGGGCAGCAGGGCAGAAAAAAATATTGTTTGGACAAGGTGGAGTTCAGGGTTCAGTTTTGTTTTGGGTGTGCTATATTCACCACTGTGGAAGATGAGTTGAAGTCATTCTCCTGATTGGGAATACACATGTCAGTATGAGTCTCACTGGTCCTCCTCAGTGAGGGGGTTATTTAACAACATTTAATTTTCTCTTTTAGCAGAAATTTGTGAAAAGGTTTAATATTGCAATTTGTAATTTTATAATATTGATAAAAAAAATTTTTTTATTGAATCCACTATTTGATCATATGCTTTATTTATATGATTCACCAAACATTAATCCTTAATGCATTTAATTATTAAAAATTGTATATTTACTTTCCAGCAAATGTTTTCCTGTCCTAAATAAACTTTTGAAGAAAAATTATGTATTGTACTTTGTTATTAACAGTTCTTTATATAGCGCAGACATATTCTGCATCACTTTACAGATATTATTTGTCCATTCACATTGCTCCTTGCCCTGGTGGGGCTTACAATCTATATTACCTACCACATGTTACATGCACGTTGTGGTTAATTTTTTTGTTGACAGTATGTTTTTAATAATGGGAAGATACCAGAATACCCAGAAGACACCCACGCAAGCACAGGGACAATATACAAACTCCATACAGGGCCATAGTGGGAATCAAAGCCATTATCTCTGTGTTGTGAGTTAGTAATGCTAACCATTACACCATCTGTGCTATATTACTTGTAATCAATATAATTAACATTCAAAATCTTTAGAAAATATATTTTAATCATATATTTTCATTCAATTTACCAGTGTAGAAATCATACTTTTAAGTGATACTGAAAAATTACAAATCTTTTTTTATTTTTAAAAGTGATGCTCACCTACTCCTTTATAAATCATACCTGTTATTGCTCCTGTTCCTGGCATTTCTCCTAATTTACACAATCATGAAAACTTCAATTAGCTTATTTTATTGTTTTCCTCTTTAAAGACAACAATAAAATAAACTTCAAATCTAAATTAAGAATTAAGTGCTGCTCACCTACCCCTTTATAAAACATACCTGTTATTACTCCTGTTCCTGGAAATCCTCCTATTTGAAACAATAATAAAAACTTCAATTAGTTAATTTTAATAAATATTACTCATTAAAGAAAACATTAAGATATACTTCAAAGAAATTTAATTCAGCCACTAAATTTATTTTTCCTTAACACTATAGCAGGTGAGGATGTTCTTAGCCCTGTGCAAATGTCTTTTTGTGTGTGCATGCATAACATTTCATTATCAATATTACTGATTTTTTTTATGCAGTACAAATACAAATTATTGTTTGCTTTTTTAGAATAATTTGTATTTTCTAGAAATACCGTTAGCCTTTGATAATTCTAAAATATCAAATAAAATGTATCCAAAATGGCCCAAAAAGTATTAGTTTCCATCTTCTAAATAAAAAAGAAATATATTTTTAGTTCTTGTTTTACCAACTATTAATCTTTTTAAAATAGCTAAAAGCAGGTTTCTATGTTTGTCTGAAAACTTTTATGTGAGAGGAGATGGGACAAGGGTGTACTTCTATACAAAAGAAGAGCTAGGAGATTTGTTTACTTCTTCTTTTGAAAAAAAATGCATTTTTTAATTTTTAAAATTTTTGCTATCTTAATTGAAATGCTTACTATGTTTCAGCAAAATATAGTATTCCAACAAGAATTACTATTTTTATACTGGATAGCCTATACAGCATGATGGCCAAGTGTTGTTATTTTACAAAAAATGGGGATATACTGTATGGGATTTAGAAGCTATCTAGCTGTGAACAATATACAATATTGCATACTGTTAATCATAATCTGGTTATCACCAAATATAAAGGAGGCACACACTTTGAAAGTTGAGACTTGGGTCAATAGGGATCGGTTTGAATGACTGCCAGACCTATGTCTGGCAGTTCAAATCCCGAATCCAGAAGAGTGACAGCAGTGAAGATCCCAATAGGTAAGTAAACTAACTATACCTAACCCTCTCCCCCATAACCTTAACTCTCCCTTAGGGGTGCCTAACACTAACTTCCCCCTAGTGCCTAACCCTAAACCCTGCAAGTGCCTAAACTGAACCCCACAATCCCCACAGTCTAAACCTATTCCTCCTTCCCCTAGCCTAACCCTAACACTCCTGTGGGGGTGCCTAATCCACAGAATACCCTTGGAGGACCTAAACTAACCCTCACCCCTGTGGCTGTCCTTGCCTGCTGCCTGGCTTACCTTTGTTTGATATGCCAGGTGTCGGGCTCCCGGCATAGGGATAATAATAGGCATTTGAATTTCAATGCTTATCATTAGTACTCTGTTGGGAATGTACATTTGGAAAGCTGGAGGTCAGCATTTCGACCATCAGCTTCCTGACTGCATACATTTCAATATGTGGGTGATAAGACACATTGGTGAAAACCAGGAAATATACTTTAGTAGGCAACATTATTTGGAAGTGGGTCTACCAGCTTTCAAATATGAGAGTGAACATATTTACAGATATCATTATGGGAGTGATAGAAAACATACGCCCTTCCTCAATATATGGAAAAGTTATATTTTCTGTAATGTGGGGTAATATTACCTGGTGACCATCAAATTAAGATTTTTATAAGAGCTGCTCATATACCCCTTTATTAAATCATACCTGTTATTACTCCTGTTCCTGGAAATCCTCCTATGTGAAACAATAATAAAAACTTAAATTAGTTAATTTTAGTATATATTATTCATTAAAGAAAACAGTAAAAGATACTTCAAAGAAAATTTAATTCAGCCACTAAACATAATTTGCCTTAACCCTATAGCAGGTGAGGATTTTTTTAGCCTTGTGCAAATGTCTTTTTGTGTGTGCATGCATCATATTTCAACATCAATATTACTGATTTTTTATGCAGTACAAACACAAATTATTGTTTGCCTATTTACAAGAATTTGTATTTTCTAGAAATACCATTAGTCTTTTTGCCTATTCTAACACGTCAAATAAAATTTATCCTAAATGGCAAAAAATATATTTTTTTCCATCTTCTAAATAACACATAGAAATATTTTTTATTTCTTGTTTTGGCAATAAACCACCTTTCCAAAATAGAAAAAAGTAGGTTTCTATGTGTAGGGTTTGACAAATAAATCTTCACTTGAAAAAAGCATGCATTTTTTTTCAAAATTTTGCTATCTTAATTGAAATGCATACTATGTGTTGGAAAAATATAGTATACCAACAAGGCTTACTATTTTTTAAACTAGATAACCTACTGTAGCATGCTAAATGAGGGCCAAGTGTTTTTATTTGACACAAATTGCTCTCCAGCTGTGAAAAATATAATATTTTATGTACTATTATTATCATAATCTGGTTAACACCAGACATTAAGTGGGCACACACTATGAATGTGTAGACTTGGATCAATATGTGGGTAATAAGGCACATGAGTGATAACCAGGAATAGATACTAATAGGCAACATTATTTGAAAGTGGTTCTCACAGCTTTCAAATTTGAGTGTGCACATGGTTAAAGATGTGATTATGGGAGTTGAAGAACACATAGGCCCTTCCTCAATATATGGAAAAATTACCTTTTCAGTAATGTGGTGTAATATTGCCTGGTGATCATTTGCAATAAGTACTAAGTGTTCCCTCAAAATTTGCAAGAGGGTATGCCCATTTTATGTAATTAATGCCTCCTAATTATTTGTAACCTGGTTGAGGGAGATGTCTCCTCATCCATAAATGAAGTTATTTTTCTATAACACATGGTGGTTAATGCCTGGTGTTCAGTGTGATTACCATAAAAAAAACTTTGATGTAGGCACAGAATTTAAAGAGGGGACAACCCTCATAAACATAATGGTAACCCAACATATTTACATTGTAGATTGGAAGAGATATAGGGAGATGCAAAGTCACCCATCTCACTGTTTTTCATCTTTATTTAAACAATGCAGTTGGCTCACATGCATGCATGGATGCAATACCAATTTTAATGCTTGTGATAGGAGGGCAGTAGGGCAGAAAAAATTATTGTTTGGACATGGTGGTGGACAGGGTTCAATTTTCTTTTGGGTGTGCTATATCCACCACTGTGGAAGATGAGTTGAGGTCATTCTCCTGATTGGGAATATACATGTCAGTATGAGTCTCACTGGCCCTCCACAGTGAGGGGTTTATTTTACAACATATAATTTTCTCTTTTAGCAGAAATTTGTGAAATGGTTTAGTATTGCAATGTGCAATTTTGTAATATTGATTAAAACATAACTTTTATTGAATCCACTATTTGATCAAATGCTTTTTTAATATGATTCACCAAACATTAATCTTTAATACATTTAATTATTATAAATTGTAAATTTACTTAACAGCAAATTTTTTCCTGTCCTATATAAACTATTGAAGAAAAATTATGTACAGTACTTTATTATTAACAGTTATTTATATAGCACAGACATATTCTGCAGCACTTTACAGATATTATTTGTCCATTCACATTGCTCCTTGCCCTGCTGGGGCTTACAATCTATATTACCTACCACATGTTACATGCAGGTTGTGGTTAATTTTTTTGTTGAGAGTATGTTTTTAAATGTGGGAAGAAACCAGAATACCCAGAGGACACCCACGCAAGCACAGGGAGAATATACAAACTCCACGCAGAGCCATAGTGGGAATAGAACCTATTATCTCCATTATGTGAATCAGTAATGCTAACCATTACACCATCTGTGCTATATTACTTGTAATCAATATAAATTAACCTTCAACATCTCTAAAAAACATATTAGAATCATATATTTTCATTCAATTTACCAATGTAGAAATCATACTTTTAAGTGATACTGAAAAATAACAAATACTTGTTTATTTTTAAAAGTGATACTCACCTACTCCTTTATAAATCATACCTGTTATTGCTCCTGTTCCTGGCATTTCTCCTAATATACACAATAATAAAAATTTCAATTAGCATATTTTATTATGTTTTACTCTTTAAAGACAACAGTAAAATATACTTCAAAGATAAATTAAGAGCTGTATTAGAGCTGCTCACCTACCCCTTTATAAAACATACCTGTTATTACTCCTGTTCCTGGAAATCCTCCTATTTGAAACAATAATAAAAATTCAATTAGTTAATTTTAGTATATATTACTCATTAAATAAAACAGTAAGATATACTTCAAAGAAAATTTAATTCAGCCACTAAATGTATTTTGCCTTAACCCCGTACCAGGTGAGGATTTTCTTAGCCCTGTGCAAATGTCTTTTTGTGTGTGCATGCATAATATTTCAACATCAATATTACTGATTTTTGTATGCAGTACAAACACAAATTATTGTTTGCTTTTTTAGAATAATTTGTATTTTTTAGAAATACCATTAGCCTTTGCCGATTCTAAAATGTCAAATAAAATGTATCCAAAATGACCCAAAAAGTATTATTTTCCATCTTCTAAATAAAACATAAAAATTATTTTTGTTCTTGTTTTACCAATTATTCATCTTTTTAAAATAGCAAAATGCAAGTTTCTATGTTTGTCTGAAAAATATTACGTGAGAGGAGATGGAACAAGGGTATACTTCTTTACACAAGATGAGCTTGGTGATTTGTTTACTTCTTCACTTGCCAAAAAAATGCATTTTTTATTTTTTCTAATTTTTGCTATCTTAATTGAAATGCTTACTATGTGTAGGCAAAATATAGTATTCCAACAAGACTTACTATTTTTAAACTGGATATCCTATACTAAATGAGGGCCAAGTGTTGTTATTTTACAAAAAAATGGGGAGATATGGGCTTTAGAAGCTATCTAGCTGTGAACAATATAGAATTTTGCATACTGTTAATCATAATCTGGTTACCATCAAACATAAAGGAGGCACACACTTTGAAAGTTGAGACTTGGGTCAATAGGGATCGGTTTGAATGACTGCCAGACCTATGTCTGGCAGTTCAAATACCGACTCCAGAAGAGTGACAGCAGTGAAGATCCCAATAGGTAAGTAAACTAACTATACCTAACCCTCTCCCCCATAACCTTAAGCCTCTGTTAGGGGTGCCTAACCCTAACCTCCCCCTAGTGCCTAACCCTAAACCCTGCAAGTGCCTAAATTGAACCACACTATCCCCACAGTCTAAACCTAACCCTCCTTCCCCTAGCCTAACCCTAACACTCCTGTGAGGGTGCCTAATCCTCAGAATCCCATTGGAGGACCTAAACTAACCATCACCCCTATGGCTGTCCATGCCTGCTGCCTGGCTTACCTTTGTTTGGTATGACAGGTGTCGGGCTCCCGGCATAGGGATAATAATAGGCATTTGAATTTCAATGCTTATCATTAGTACTCTTTTGGGATTGTACAGTTGGAAAGCTGGAGGTCAGCATTTTGACCATCAGCTTCCTGACTGCATACCATTCAATATGTGGGTAATAAGACACATTGGTGAAAACCAGGAAATATACTTTAGTAGGCAACATTATTTGGAAGTGGGTCTACCAGCTTTCAAATATGAGAGTGAACATATTTACAGATATCATTATGGGAGTGATAGAAAACATACGCCCTTCCTCAATATATGGAAAAGTTATATTTTCTGTAATGTGGGGTAATATTACCTGGTGACCATCAAATTAAGATTTTTATAAGAGCTGCTCACTTACCCCTTTATTAAATCATACCTGTTATTACTCCTGTTCCTGGAAATCCTCCTATGTGAAACAATAATAAAAACTTAAATTAATTAATTTTAGTATATATTATTCATTAAAGAAAACAGTAAAATATACTTCAAAGAAAATTTAATTCAGCCACTAAACATAATTTGCCTTAACCCTATAGCAGGTGAGGATTTTTTTAGCCTTGTGCAAATGTCTTTTTGTGTGTGCATGCATCATATTTCAACATCAATATTACTGATTTTTTATGCAGTACAAACACAAATTATTGTTTGCCTATTTACAAAAATTAGTATTTTCTAGAAATACCATTAGTCTTTTTGCCTATTCTAACACGTCAAATAAAATTTATCCTAAATGGCAAAAAATATATTTTTTTCCATCTTCTAAATAACAGATAGAAATATTTTTTATTTCTTGTTTTGGCAATAAACCACCTTTCCAAAATAGAAAAAAGTAGGTTTCTATGTGTAGGGTTTGACAAAGAAATCTTCACTTGAAAAAAGCATGCATTTTTTTTCAAATTTTTGCTATCTTAATTGAAATGCTTACTATGTGTTGGAAAAATATAGTATACCAACAAGGCTTACTATTTTTTAAACTAGATAACCTACTGTAGCATGCTAAATGAGGGCCAAGTGTTTTTGCTCTCCAGCTGTGAGAAATATAATATTTTATGTACTATTATTATCATAATCTGGTTAACACCAGACATTAAGTGGGCACACACTATGAATGTGTAGACTTGGATCAATATGTGGGTAATAAGGCACATGAGTGATAACCAGGAATAGATACTAATAGGCAACATTATTTGAAAGTGGTTCTCACAGCTTTCAAATTTGAGTGTGCACATGGTTAAAGATGTCATTATGGGAGTTGTAGAACACACAGGCCCTTCCTCAGTATATGGAAAAATTACCTTTTCAGTAATGTGGTGTAATATTGCCTGGTGATCATTTGCAATAAGTACTAAGTGTTCCCTCAAAATTTGCAAGAGGGTATACCCATTTTATGTAATTAATGCCTCCTAATTATTTGTAACCTGGTTGAGGGAGATGTTTCCTCATCCATAAATGAAGTTATTTTTCTATAACACATGGTGGTTAATGCCTGGTGTTCAGTGTGATTACCATAAAAAAAACTTTGATGTAGCCACAGAATTTAAAGTGGGGACAACCCTCATAAACATAATGGTAACCCAACATATTTACATTGTAGATTGGAAGAGATATAGGGAGATGCAAAGTCACCCATCTCACTGTTTTTCATCTTTATTTAAACAATGCAGTTGGCTCACATGCATGCATGGATGCAATACCAATTTTAATGCTTGTGAAAGGAGGGCAGTAGGGCAGAAAAAAATATTGTTTGGACAAGGTGGTGGACAGGGTTCAATTTTCTTTTGGGTGTGCTATATCCACCACTGTGGAAGATGAGTTGAGGTCATTCTCCTGATTGGGAATATACATGTCAGTATGAGTCTCACTGGTCCTCCACAGTGAGGGGTTTATTTTACAACATATAATTTTCTCTTTAGCAGAAATTTGTGAAATGGTTTAGTATTGCAATGTGCAGTTTTGTAATATTGATTAAAACATAACTTTTTTGAATCCACTATTTGATCAAATGCTTTTTTAATATGATTCACCAAACATTAATCTTTAATACAGTTAATTATTATAAATTGTAAATTTACTTAACAGCAAAATTTTTCCTGTCCTATATAAACTATTGAAGAAAAATTATGTACAGTACTTTATTATTAACAGTTATTTATATAGCGCAGACATATTCTGCAGCACTTTACAGATATTATTTGTCCATTCACATTGCTCCTTGCCCTGCTGGGGCTTACAATCTATATTACCTACCACATGTTACATGCACGTTGTGGTTAATTTTTTTGTTGAGAGTATGTTTTTAAATGTGGGAAGAAACCAGAATACCCAGAAGACACCCACGCAAGCACAGGGAGAATATACAAACTCCACGCAGGGCCATAGTGGGAATAGAATCTATTATCTCCATTATGTGAATCAGTAATGCTAACCATTACACCATCTGTGCTATATTACTTGTAATCAATATAAATTAACCTTCAACATCTTTAAAAAACATATTAGAATCATATATTTTCATTCAATTTACCAATGTAGAAATCATACTTTTAAATGATACTGAAAAATTATAAATACTTGTTTATTTTTAAAAGTGATGCTCACCTACTCCTTTATAAATCATACCTGTTATTGCTCCTGTTCCTGGCATTTCTCCTAATTTACACAATAATAGAAACTTTAATTAGCTTATTTTATTATGTTTTACTCTTTAAAGACAACAGTAAAATATACTTCAAAGATAAATTAAGAGCTGTATTAGAGCTGCTCACCTACCCCTTTAAAAAACATACCTGTTATTACTCCTGTTCCTGGAAATCCTCCTATTTGAAACAATAATAAAAATTCAATTAGATAATTTTAGTATATATTACTCATTAAAGAAAACAGTAAGATATACTTCAAAGAAAATTTAATTCAGCCACTAAATGTATTTTGCCTTAACCCCGTACCCGGTGAGGATTTTCTTAGCCCTGTGCAAATGTCTTTTTGTGTGTGCATGCATAACATTTCAACATCAATATTACAGATTTTTGTATGCAGTACAAACACAAATAATTGTTTGCTGTTTTAGAATAATTTGTATTTTTTAGAAATACCATTAGCCTTTGCCGATTCTAAAATGTCAAATAAAATGTATCTAAAATGGCCCAAAAAGTATTATTTTCCAAAAACATAAAAATAATTTTTGTTCTTGTTTTACCAATTATTCATCTTTTTAAAATAGCAAAATGCAAGTTTCTATGTTTGTCTGAAAAATATTATCTGAGAGGAGATGGAACAAGGGTATACTTCTTTACACAAGATGAGCTTGGTGATTTGTTTACTTCTTCACTTGACAAAAAAATGCATTTTTTATTTTTTCTAATTTTTGCTATCTTAATTGAAATGCTTACTATGTGTAGGCAAAATATAGTATTCCAACAAGACTTACTATTTTTAAACTGGATATCCTATACTAAATGAGGGCCAAGTGTTGTTATTTTACACAAAATGGGGTTATATAGGCTTTAGAAGCTATCTAGCTGTGAACAATATACAATTTTGCATACTGTTATCATAATCTGGTTACCATCAAACATAAAGGAGGCACACACTTTGAAAGTTGAGACTTGGGTCAATAGGGATTGGTTTGAATGACTGCCAGACCTATGTCTGGCAGTTCAAATACCGACTCCAGAAGAGTGACAGCAGTGAAGATCCCAATAGGTAAGTAAACTAACTATACCTAACCCTCTCCCCCATAACCTTAAGCCTCCGTTAGGGGTGCCTAACCCTAACCTCCCCCTAGTGCCTAACCCTAAACCCTGCAAGTGCCTAAATTGAACCCCACTATCCCCACAGTCTAAACCTAACCCTCCTTCCCCTAGCCTAACCCTAACACTCCTGTGAGGGTGCCTAATCCTCAGAATCCCCTTGGAGGACCTAAACTAACCATCACCCCTGTGGCTGTCCATGCCTGCTGCCTGGCTTACCTTTGTTTGGTATGCCAGGTGTCGGGCTCCCGGAATAGGGATAATAATAGGCATTTGAATTTCAATGCTTATCATTAGTACTCTGTTGGGATTGTACAGTTGGAAAGCTGGAGGTCAGCATTTCGACCATCAGCTTCCTGACTGCATACCATTCAATATGTGGGTAATAAGACACATTGGTGAAAACCAGGAAATATACTTTAGTAGGCAACATTATTTGGAAGTGGGTCTACCAGCTTTCAAATATGAGAGTGAACATATTTACAGATATCATTATGGGAGTGATAGAAAACATACGCCCTTCCTCAATATATGGAAAAGTTATATTTTCTGTAATGTGGGGTAATATTACCTGGTGACCATCAAATTAAGATTTTTATAATGCTGCTCACTTACCCCTTTATTAAATCATACCTGTTATTACTCCTGTTCCTGGAAATCCTCCTATGTGAAACAATAATAAAAACTTAAATTAGTTAATTTTAGTATATATTATTCATTAAAGAAAACAGTAAAATATACTTCAAAGAAAATTTAATTCAGCCACTAAACATAATTTGCCTTAACCCTATAGCAGGTGAGGATTTTTTTAGCCTTGTGCAAATGTCTTTTTGTGTGTGCATGCATCATATTTCAACATCAATATTACTGATTTTTTATGCAGTGCAAACACAAATTATTGTTTGCCTATTTACAAGAATTTGTATTTTCTAGAAATACCATTAGTATTTTTGCCTATTCTAACACGTCAAATAAAATTTATCCTAAATGGCAAAAAATATATTTTTTTCCATCTTCTAAATAACAGATAGAAATATTTTTTATTTCTTGTTTTGGCAATAAACCACCTTTCCAAAATAGAAAAAAGTAGGTTTCTATGTGTAGGGTTTGACAAAGAAATCTTCACTTGAAAAAAGCATGCATTTTTTTTCAAATTTTTGCTATCTTAATTGAAATGCTTACTATGTGTTGGAAAAATATAGTATACCAACAAGGCTTACTATTTTTTAAACTAGATAACCTACTGTAGCATGCTAAATGAGGGCCAAGTGTTTTTATTTGACACAAATTGCTCTCCAGCTGTGAGAAATATAATATTTTATGTACTATTATTATCATAATCTGGTTAACACCAGACATTAAGTGGGCACACACTATGAATGTGTAGACTTGGATCAATATGTGGGTAATAAGGCACATGAGTGATAACCAGGAATAGATACTAATAGGCAACATTATTTGTAAGTGGTTCTCACAGCTTTCAAATTTGAGTGTGCACATGGTTAAAGATGTCATTATGGGAGTTGTAGAACACATAGGCCCTTCCTCTGTATATGGAAAAATTACCTTTTCAGTAATGTGGTGTAATATTGCCTGGTGATCATTTGCAATAAGTACTAAGTGTTCCCTCAAAATTTGCAAGAGGGTATACCCATTTTATGTAATTAATGCCTCCTAATTATTTGTAACCTGGTTGAGGGAGATGTTTCCTCATCCATAAATGAAGTTATTTTTCTATAACACATGGTGGTTAATGCCTGGTGTTCAGTGTGATTACCATAAAAAAAACTTTGATGTAGGCACAGAATTTAAAGTGGGGACAACCCTCATAAACATAATGGTAACCCAACATATTTACATTGTAGATTGGAAGAGATATAGGGAGATGCAAAGTCCCCCATCTCACTGTTTTTCATCTTTATTTAAACAATGCAGTTGGCTCACATGCATGCATGGATGCAATACCAATTTTAATGCTTGTGAAAGGAGGGCAGTAGGGCAGAAAAAAATATTGTTTGGACAAGGTGGTGGACAGGGTTCAATTTTCTTTTGGGTGTGCTATATCCACCACTGTGGAAGATGAGTTGAGGTCATTCTCCTGATTGGGAATATACATGTCAGTATGAGTCTCACTGGTCCTCCACAGTGAGGGGTTTATTTTACAACATATAATTTTCTCTTTAGCAGAAATTTGTGAAATGGTTTAGTATTGCAATGTGCAGTTTTGTAATATTGATTAAAACATAACTTTTATTGAATCCACTATTTGATCAAATGCTTTTTTAATATGATTCACCAAACATTAATCTTTAATACAGTTAATTATTATAAATTGTAAATTTACTTAACAGCAAATTTTTTCCTGTCCTATATAAACTATTGAAGAAAAATTATGTACAGTACTTTATTATTAACAGTTATTTATATAGCGCAGACATATTCTGCAGCACTTTACAGATATTATTTGTCCATTCACATTGCTCCTTGCCCTGCTGGGGCTTACAATCTATATTACCTACCACATGTTACATGCACTTTGTGGTTAATTTTTTTGTTGAGAGTATGTTTTTAAATGTGGGAAGAAACCAGAATACCAAGAAGACACCCACGCAAGCACAGGGAGAATATACAAACTCCACGCAGGGCCATAGTGGGAATAGAACCTATTATCTCCATTATGTGAATCAGTAATGCTAACCATTACACCATCTGTGCTATATTACTTGTAATCAATATAAATTAACCTTCAACATCTTTAAAAAACATATTAGAATCATATATTTTCATTCAATTTACCAATGTAGAAATCATACTTTTAAGTGATACTGAAAAATTATAAATACTTGTTTATTTTTAAAAGTGATGCTCACCTACTCCTTTATAAATCATACCTGTTATTGCTCCTGTTCCTGGCATTTCTCCTAATTTACACAATAATAGAAACTTCAATTAGCTTATTTTATTATGTTTTACTCTTTAAAGACAACAGTAAAATATACTTCAAAGATAAATTAAGAGCTGTATTAGAGCTGCTCACCTACCCCTTTAAAAAACATACCTGTTATTTCTCCTGTTCCTGGAAATCCTCCTATTTGAAACAATAATAAAAATTCAATTAGTTAATTTTAGTATATATTACTCATTAAATAAAACAGTAAGATATACTTCAAAGAAAATTTAATTCAGCCACTAAATGTATTTTGCCTTAACCCCGTACCCGGTGAGGATTTTCTTAGCCCTGTGCAAATGTCTTTTTGTGTGTGCATGCATAACATTTCAACATCAATATTACTGATTTTTGTATGCAGTACAAACACAAATAATTGTTTGCTGTTTTAGAATAATTTGTATTTTTTAGAAATACCATTAGCCTTTGCCGATTCTAAAATGTCAAATAAAATGTATCTAAAATGGCCCAAAAAGTATTATTTTCCAAAAACATAAAAATAATTTTTGTTCTTGTTTTACCAATTATTCATCTTTTTAAAATAGCAAAATGCAAGTTTCTATGTTTGTCTGAAAAATATTATGTGAGAGGAGATGGAACAAGGGTATACTTCTTTACACAAGATGAGCTTGGTGATTTGTTTACTTCTTCACTTGACAAAAAAATGCATTTTTTATTTTTTCTAATTTTTGCTATCTTAATTGAAATGCTTACTATGTGTAGGCAAAATATAGTATTCCAACAAGACTTACTATTTTTAAACTGGATATCCTATACTAAATGAGGGCCAAGTGTTGTTATTTTACACAAAATGGGGAGATATGGGCTTTAGAAGCTATCTAGCTGTGAACAATATACAATTTTGCATACTGTTATCATAATCTGGTTACCATCAAACATAAAGGAGGCACACACTTTGAAAGTTGAGACTTGGGTCAATAGGGATTGGTTTGAATGACTGCCAGACCTATGTCTGGCAGTTCAAATACCGACTCCAGAAGAGTGACAGCAGTGAAGATCCCAATAGGTAAGTAAACTAACTATACCTAACCCTCTCCCCCATAACCTTAAGCCTCCGTTAGGGGTGCCTAACCCTAACCTCCCCCTAGTGCCTAACCCTAAACCCTGCAAGTGCCTAAATTGAACCCCACTATCCCCACAGTCTAAACCTAACCCTCCTTCCCCCAGCCTAACCCTAACACTCCTGTGAGGGTGCCTAATCCTCAGAATCCCCTTGGAGGACCTAAACTAACCATCACCCCTGTGGCTGTCCATGCCTGCTGCCTGGCTTACCTTTGTTTGGTATGCCAGGTGTCGGGCTCCCGGAATAGGGATAATAATAGGCATTTGAATTTCAATGCTTATCATTAGTACTCTGTTGGGATTGTACAGTTGGAAAGCTGGAGGTCAGCATTTCGACCATCAGCTTCCTGACTGCATACCATTCAATATGTGGGTAATAAGACACATTGGTGAAAACCAGGAAATATACTTTAGTAGGCAACATTATTTGGAAGTGGGTCTACCAGCTTTCAAATATGAGAGTGAACATATTTACAGATATCATTATGGGAGTGATAGAAAACATACGCCCTTCCTCAATATATGGAAAAGTTATATTTTCTGTAATGTGGGGTAATATTACCTGGTGACCATCAAATTAAGATTTTTATAAGAGCTGCTCACTTACCCCTTTATTAAATCATACCTGTTATTACTCCTGTTCCTGGAAATCCTCCTATGTGAAACAATAATAAAAACTTAAATTAGTTAATTTTAGTATATATTATTCATTAAAGAAAACAGTAAAATATACTTCAAAGAAAATTTAATTCAGCCACTAAACATAATTTGCCTTAACCCTATAGCAGGTGAGGATTTTTTTAGCCTTGTGCAAATGTCTTTTTGTGTGTGCATGCATCATATTTCAACATCAATATTACTGATTTTTTATGCAGTACAAACACAAATTATTGTTTGCCTATTTACAAGAATTTGTATTTTCTAGAAATACCATTAGTCTTTTTGCCTATTCTAACACGTCAAATAAAATTTATCCTAAATGGCAAAAAATATATTTTTTTCCATCTTCTAAATAACAGATAGAAATATTTTTTATTTCTTGTTTTGGCAATAAACCACCTTTCCAAAATAGAAAAAAGTAGGTTTCTATGTGTAGGGTTTGACAAAGAAATCTTCACTTGAAAAAAGCATGCATTTTTTTTCAAATTTTTGCTATCTTAATTGAAATGCTTACTATGTGTTGGAAAAATATAGTATACCAACAAGGCTTACTATTTTTTAAACTAGATAACCTACTGTAGCATGCTAAATGAGGGCCAAGTGTTTTTATTTGACACAAATTGCTCTCCAGCTGTGAGAAATATAATATTTTATGTACTATTATTATCATAATCTGGTTAACACCAGTCATTAAGTGGGCACACACTATGAATGTGTAGACTTGGATCAATATGTGGGTAATAAGGCACATGAGTGATAACCAGGAATAGATACTAATAGGCAACATTATTTGAAAGTGGTTCTCACAGCTTTCAAATTTGAGTGTGCACATGGTTAAAGATGTCATTATGGGAGTGGTAGAACACATAGGCCCTTCCTCAGTATATGGAAAAATTACCTTTTCAGTAATGTGGTGTAATATTGCCTGGTGATCATTTGCAATAAGTACTAAGTGTTCCCTCAAAATTTGCAAGAGGGCATACCCATTTTATGTAATTAATGCCTCCTAATTATTTGTAACCTGGTTGAAGGAGATGTTTCCTCATCCATAAATGAAGTTATTTTTCTATAACACATGGTGGTTAATGCCTGGTGTTCAGTGTGATTACCATAAAAAAAACTTTGATGTAGGCACAGAATTTAAAGTGGGGACAACCCTCATAAACATAATGGTAACCCTACATATTTACATTGTAGATTGGAAGAGATATAGGGAGATGCAAAGTCACCCATCTCACTGTTTTTCATCTTTATTTAAACAATGCAGTTGGCTCACATGCATGCATGGATGCAATACCAATTTTAATGCTTGTGAAAGGAGGGCAGTAGGGCAGAAAAAAATATTGTTTGGACAAGGTGGTGGACAGGGTTCAGTTTTCTTTTGGGTGTGCTATATCCACCACTGTGGAAGATGAGTTGAGGTCATTCTCCTGATTGGGAATATACATGTCAGTATGAGTCTCACTGGTCCTCCACAGTGAGGGGTTTATTTTACAACATATAATTTTCTCTTTAGCAGAAATTTGTGAAATGGTTTAGTATTGCAATGTGCAGTTTTGTAATATTGATTAAAACATAACTTTTATTGAATCCACTATTTGATCAAATGCTTTTTTAATATGATTCACCAAACATTAATCTTTAATACAGTTAATTATTATAAATTGTAAATTTACTTAACTGCAAAATTTTTCCTGTCCTATATAAACTATTGAAGAAAAATTATGTACAGTACTTTATTATTAACAGTTATTTATATAGCGCAGACATATTCTGCAGCACTTTACAGATATTATTTGTCCATTCACATTGCTCCTTGCCCTGCTGGGGCTTACAATCTATATTACCTAAAACATGTTACATGCACGTTGTGGTTAATTTTTTTGTTGAGAGTATGTTTTTAAATGTGGGAAGAAACCAGAATACCCAGAAGACACCCACGCAAGCACAGGGAGAATATACAAACTCCACGCAGGGCCATAGTGGGAATAGAACCTATTATCTCCATTATGTGAATCAGTAATGCTAACCATTACACCATCTGTGCTATATTACTTGTAATCAATATAAATTAACCTTCAACATCTTTAATAAACATATTAGAATCATATATTTTCATTCAATTTACCAATGTAGAAATCATACTTTTAAGTGATACTGAAAAATTATAAATACTTGTTTATTTTTAAAAGTGATGCTCACCTACTCCTTTATAAATCATACCTGTTATTGCTCCTGTTCCTGGCATTTCTCCTAATTTACACAATAATAGAAACTTCAATTATCTTATTTTATTATGTTTTACTCTTTAAAGACAACAGTAAAATATACTTCAAAGATAAATTAAGAGCTGTATTAGAGCTGCTCACCTACCCCTTTAAAAAACATACCTGTTATTACTCCTGTTCCTGGAAATCCTCCTATTTGAAACAATAATAAAAATTCAATTAGTTAATTTTAGTATATATTACTCATTAAATAAAACAGTAAGATATACTTCAAAGAAAATTTAATTCAGCCACTAAATGTATTTTGCCTTAACCCCGTACCCGGTGAGGATTTTCTTAGCCCTGTGCAAATGTCTTTTTGTGTGTGCATGCATAACATTTCAACATCAATATTACTGATTTTTGTATGCAGTACAAACACAAATAATTGTTTGCTGTTTTTGAATAATTTGTATATTTTATTAATACCATTAGCCTTTGCCGATTCTAAAATGTCAAATAAAATGTATTCAAAATGGCCCAAAAAGTATTATTTTCCATCTTCTAAATAAAACATAAAAATAATTTTTGTTCTTGTTTTACCAATTACTCATCTTTTTAAAATAGCAAAATGCAAGTTTCTATGTTTGTCTGAAAAATATTATGTGAGAGGAGATGGAACAAGGGTATACTTCTTTACACAAGATGAGCTTGGTGATTTGTTTACTTCTTCACTTGACAAAAAAATGCATTTTTTATTTTTTCTAATTTTTGCTATCTTAATTGAAATGCTTACTATGTGTAGGCAAAATATAGTATTCCAACAAGACTTACTATTTTTAAACTGGATATCCTATACTAAATGAGGGCCAAGTGTTGTTATTTTACACAAAATGGGGAGATATGGGCTTTAGAAGCTATCTAGCTGTGAACAATATACAATTTTGCATACTGTTAATCATAATCTGGTTACCATCAAACATAAAGGAGGCACACACTTTGAAAGTTGAGACTTGAGTCAATAGGGATTGGTTTGAATGACTGCCAGACCTATGTCTGGCAGTTCAAATACCGACTCCAGAAGAGTGACAGCAGTGAAGATCCCAATAGGTAAGTAAACTAACTATACCTAACCCTCTCCCCCATAACCTTAAGCCTCCGTTTGGGGTGCCTAACCCTAACCTCCCCCTAGTGCCTAACCCTAAACCCTGCAAGTGCCTAAATTGAACCCCACTATCCCCACAGTCTAAACCTAACCCTCCTTCCCCTAGCCTAACCCTAACACTCCTGTGAGGGTGCCTAATCCTCAGAATCCCCTTGGAGGACCTAAACTAACCCTCACCCCTGTGGCTGTCCATGCCTGCTGCCTGGCTTACCTTTGTTTGGTATGCCAGGTGTCGGGCTCCCGGCATAGGGATAATAATAGGCATTTGAATTTCAATGCTTATCATTAGTACACTGTTGGGATTGTACAGTTGGAAAGCTGGAGGTCAGCATTTCGACCATCAGCTTCCTGACTGCATACTTTTCAATATGTGGGTGATAAGACACATTGGTGAAAACCAGGAAATATACTTTAGTAGGCAACATTATTTGGAAGTGGGTCTACCAGCTTTCAAATATGAGAGTGAACATATTTACAGATATCATTATGGGAGTGATAGAAAACATACGCCCTTCCTCAATATATGGAAAAGTTATATTTTCTGTAATGTGGGGTAATATTACCTGGTGACCATCAAATTAAGATTTTTATAAGAGCTGCTCACTTACCCCTTTATTAAATCATACCTGTTATTACTCCTGTTCCTGGAAATCCTCCTATGTGAAACAATAATAAAAACTTAAATTAGTTAATTTTAGTATATATTATTCATTAAAGAAAACAGTAAAATATACTTCAAAGAAAATTTAATTCAGCCACTAAACATAATTTGCCTTAACCCTATAGCAGGTGAGGATTTTTTTAGCCTTGTGCAAATGTCTTTTTGTGTGTGCATGCATCATATTTCAACATCAATATTACTGATTTTTTATGCAGTACAAACACAAATTATTGTTTGCCTATTTACAAGAATTTTTATTTTCTAGAAATACCATTAGTCTTTTTGCCTATTCTAACACGTCAAATAAAATTTATCCTAAATGGCAAAAAATATATTTTTTTCCATCTTCTAAATAACAGATAGAAATATTTTTTATTTCTTGTTTTGGCAATAAACCACCTTTCCAAAATAGAAAAAAGTAGGTTTCTATGTGTAGGGTTTGACAAAGAAATCTTCACTTGAAAAAAGCATGCATTTTTTTTCAAATTTTTGCTATCTTAATTGAAATGCTTACTATGTGTTGGAAAAATATAGTATACCAACAAGGCTTACTATTTTTTAAACTAGATAACCTACTGTAGCATGCTAAATGAGGGCCAAGTGTTTTTATTTGACACAAATTGCTCTCCAGCTGTGAGAAATATAATATTTTATGTACTATTATTATCATAATCTGGTTAACACCAGTCATTAAGTGGGCACACACTATGAATGTGTAGACTTGGATCAATATGTGGGTAATAAGGCACATGAGTGATAACCAGGAATAGATACTAATAGGCAACATTATTTGAAAGTGGTTCTCACAGCTTTCAAATTTGAGTGTGCACATGGTTAAAGATGTCATTATGGGAGTGGTAGAACACATAGGCCCTTCCTCAGTATATGGAAAAATTACCTTTTCAGTAATGTGGTGTAATATTGCCTGGTGATCATTTGCAATAAGTACTAAGTGTTCCCTCAAAATTTGCAAGAGGGCATACCCATTTTATGTAATTAATGCCTCCTAATTATTTGTAACCTGGTTGAAGGAGATGTTTCCTCATCCATAAATGAAGTTATTTTTCTATAACACATGGTGGTTAATGCCTGGTGTTCAGTGTGATTACCATAAAAAAAACTTTGATGTAGGCACAGAATTTAAAGTGGGGACAACCCTCATAAACATAATGGTAACCCTACATATTTACATTGTAGATTGGAAGAGATATAGGGAGATGCAAAGTCACCCATCTCACTGTTTTTCATCTTTATTTAAACAATGCAGTTGGCTCACATGCATGCATGGATGCAATACCAATTTTAATGCTTGTGAAAGGAGGGCAGTAGGGCAGAAAAAAATATTGTTTGGACAAGGTGGTGGACAGGGTTCAGTTTTCTTTTGGGTGTGCTATATCCACCACTGTGGAAGATGAGTTGAGGTCATTCTCCTGATTGGGAATATACATGTCAGTATGAGTCTCACTGGTCCTCCACAGTGAGGGGTTTATTTTACAACATATAATTTTCTCTTTAGCAGAAATTTGTGAAATGGTTTAGTATTGCAATGTGCAGTTTTGTAATATTGATTAAAACATAACTTTTATTAAATCCACTATTTGATCAAATGCTTTTTTAATATGATTCACCAAACATTAATCTTTAATACAGTTAATTATTATAAATTGTAAATTTACTTAACTGCAAAATTTTTCCTGTCCTATATAAACTATTGAAGAAAAATTATGTACAGTACTTTATTATTAACAGTTATTTATATAGCGCAGACATATTCTGCAGCACTTTACAGATATTATTTGTCCATTCACATTGCTCCTTGCCCTGCTGGGGCTTACAATCTATATTACCTAAAACATGTTACATGCACGTTGTGGTTAATTTTTTTGTTGAGAGTATGTTTTTAAATGTGGGAAGAAACCAGAATACCCAGAAGACACCCACGCAAGCACAGGGAGAATATACAAACTCCACGCAGGGCCATAGTGGGAATAGAACCTATTATCTCCATTATGTGAATCAGTAATGCTAACCATTACACCATCTGTGCTATATTACTTGTAATCAATATAAATTAACCTTCAACATCTTTAATAAACATATTAGAATCATATATTTTCATTCAATTTACCAATGTAGAAATCATACTTTTAAGTGATACTGAAAAATTATAAATACTTGTTTATTTTTAAAAGTGATGCTCACCTACTCCTTTATAAATCATACCTGTTATTGCTCCTGTTCCTGGCATTTCTCCTAATTTACACAATAATAGAAACTTCAATTATCTTATTTTATTATGTTTTACTCTTTAAAGACAACAGTAAAATATACTTCAAAGATAAATTAAGAGCTGTATTAGAGCTGCTCACCTACCCCTTTAAAAAACATACCTGTTATTACTCCTGTTCCTGGAAATCCTCCTATTTGAAACAATAATAAAAATTCAATTAGTTAATTTTAGTATATATTACTCATTAAATAAAACAGTAAGATATACTTCAAAGAAAATTTAATTCAGCCACTAAATGTATTTTGCCTTAACCCCGTACCCGGTGAGGATTTTCTTAGCCCTGTGCAAATGTCTTTTTGTGTGTGCATGCATAACATTTCAACATCAATATTACTGATTTTTGTATGCAGTACAAACACAAATAATTGTTTGCTGTTTTTGAATAATTTGTATATTTTATTAATACCATTAGCCTTTGCCGATTCTAAAATGTCAAATAAAATGTATTCAAAATGGCCCAAAAAGTATTATTTTCCATCTTCTAAATAAAACATAAAAATAATTTTTGTTCTTGTTTTACCAATTACTCATCTTTTTAAAATAGCAAAATGCAAGTTTCTATGTTTGTCTGAAAAATATTATGTGAGAGGAGATGGAACAAGGGTATACTTCTTTACACAAGATGAGCTTGGTGATTTGTTTACTTCTTCACTTGACAAAAAAATGCATTTTTTATTTTTTCTAATTTTTGCTATCTTAATTGAAATGCTTACTATGTGTAGGCAAAATATAGTATTCCAACAAGACTTACTATTTTTAAACTGGATATCCTATACTAAATGAGGGCCAAGTGTTGTTATTTTACACAAAATGGGGAGATATGGGCTTTAGAAGTTATCTAGCTGTGAACAATATACAATTTTGCATACTGTTAATCATAATCTGGTTACCATCAAACATAAAGGAGGCACACACTTTGAAAGTTGAGACTTGAGTCAATAGGGATTGGTTTGAATGACTGCCAGACCTATGTCTGGCAGTTCAAATACCGACTCCAGAAGAGTGACAGCAGTGAAGATCCCAATAGGTAAGTAAACTAACTATACCTAACCCTCTCCCCCATAACCTTAAGCCTCCGTTTGGGGTGCCTAACCCTAACCTCCCCCTAGTGCCTAACCCTAAACCCTGCAAGTGCCTAAATTGAACCCCACTATCCCCACAGTCTAAACCTAACCCTCCTTCCCCTAGCCTAACCCTAACACTCCTGTGAGGGTGCCTAATCCTCAGAATCCCCTTGGAGGACCTAAACTAACCCTCACCCCTGTGGCTGTCCATGCCTGCTGCCTGGCTTACCTTTGTTTGGTATGCCAGGTGTCGGGCTCCCGGCATAGGGATAATAATAGGCATTTGAATTTCAATGCTTATCATTAGTACACTGTTGGGATTGTACAGTTGGAAAGCTGGAGGTCAGCATTTCGACCATCAGCTTCCTGACTGCATACTTTTCAATATGTGGGTGATAAGACACATTGGTGAAAACCAGGAAATATACTTTAGTAGGCAACATTATTTGGAAGTGGGTCTACCAGCTTTCAAATATGAGAGTGAACATATTTACAGATATCATTATGGGAGTGATAGAAAACATACGCCCTTCCTCAATATATGGAAAAGTTATATTTTCTGTAATGTGGGGTAATATTACCTGGTGACCATCAAATTAAGATTTTTATAAGAGCTGCTCACTTACCCCTTTATTAAATCATACCTGTTATTACTCCTGTTCCTGGAAATCCTCCTATGTGAAACAATAATAAAAACTTAAATTAGTTAATTTTAGTATATATTATTCATTAAAGAAAACAGTAAAATATACTTCAAAGAAAATTTAATTCAGCCACTAAACATAATTTGCCTTAACCCTATAGCAGGTGAGGATTTTTTTAGCCTTGTGCAAATGTCTTTTTGTGTGTGCATGCATCATATTTCAACATCAATATTACTGATTTTTTATGCAGTACAAACACAAATTATTGTTTGCCTATTTACAAGAATTTGTATTTTCTAGAAATACCATTAGTCTTTTTGCCTATTCTAACACGTCAAATAAAATTTATCCTAAATGGCAAGAAAAAAGTTTTTTTCCATCTTCTAAATAACAGATAGAAATATTTTTTATTTCTTGTTTTGGCAATAAACCACCTTTCCAAAATAGAAAAAAGTAGGTTTCTATGTGTAGGGTTTGACAAAGAAATCTTCACTTGAAAAAAGCATGCATTTTTTTTCAAATTTTTGCTATCTTAATTGAAATGCTTACTATGTGTTGGAAAAATATAGTATACCAACAAGGCTTACTATTTTTTAAACTAGATAACCTACTGTAGCATGCTAAATGAGGGCCAAGTGTTTTTATTTGACACAAATTGCTCTCCAGCTGTGAGAAATATAATATTTTATGTACTATTATTATCATAATCTGGTTAACACCAGTCATTAAGTGGGCACACACTATGAATGTGTAGACTTGGATCAATATGTGGGTAATAAGGCACATGAGTGATAACCAGGAATAGATACTAATAGGCAACATTATTTGAAAGTGGTTCTCACAGCTTTCAAATTTGAGTGTGCACATGGTTAAAGATGTCATTATGGGAGTGGTAGAACACATAGGCCCTTCCTCAGTATATGGAAAAATTACCTTTTCAGTAATGTGGTGTAATATTGCCTGGTGATCATTTGCAATAAGTACTAAGTGTTCCCTCAAAATTTGCAAGAGGGTATACCCATTTTATGTAATTAATGCCTCCTAATTATTTGTAACCTGGTTGAAGGAGATGTTTCCTCATCCATAAATGAAGTTATTTTTCTATAACACATGGTGGTTAATGCCTGGTGTTCAGTGCGATTACCATAAAAAAAACTTTGATGTAGGCACAGAATTTAAAGTGGGGACAACCCTCATAAACATAATGGTAACCCAACATATTTACATTGTAGATTGGAAGAGATATAGGGAGATGCAACGTCACCCATCTCACTGTTTTTCATCTTTATTTAAACAATGCAGTTGGCTCACATGCATGCATGGATGCAATACCAATTTTAATGCTTGTGAAAGGAGGGCAGTAGGGCAGAAAAAAATATTGTTTGGACAAGGTGGTGGACAGGGTTCAGTTTTCTTTTGGGTGTGCTATATCCACCACTGTGGAAGATGAGTTGAGGTCATTCTCCTGATTGGGAATATACATGTCAGTATGAGTCTCACTGGTCCTCCACAGTGAGGGGTTTATTTTACAACATATAATTTTCTCTTTAGCAGAAATTTGTGAAATGGTTTAGTATTGCAATGTGCAGTTTTGTAATATTGATTAAAACATAACTTTTATTGAATCCACTATTTGATCAAATGCTTTTTTAATATGATTCACCAAACATTAATCTTTAATACAGTTAATTATTATAAATTGTAAATTTACTTAACAGCAAAATTTTTCCTGTCCTATATAAACTATTGAAGAAAAATTATGTACAGTACTTTATTATTAACAGTTATTTATATAGCGCAGACATATTCTGCAGCACTTTACAGATATTATTTGTCCATTCACATTGCTCCTTGCCCTGCTGGGGCTTACAATCTATATTACCTACCACATGTTACATGCATGTTGTGGTTAATTTTTTTGTTGAGAGTATGTTTTTAAATGTGGGAAGAAACCAGAATACCCAGAAGACACCCACGCAAGCACAGGGAGAATATACAAACTCCACGCAGGGCCATAGTGGGAATAGAACCTATTATCTCCATTATGTGAATCAGTAATGCTAACCATTACACCATCTGTGCTATATTACTTGTAATCAATATAAATTAACCTTCAACATCTTTAATAAACATATTAGAATCATATATTTTCATTCAATTTACCAATGTAGAAATCATACTTTTAAGTGATACTGAAAAATTATAAATACTTGTTTATTTTTAAAAGTGATGCTCACCTACTCCTTTATAAATCATACCTGTTATTGCTCCTGTTCCTGGCATTTCTCCTAATTTACACAATAATAGAAACTTCAATTAGCTTATTTTATTATGTTTTACTCTTTAAAGACAACAGTAAAATATACTTCAAAGATAAATTAAGAGCTGTATTAGAGCTGCTCACCTACCCCTTTAAAAAACATACCTGTTATTACTCCTGTTCCTGGAAATCCTCCTATTTGAAACAATAATAAAAATTCAATTAGTTAATTTTAGTATATATTACTCATTAAATAAAACAGTAAGATATACTTCAAAGAAAATTTAATTCAGCCACTAAATGTATTTTGCCTTAACCCCGTACCCGGTGAGGATTTTCTTAGCCCTGTGCAAATGTCTTTTTGTGTGTGCATGCATAACATTTCAACATCAATATTACTGATTTTTGTATGCAGTACAAACACAAATAATTGTTTGCTGTTTTTGAATAATTTGTATATTTTATTAATACCATTAGCCTTTGCCGATTCTAAAATGTCAAATAAAATGTATCTAAAATGGCCCAAAAAGTATTATTTTCCAAAAACATAAAAATAATTTTTGTTCTTGTTTTACCAATTATTCATCTTTTTAAAATAGCAAAATGCAAGTTTCTATGTTTGTCTGAAAAATATTATGTGAGAGGAGATGGAACAAGGGTATACTTCTTTACACAAGATGAGCTTGGTGATTTGTTTACTTCTTCACTTGACAAAAAAATGCATTTTTTATTTTTTCTAATTTTTGCTATCTTAATTGAAATGCTTACTATGTGTAGGCAAAATATAGTATTCCAACAAGACTTACTATTTTTAAACTGGATATCCTATACTAAATGAGGGCCAAG
Source organism: Taudactylus pleione (assembly GCA_031769625.1). Taxonomy (NCBI): domain Eukaryota; kingdom Metazoa; phylum Chordata; class Amphibia; order Anura; family Myobatrachidae; genus Taudactylus; species Taudactylus pleione. The sequence goes on from JAUIMM010000904.1 coordinate 1,439,577, forward strand.
TGTTGTTATTTTACACAAAATGGGGAGATATGGGCTTTAGAAGCTATCTAGCTGTGAACAATATACAATTTTGCATACTGTTAATCATAATCTGGTTACCATCAAACATAAAGGAGGCACACACTTTGAAAGTTGAGACTTGAGTCAATAGGGATTGGTTTGAATGACTGCCAGACCTATGTCTGGCAGTTCAAATACCGACTCCAGAAGAGTGACAGCAGTGAAGATCCCAATAGGTAAGTAAACTAACTATACCTAACCCTCTCCCCCATAACCTTAAGCCTCCGTTTGGGGTGCCTAACCCTAACCTCCCCCTAGTGCCTAACCCTAAACCCTGCAAGTGCCTAAATTGAACCCCACTATCCCCACAGTCTAAACCTAACCCTCCTTCCCCTAGCCTAACCCTAACACTCCTGTGAGGATGCCTAATCCTCAGAATCCCCTTGGAGGACCTAAACTAACCCTCACCCCTGTGGCTGTCCATGCCTGCTGCCTGGCTTACCTTTGTTTGGTATGCCAGGTGTCGGGCTCCCGGCATAGGGATAATAATAGGCATTTGAATTTCAATGCTTATCATTAGTACACTGTTGGGATTGTACAGTTGGAAAGCTGGAGGTCAGCATTTCGACCATCAGCTTCCTGACTGCATACTTTTCAATATGTGGGTGATAAGACACATTGGTGAAAACCAGGAAATATACTTTAGTAGGCAACATTATTTGGAAGTGGGTCTACCAGCTTTCAAATATGAGAGTGAACATATTTACAGATATCATTATGGGAGTGATAGAAAACATACGCCCTTCCTCAATATATGGAAAAGTTATATTTTCTGTAATGTGGGGTAATATTACCTGGTGACCATCAAATTAAGATTTTTATAAGAGCTGCTCACTTACCCCTTTATTAAATCATACCTGTTATTACTCCTGTTCCTGGAAATCCTCCTATGTGAAACAATAATAAAAACTTAAATTAGTTAATTTTAGTATATATTATTCATTAAAGAAAACAGTAAAATATACTTCAAAGAAAATTTAATTCAGCCACTAAACATAATTTGCCTTAACCCTATAGCAGGTGAGGATTTTTTTAGCCTTGTGCAAATGTCTTTTTGTGTGTGCATGCATCATATTTCAACATCAATATTACTGATTTTTTATGCAGTACAAACACAAATTATTGTTTGCCTATTTACAAGAATTTGTATTTTCTAGAAATACCATTAGTCTTTTTGCCTATTCTAACACGTCAAATAAAATTTATCCTAAATGGCAAAAAATATATTTTTTTCCATCTTCTAAATAACAGATAGAAATATTTTTTATTTCTTGTTTTGGCAATAAACCACCTTTCCAAAATAGAAAAAAGTAGGTTTCTATGTGTAGGGTTTGACAAAGAAATCTTCACTTGAAAAAAGCATGCATTTTTTTTCAAATTTTTGCTATCTTAATTGAAATGCTTACTATGTGTTGGAAAAATATAGTATACCAACAAGGCTTACTATTTTTTAAACTAGATAACCTACTGTAGCATGCTAAATGAGGGCCAAGTGTTTTTATTTGACACAAATTGCTCTCCAGCTGTGAGAAATATAATATTTTATGTACTATTATTATCATAATCTGGTTAACACCAGTCATTAAGTGGGCACACACTATGAATGTGTAGACTTGGATCAATATGTGGGTAATAAGGCACATGAGTGATAACCAGGAATAGATACTAATAGGCAACATTATTTGAAAGTGGTTCTCACAGCTTTCAAATTTGAGTGTGCACATGGTTAAAGATGTCATTATGGGAGTGGTAGAACACATAGGCCCTTCCTCAGTATATGGAAAAATTACCTTTTCAGTAATGTGGTGTAATATTGCCTGGTGATCATTTGCAATAAGTACTAAGTGTTCCCTCAAAATTTGCAAGAGGGTATACCCATTTTATGTAATTAATGCCTCCTAATTATTTGTAACCTGGTTGAAGGAGATGTTTCCTCATCCATAAATGAAGTTATTTTTCTATAACACATGGTGGTTAATGCCTGGTGTTCAGTGCGATTACCATAAAAAAAACTTTGATGTAGGCACAGAATTTAAAGTGGGGACAACCCTCATAAACATAATGGTAACCCAACATATTTATATTGTAGATTGGAAGAGATATAGGGAGATGCAACGTCACCCATCTCACTGTTTTTCATCTTTATTTAAACAATGCAGTTGGCTCACATGCATGCATGGATGCAATACCAATTTTAATGCTTGTGAAAGGAGGGCAGTAGGGCAGAAAAAAATATTGTTTGGAGAAGGTGGTGGACAGGGTTCAGTTTTCTTTTGGGTGTGCTATATCCACCACTGTGGAAGATGAGTTGAGGTCATTCTCCTGATTGGGAATATACATGTCAGTATGAGTCTCACTGGTCCTCCACAGTGAGGGGTTTATTTTACAACATATAATTTTCTCTTTAGCAGAAATTTGTGAAATGGTTTAGTATTGCAATGTGCAGTTTTGTAATATTGATTAAAACATAACTTTTATTGAATCCACTATTTGATCAAATGCTTTTTTAATATGATTCACCAAACATTAATCTTTAATACAGTTAATTATTATAAATTGTAAATTTACTTAACAGCAAAATTTTTCCTGTCCTATATAAACTATTGAAGAAAAATTATGTACAGTACTTTATTATTAACAGTTATTTATATAGCGCAGACATATTCTGCAGCACTTTACAGATATTATTTGTCCATTCACATTGCTCCTTGCCCTGCTGGGGCTTACAATCTATATTACCTACCACATGTTACATGCATGTTGTGGTTAATTTTTTTGTTGAGAGTATGTTTTTAAATGTGGGAAGAAACCAGAATACCCAGAAAACACCCACGCAAGCACAGGGAGAATATACAAACTCCACGCAGGGCCATAGTGGGAATAGAACCTATTATCTCCATTATGTGAATCAGTAATGCTAACCATTACACCATCTGTGCTATATTACTTGTAATCAATATAAATTAACCTTCAACATCTTTAATAAACATATTAGAATCATATATTTTCATTCAATTTACCAATGTAGAAATCATACTTTTAAGTGATACTGAAAAATTATAAATACTTGTTTATTTTTAAAAGTGATGCTCACCTACTCCTTTATAAATCATACCTGTTATTGCTCCTGTTCCTGGCATTTCTCCTAATTTACACAATAATAGAAACTTCAATTAGCTTATTTTATTATGTTTTACTCTTTAAAGACAACAGTAAAATATACTTCAAAGATAAATTAAGAGCTGTATTAGAGCTGCTCACCTACCCCTTTAAAAAACATACCTGTTATTACTCCTGTTCCTGGAAATCCTCCTATTTGAAACAATAATAAAAATTCAATTAGTTAATTTTAGTATATATTACTCATTAAATAAAACAGTAAGATATACTTCAAAGAAAATTTAATTCAGCCACTAAATGTATTTTGCCTTAACCCCGTACCCGGTGAGGATTTTCTTAGCCCTGTGCAAATGTCTTTTTGTGTGTGCATGCATAACATTTCAACATCAATATTACTGATTTTTGTATGCAGTACAAACACAAATAATTGTTTGCTGTTTTAGAATAATTTGTATTTTTTATTAATACCATTAGCCTTTGCTGATTCTAAAATGTCAAATAAAATGTATCTAAAATGGCCCAAAAAGTATTATTTTCCAAAAACATAAAAATAATTTTTGTTCTTGTTTTACCAATTATTCATCTTTTTAAAATAGCAAAATGCAAGTTTCTATGTTTGTCTGAAAAATATTATGTGAGAGGAGATGGAAAAAGGGTATACTTCTTTACACAAGATGAGCTTGGTGATTTGTTTACTTCTTCACTTGACAAAAAAATGCATTTTTTATTTTTTCTAATTTTTGCTATCTTAATTGAAATGCTTACTATGTGTAGGCAAAATATAGTATTCCAACAAGACTTACTATTTTTAAACTGGATATCCTATACTAAATGAGGGCCAAGTGTTGTTATTTTACACAAAATGGGGAGATATGGGCTTTAGAAGCTATCTAGCTGTGAACAATATACATTTTTGCATACTGTTAATCATAATCTGGTTACCATCAAACATAAAGGAGGCACACACTTTGAAAGTTGAGACTTGAGTCAATAGGGATTGGTTTGAATGACTGCCAGACCTATGTCTGGCAGTTCAAATACCGACTCCAGAAGAGTGACAGCAGTGAAGATCCCAATAGGTAAGTAAACTAACTATACCTAACCCTCTCCCCCATAACCTTAAGCCTCCGTTAGGGGTGCCTAACCCTAACCTCCCCCTAGTGCCTAACCCTAAACCCTGCAAGTGCCTAAATTGAACCCCACTATCCCCAAAGTCTAAACCTAACCCTCATTCCCCTAGCCTTACCCTAACACTCCTGTGAGGGTGCCTAATCCTCAGAATCCCCTTGGAGGACCTAAACTAACCCTCACCCATGTGGCTGTCCATGCCTGCTGCCTGGCTTACCTTTGTTTGGTATGCCAGGTGTCGGGCTCCCGGCATAGGGATAATAATAGGCATTTGAATTTCAATGCTTATCATTAGTACACTGTTGGGATTGTACAGTTGGAAAGCTGGAGGTCAGCATTTCGACCATCAGCTTCCTGACTGCATACTTTTCAATATGTGGGTGATAAGACACATTGGTGAAAACCAGGAAATATACTTTAGTAGGCAACATTATTTGGAAGTGGGTCTACCAGCTTTCAAATATGAGAGTGAACATATTTACAGATATCATTATGGGAGTGATAGAAAACATACGCCCTTCCTCAATATATGGAAAAGTTATATTTTCTGTAATGTGGGGTAATATTACCTGGTGACCATCAAATTAAGATTTTTATAAGAGCTGCTCACTTACCCCTTTATTAAATCATACCTGTTATTTCTCCTGTTCCTGGAAATCCTCCTATGTGAACCAATAATAAAAACTTAAATTAGTTAATTTTAGTATATATTATTCATTAAAGAAAACAGTAAAATATACTTCAAAGAAAATTTAATTCAGCCACTAAACATAATTTGCCTTAACCCTATAGCAGGTGAGGATTTTTTTAGCCTTGTGCAAATGTCTTTTTGTGTGTGCATGCATCATATTTCAACATCAATATTACTGATTTTTTATGCAGTACAAACACAAATTATTGTTTGCCTATTTACAAGAATTTGTATTTTCTAGAAATACCATTAGTCTTTTTGCCTATTCTAACACGTCAAATAAAATTTATCCTAAATGGCAAAAAATATATTTTTTTCCATCTTCTAAATAACAGATAGAAATATTTTTTATTTCTTGTTTTGGTAATAAACCACCTTTCCAAAATAGAAAAAAGTAGGTTTCTATGTGTAGGGTTTGACAAAGAAATCTTCACTTGAAAAAAGCATGCATTTTTTTTCAAATTTTTGCTATCTTAATTGAAATGCTTACTATGTGTTGGAAAAAGAGAGTATACCAACAAGGCTTACTATTTTTTAAACTAGATAACCTACTGTAGCATGCTAAATGAGGGCCAAGTGTTTTTATTTGACACAAATTGCTCTCCAGCTGTGAGAAATATAATATTTTATGTACTATTATTATCATAATCTGGTTAACACCAGTCATTAAGTGGGCACACACTATGAATGTGTAGACTTGGATCAATATGTGGGTAATAAGGCACATGAGTGATAACCAGGAATAGATACTAATAGGCAACATTATTTGAAAGTGGTTCTCACAGCTTTCAAATTTGAGTGTGCACATGGTTAAAGATGTCATTATGGGAGTGGTAGAACACATAGGCCCTTCCTCAGTATATGGAAAAATTACCTTTTCAGTAATGTGGTGTAATATTGCCTGGTGATCATTTGCAATAAGTACTAAGTGTTCCCTCAAAATTTGCAAGAGGGCATACCCATTTTATGTAATTAATGCCTCCTAATTATTTGTAACCTGGTTGAAGGAGATGTTTCCTCATCCATAAATGAAGTTATTTTTCTATAACACATGGTGGTTAATGCCTGGTGTTCAGTGTGATTACCATAAAAAAAACTTTGATGTAGGCACAGAATTTAAAGTGGGGACAACCCTCATAAACATAATGGTAACCCTACATATTTACATTGTAGATTGGAAGAGATATAGGGAGATGCAAAGTCACCCATCTCACTGTTTTTCATCTTTATTTAAACAATGCAGTTGGCTCACATGCATGCATGGATGCAATACCAATTTTAATGCTTGTGAAAGGAGGGCAGTAGGGCAGAAAAAAATATTGTTTGGACAAGGTGGTGGACAGGGTTCAGTTTTCTTTTGGGTGTGCTATATCCACCACTGTGGAAGATGAGTTGAGGTCATTCTCCTGATTGGGAATATACATGTCAGTATGAGTCTCACTGGTCCTCCACAGTGAGGGGTTTATTTTACAACATATAATTTTCTCTTTAGCAGAAATTTGTGAAATGGTTTAGTATTGCAATGTGCAGTTTTGTAATATTGATTAAAACATAACTTTTATTGAATCCACTATTTGATCAAATGCTTTTTTAATATGATTCACCAAACATTAATCTTTAATACAGTTAATTATTATAAATTGTAAATTTACTTAACTGCAAAATTTTTCCTGTCCTATATAAACTATTGAAGAAAAATTATGTACAGTACTTTATTATTAACAGTTATTTATATAGCGCAGACATATTCTGCAGCACTTTACAGATATTATTTGTCCATTCACATTGCTCCTTGCCCTGCTGGGGCTTACAATCTATATTACCTAAAACATGTTACATGCACGTTGTGGTTAATTTTTTTGTTGAGAGTATGTTTTTAAATGTGGGAAGAAACCAGAATACCCAGAAGACACCCACGCAAGCACAGGGAGAATATACAAACTCCACGCAGGGCCATAGTGGGAATAGAACCTATTATCTCCATTATGTGAATCAGTAATGCTAACCATTACACCATCTGTGCTATATTACTTGTAATCAATATAAATTAACCTTCAACATCTTTAATAAACATATTAGAATCATATATTTTCATTCAATTTACCAATGTAGAAATCATACTTTTAAGTGATACTGAAAAATTATAAATACTTGTTTATTTTTAAAAGTTATGCTCACCTACTCCTTTATAAATCATACCTGTTATTGCTCCTGTTCCTGGCATTTCTCCTAATTTACACAATAATAGAAACTTCAATTATCTTATTTTATTATGTTTTACTCTTTAAAGACAACAGTAAAATATACTTCAAAGATAAATTAAGAGCTGTATTAGAGCTGCTCACCTACCCCTTTAAAAAACATACCTGTTATTACTCCTGTTCCTGGAAATCCTCCTATTTGAAACAATAATAAAAATTCAATTAGTTAATTTTAGTATATATTACTCATTAAATAAAACAGTAAGATATACTTCAAAGAAAATTTAATTCAGCCACTAAATGTATTTTGCCTTAACCCCGTACCCGGTGAGGATTTTCTTAGCCCTGTGCAAATGTCTTTTTGTGTGTGCATGCATAACATTTCAACATCAATATTACTGATTTTTGTATGCAGTACAAACACAAATAATTGTTTGCTGTTTTTGAATAATTTGTATATTTTATTAATACCATTAGCCTTTGCCGATTCTAAAATGTCAAATAAAATGTATCTAAAATGGCCCAAAAAGTATTATTTTCCAAAAACATGAAAATAATTTTTGTTCTTGTTTTACCAATTATTCATCTTTTTAAAATAGCAAAATGCAAGTTTCTATGTTTGTCTGAAAAATATTATGTGAGAGGAGATGGAACAAGGGTATACTTCTTTACACAAGATGAGCTTGGTGATTTGTTTACTTCTTCACTTGACAAAAAAATGCATTTTTTATTTTTTCTAATTTTTGCTATCTTAATTGAAATGCTTACTATGTGTAGGCAAAATATAGTATTCCAACAAGACTTACTATTTTTAAACTGGATATCCTATACTAAATGAGGGCCAAGTGTTGTTATTTTACACAAAATGGGGAGATATGGGCTTTAGAAGCTATCTAGCTGTGAACAATATACAATTTTGCATACTGTTAATCATAATCTGGTTACCATCAAACATAAAGGAGGCACACACTTTGAAAGTTGAGACTTGAGTCAATAGGGATTGGTTTGAATGACTGCCAGACCTATGTCTGGCAGTTCAAATACCGACTCCAGAAGAGTGACAGCAGTGAAGATCCCAATAGGTAAGTAAACTAACTATACCTAACCCTCTCCCCCATAACCTTAAGCCTCCGTTTGGGGTGCCTAACCCTAACCTCCCCCTAGTGCCTAACCCTAAACCCTGCAAGTGCCTAAATTGAACCCCACTATCCCCACAGTCTAAACCTAACCCTCCTTCCCCTAGCCTAACCCTAACACTCCTGTGAGGGTGCCTAATCCTCAGAATCCCCTTGGAGGACCTAAACTAACCCTCACCCCTGTGGCTGTCCATGCCTGCTTCCTGGCTTACCTTTGTTTGGTATGCCAGGTGTCGGGCTCCCGGCATAGGGATAATAATAGGCATTTGAATTTCAATGCTTATCATTAGTACACTGTTGGGATTGTACAGTTGGAAAGCTGGAGGTCAGCATTTCGACCATCAGCTTCCTGACTGCATACTTTTCAATATGTGGGTGATAAGACACATTGGTGAAAACCAGGAAATATACTTTAGTAGGCAACATTATTTGGAAGTGGGTCTACCAGCTTTCAAATATGAGAGTGAACATATTTACAGATATCATTATGGGAGTGATAGAAAACATACGCCCTTCCTCAATATATGGAAAAGTTATATTTTCTGTAATGTGGGGTAATATTACCTGGTGACCATCAAATTAAGATTTTTATAAGAGCTGCTCACTTACCCCTTTATTAAATCATACCTGTTATTACTCCTGTTCCTGGAAATCCTCCTATGTGAAACAATAATAAAAACTTAAATTAGTTAATTTTAGTATATATTATTCATTAAAGAAAACAGTAAAATATACTTCAAAGAAAATTTAATTCAGCCACTAAACATAATTTGCCTTAACCCTATAGCAGGTGAGGATTTTTTTAGCCTTGTGCAAATGTCTTTTTGTGTGTGCATGCATCATATTTCAACATCAATATTACTGATTTTTTATGCAGTACAAACACAAATTATTGTTTGCCTATTTACAAGAATTTGTATTTTCTAGAAATACCATTAGTCTTTTTGCCTATTCTAACACGTCAAATAAAATTTATCCTAAATGGCAAAAAAAAAATTTTTTTCCATCTTCTAAATAACAGATAGAAATATTTTTTATTTCTTGTTTTGGCAATAAACCACCTTTCCAAAATAGAAAAAAGTAGGTTTCTATGTGTAGGGTTTGACAAAGAAATCTTCACTTGAAAAAAGCATGCATTTTTTTTCAAATTTTTGCTATCTTAATTGAAATGCTTACTATGTGTTGGAAAAATATAGTATACCAACAAGGCTTACTATTTTTTAAACTAGATAACCTACTGTAGCATGCTAAATGAGGGCCAAGTGTTTTTATTTGACACAAATTGCTCTCCAGCTGTGAGAAATATAATATTTTATGTACTATTATTATCATAATCTGGTTAACACCAGTCATTAAGTGGGCACACACTATGAATGTGTAGACTTGGATCAATATGTGGGTAATAAGGCACATGAGTGATAACCAGGAATAGATACTAATAGGCAACATTATTTGAAAGTGGTTCTCACAGCTTTCAAATTTGAGTGTGCACATGGTTAAAGATGTCATTATGGGAGTGGTAGAACACATAGGCCCTTCCTCAGTATATGGAAAAATTACCTTTTCAGTAATGTGGTGTAATATTGCCTGGTGATCATTTGCAATAAGTACTAAGTGTTCCCTCAAAATTTGCAAGAGGGTATACCCATTTTATGTAATTAATGCCTCCTAATTATTTGTAACCTGGTTGAAGGAGATGTTTCCTCATCCATAAATGAAGTTATTTTTCTATAACACATGGTGGTTAATGCCTGGTGTTCAGTGCGATTACCATAAAAAAAACTTTGATGTAGGCACAGAATTTAAAGTGGGGACAACCCTCATAAACATAATGGTAACCCAACATATTTACATTGTAGATTGGAAGAGATATAGGGAGATGCAATGTCACCCATCTCACTGTTTTTCATCTTTATTTAAACAATGCAGTTGGCTCACATGCATGCATGGATGCAATACCAATTTTAATGCTTGTGAAAGGAGGGCAGTAGGGCAGAAAAAAATATTGTTTGGACAAGGTGGTGGACAGGGTTCAGTTTTCTTTTGGGTGTGCTATATCCACCACTGTGGAAGATGAGTTGAGGTCATTCTCCTGATTGGGAATATACATGTCAGTATGAGTCTCACTGGTCCTCCACAGTGAGGGGTTTATTTTACAACATATAATTTTCTCTTTAGCAGAAATTTGTGAAATGGTTTAGTATTGCAATGTGCAGTTTTGTAATATTGATTAAAACATAACTTTTATTGAATCCACTATTTGATCAAATGCTTTTTTAATATGATTCACCAAACATTAATCTTTAATACAGTTAATTATTATAAATTGTAAATTTACTTAACAGCAACATTTTTCCTGTCCTATATAAACTATTGAAGAAAAATTATGTACAGTACTTTATTATTAACAGTTATTTATATAGCGCAGACATATTCTGCAGCACTTTACAGATATTATTTGTCCATTCACATTGCTCCTTGCCCTGCTGGGGCTTACAATCTATATTACCTACCACATGTTACATGCATGTTGTGGTTAATTTTTTTGTTGAGAGTATGTTTTTAAATGTGGGAAGAAACCAGAATACCCAGAAGACACCCACGCAAGCACAGGGAGAATATACAAACTCCACGCAGGGCCATAGTGGGAATAGAACCTATTATCTCCATTATGTGAATCAGTAATGCTAACCATTACACCATCTGTGCTATATTACTTGTAATCAATATAAATTAACCTTCAACATCTTTAATAAACATATTAGAATCATATATTTTCATTCAATTTACCAATGTAGAAATCATACTTTTAAGTGATACTGAAAAATTATAAATACTTGTTTATTTTTAAAAGTGATGCTCACCTACTCCTTTATAAATCATACCTGTTATTGCTCCTGTTCCTGGCATTTCTCCTAATTTACACAATAATAGAAACTTCAATTAGCTTATTTTATTATGTTTTACTCTTTAAAGACAACAGTAAAATATACTTCAAAGATAAATTAAGAGCTGTATTAGAGCTGCTCACCTACCCCTTTAAAAAACATACCTGTTATTACTCCTGTTCCTGGAAATCCTCCTATTTGAAACAATAATAAAAATTCAATTAGTTAATTTTAGTATATATTACTCATTAAATAAAACAGTAAGATATACTTCAAAGAAAATTTAATTCAGCCACTAAATGTATTTTGCCTTAACCCCGTACCCGGTGAGGATTTTCTTAGCCCTGTGCAAATGTCTTTTTGTGTGTGCATGCATAACATTTCAACATCAATATTACTGATTTTTGTATGCAGTACAAACACAAATAATTGTTTGCTGTTTTTGAATAATTTGTATATTTTATTAATACCATTAGCCTTTGCCGATTCTAAAATGTCAAATAAAATGTATCTAAAATGGCCCAAAAAGTATTATTTTCCAAAAACATAAAAATAATTTTTGTTCTTGTTTTACCAATTATTCATCTTTTTAAAATAGCAAAATGCAAGTTTCTATGTTTGTCTGAAAAATATTATGTGAGAGGAGATGGAACAAGGGTATACTTCTTTACACAAGATGAGCTTGGTGATTTGTTTACTTCTTCACTTGACAAAAAAATGCATTTTTTATTTTTTCTAATTTTTGCTATCTTAATTGAAATGCTTACTATGTGTAGGCAAAATATAGTATTCCAACAAGACTTACTATTTTTAAACTGGATATCCTATACTAAATGAGGGCCAAGTGTTGTTATTTTACACAAAATGGGGAGATATGGGCTTTAGAAGCTATCTAGCTGTGAACAATATACAATTTTGCATACTGTTAATCATAATCTGGTTACCATCAAACATAAAGGAGGCACACACTTTGAAAGTTGAGACTTGAGTCAATAGGGATTGGTTTGAATGACTGCCAGACCTATGTCTGGCAGTTCAAATACCGACTCCAGAAGAGTGACAGCAGTGAAGATCCCAATAGGTAAGTAAACTAACTATACCTAACCCTCTCCCCCATAACCTTAAGCCTCCGTTTGGGGTGCCTAACCCTAACCTCCCCCTAGTGCCTAACCCTAAACCCTGCAAGTGCCTAAATTGAACCCCACTATCCCCACAGTCTAAACCTAACCCTCCTTCCCCTAGCCTAACCCTAACACTCCTGTGAGGGTGCCTAATCCTCAGAATCCCCTTGGAGGACCTAAACTAACCCTCACCCCTGTGGCTGTCCATGCCTGCTGCCTGGCTTACCTTTGTTTGGTATGCCAGGTGTCGGGCTCCCGGCATAGGGATAATAATAGGCATTTGAATTTCAATGCTTATCATTAGTACACTGTTGGGATTGTACAGTTGGAAAGCTGGAGGTCAGCATTTCGACCATCAGCTTCCTGACTGCATACTTTTCAATATGTGGGTGATAAGACACATTGGTGAAAACCAGGAAATATACTTTAGTAGGCAACATTATTTGGAAGTGGGTCTACCAGCTTTCAAATATGAGAGTGAACATATTTACAGATATCATTATGGGAGTGATAGAAAACATACGCCCTTCCTCAATATATGGAAAAGTTATATTTTCTGTAATGTGGGGTAATATTACCTGGTGACCATCAAATTAAGATTTTTATAAGAGCTGCTCACTTACCCCTTTATTAAATCATACCTGTTATTACTCCTGTTCCTGGAAATCCTCCTATGTGAAACAATAATAAAAACTTAAATTAGTTAATTTTAGTATATATTATTCATTAAAGAAAACAGTAAAATATACTTCAAAGAAAATTTAATTCAGCCACTAAACATAATTTGCCTTAACCCTATAGCAGGTGAGGATTTTTTTAGCCTTGTGCAAATGTCTTTTTGTGTGTGCATGCATCATATTTCAACATCAATATTACTGATTTTTTATGCAGTACAAACACAAATTATTGTTTGCCTATTTACAAGAATTTGTATTTTCTAGAAATACCATTAGTCTTTTTGCCTATTCTAACACGTCAAATAAAATTTATCCTAAATGGCAAAAAAAAAATTTTTTTCCATCTTCTAAATAACAGATAGAAATATTTTTTATTTCTTGTTTTGGCAATAAACCACCTTTCCAAAATAGAAAAAAGTAGGTTTCTATGTGTAGGGTTTGACAAAGAAATCTTCACTTGAAAAAAGCATGCATTTTTTTTCAAATTTTTGCTATCTTAATTGAAATGCTTACTATGTGTTGGAAAAATATAGTATACCAACAAGGCTTACTATTTTTTAAACTAGATAACCTACTGTAGCATGCTAAATGAGGGCCAAGTGTTTTTATTTGACACAAATTGCTCTCCAGCTGTGAGAAATATAATATTTTATGTACTATTATTATCATAATCTGGTTAACACCAGTCATTAAGTGGGCACACACTATGAATGTGTAGACTTGGATCAATATGTGGGTAATAAGGCACATGAGTGATAACCAGGAATAGATACTAATAGGCAACATTATTTGAAAGTGGTTCTCACAGCTTTCAAATTTGAGTGTGCACATGGTTAAAGATGTCATTATGGGAGTGGTAGAACACATAGGCCCTTCCTCAGTATATGGAAAAATTACCTTTTCAGTAATGTGGTGTAATATTGCCTGGTGATCATTTGCAATAAGTACTAAGTGTTCCCTCAAAATTTGCAAGAGGGTATACCCATTTTATGTAATTAATGCCTCCTAATTATTTGTAACCTGGTTGAAGGAGATGTTTCCTCATCCATAAATGAAGTTATTTTTCTATAACACATGGTGGTTAATGCCTGGTGTTCAGTGCGATTACCATAAAAAAAACTTTGATGTAGGCACAGAATTTAAAGTGGGGACAACCCTCATAAACATAATGGTAACCCAACATATTTACATTGTAGATTGGAAGAGATATAGGGAGATGCAACGTCACCCATCTCACTGTTTTTCATCTTTATTTAAACAATGCAGTTGGCTCACATGCATGCATGGATGCAATACCAATTTTAATGCTTGTGAAAGGAGGGCAGTAGGGCAGAAAAAAATATTGTTTGGACAAGGTGGTGGACAGGGTTCAGTTTTCTTTTGGGTGTGCTATATCCACCACTGTGGAAGATGAGTTGAGGTCATTCTCCTGATTGGGAATATACATGTCAGTATGAGTCTCACTGGTCCTCCACAGTGAGGGGTTTATTTTACAACATATAATTTTCTCTTTAGCAGAAATTTGTGAAATGGTTTAGTATTGCAATGTGCAGTTTTGTAATATTGATTAAAACATAACTTTTATTGAATCCACTATTTGATCAAATGCTTTTTTAATATGATTCACCAAACATTAATCTTTAATACAGTTAATTATTATAAATTGTAAATTTACTTAACAGCAAAATTTTTCCTGTCCTATATAAACTATTGAAGAAAAATTATGTACAGTACTTTATTATTAACAGTTATTTATATAGCGCAGACATATTCTGCAGCACTTTACAGATATTATTTGTCCATTCACATTGCTCCTTGCCCTGCTGGGGCTTACAATCTATATTACCTACCACATGTTACATGCATGTTGTGGTTAATTTTTTTGTTGAGAGTATGTTTTTAAATGTGGGAAGAAACCAGAATACCCAGAAGACACCCACGCAAGCACAGGGAGAATATACAAACTCCACGCAGGGCCATAGTGGGAATAGAAGCTATTATCTCCATTATGTGAATCAGTAATGCTAACCATTACACCATCTGTGCTATATTACTTGTAATCAATATAAATTAACCTTCAACATCTTTAATAAACATATTAGAATCATATATTTTCATTCAATTTACCAATGTAGAAATCATACTTTTAAGTGATACTGAAAAATTATAAATACTTGTTTATTTTTAAAAGTGATGCTCACCTACTCCTTTATAAATCATACCTGTTATTGCTCCTGTTCCTGGCATTTCTCCTAATTTACACAATAATAGAAACTTCAATTAGCTTATTTTATTATGTTTTACTCTTTAAAGACAACAGTAAAATATACTTCAAAGATAAATTAAGAGCTGTATTAGAGCTGCTCACCTACCCCTTTAAAAAACATACCTGTTATTACTCCTGTTCCTGGAAATCCTCCTATTTGAAACAATAATAAAAATTCAATTAGTTAATTTTAGTATATATTACTCATTAAATAAAACAGTAAGATATACTTCAAAGAAAATTTAATTCAGCCACTAAATGTATTTTGCCTTAACCCCGTACCCGGTGAGGATTTTCTTAGCCCTGTGCAAATGTCTTTTTGTGTGTGCATGCATAACATTTCAACATCAATATTACTGATTTTTGTATGCAGTACAAACACAAATAATTGTTTGCTGTTTTAGAATAATTTGTATTTTTTATTAATACCATTAGCCTTTTCCTGATTCTAAAATGTCAAATAAAATGTATCTAAAATGGCCCAAAAAGTATTATTTTCCAAAAACATAAAAATAATTTTTGTTCTTGTTTTACCAATTATTCATCTTTTTAAAATAGCAAAATGCAAGTTTCTATGTTTGTCTGAAAAATATTATGTGAGAGGAGATGGAAAAAGGGTATACTTCTTTACACAAGATGAGCTTGGTGATTTGTTTACTTCTTCACTTGACAAAAAAATGCATTTTTTATTTTTTCTAATTTTTGCTATCTTAATTGAAATGCTTACTATGTGTAGGCAAAATATAGTATTCCAACAAGACTTACTATTTTTAAACTGGATATCCTATACTAAATGAGGGCCAAGTGTTGTTATTTTACACAAAATGGGGAGATATGGGCTTTAGAAGCTATCTAGCTGTGAACAATATACAATTTTGCATACTGTTAATCATAATCTGGTTACCATCAAACATAAAGGAGGCACACACTATGAAAGTTGAGACTTGAGTCAATAGGGATTGGTTTGAATGACTGCCAGACCTATGTCTGGCAGTTCAAATACCGACTCCAGAAGAGTGACAGCAGTGAAGATCCCAATAGGTAAGTAAACTAACTATACCTAACCCTCTCCCCCATAACATTAAGCCTCCGTTAGGGGTGCCTAACCCTAACCTCCCCCTAGTGCCTAACCCTAAACCCTGCAAGTGCCTAAATTGAACCCCACTATCCCCAAAGTCTAAACCTAACCCTCATTCCCCTAGCCTTACCCTAACACTCCTGTGAGGGTGCCTAATCCTCAGAATCCCCTTGGAGGACCTAAACTAACCCTCACCCATGTGGCTGTCCATGCCTGCTGCCTGGCTTACCTTTGTTTGGTATGCCAGGTGTCGGGCTCCCGGCATAGGGATAATAATAGGCATTTGAATTTCAATGCTTATCATTAGTACACTGTTGGGATTGTACAGTTGGAAAGCTGGAGGTCAGCATTTCGACCATCAGCTTCCTGACTGCATACTTTTCAATATGTGGGTGATAAGACACATTGGTGAAAACCAGGAAATATACTTTAGTAGGCAACATTATTTGGAAGTGGGTCTACCAGCTTTCAAATATGAGAGTGAACATATTTACAGATATCATTATGGGAGTGATAGAAAACATACGCCCTTCCTCAATATATGGAAAAGTTATATTTTCTGTAATGTGGGGTAATATTACCTGGTGACCATCAAATTAAGATTTTTATAAGAGCTGCTCACTTACCCCTTTATTAAATCATACCTGTTATTTCTCCTGTTCCTGGAAATCCTCCTATGTGAACCAATAATAAAAACTTAAATTAGTTAATTTTAGTATATATTATTCATTAAAGAAAACAGTAAAATATACTTCAAAGAAAATTTAATTCAGCCACTAAACATAATTTGCCTTAACCCTATAGCAGGTGAGGATTTTTTTAGCCTTGTGCAAATGTCTTTTTGTGTGTGCATGCATCATATTTCAACATCAATATTACTGATTTTTTATGCAGTACAAACACAAATTATTGTTTGCCTATTTACAAGAATTTGTATTTTCTAGAAATACCATTAGTCTTTTTGCCTATTCTAACACGTCAAATAAAATTTATCCTAAATGGCAAAAAATATATTTTTTTCCATCTTCTAAATAACAGATAGAAATATTTTTTATTTCTTGTTTTGGTAATAAACCACCTTTCCAAAATAGAAAAAAGTAGGTTTCTATGTGTAGGGTTTGACAAATAAATCTTCACTTGAAAAAAGCATGCATTTTTTTTTCAAATTTTTGCTATCTTAATTGAAATGCTTACTATGTGTTGGAAAAAGAGAGTATACCAACAAGGCTTACTATTTTTTAAACTAGATAACCTACTGTAGCATGCTAAATGAGGGCCAAGTGTTTTTATTTGACACAAATTGCTCTCCAGCTGTGAGAAATATAATATTTTATGTACTATTATTATCATAATCTGGTTAACACCAGACATTAAGTGGGCACACACTATGAATGTGTAGACTTGGATCAATATGTGGGTAATAAGGCACATGAGTGATAACCAGGAATAGATACTAATAGGCAACATTATTTGAAAGTGGTCCTCACAGCTTTCAAATTTGAGTGTGCACATGGTTAAAGATGTCATTATGGGAGTGGTAGAACACATAGGCCTTTCCTCAGTATATGGAAAAATTACCTTTTCAGTAATGTGGTGTAATAATGCCTGGTGATCATTTGCAATAAGTACTAAGTGTTCCCTCAAAATTTGCAAGAGGGTATACCCATTTTATGTAATTAATGAATCCTAATTATTTGTAACCTGGTTGAGGGAGATGTTTCCTTATCCATAAATGAAGTTATTTTTCTATAACACATGGTGGTTAATGCCTGGTGTTCAGTGCGATTACCATAAAAAAAACTTTGATGTAGGCACAGAATTTAAAGTGGGGACAACCCTCATAAACATAATGGTAACCCAACATATTTACATTGTAGATTGGAAGAGATATAGGGAGATGCAAAGTCACCCATCTCACTGTTTTTCATCTTTATTTAAACAATGCAGTTGGCTCACATGCATGCATGGATGCAATACCAATTTTAATGCTTGTGAAAGGAGGGCAGTAGGGCAGAAAAAAATATTGTTTGGACAAGGTGGTGGACAGGGTTCAATTTTCTTTTGGGTGTGCTATATCCACCACTGTGGAAGATGAGTTGAGGTCATTCTCCTGATTGGGAATATACATGTCAGTATGAGTCTCACTGGTCCTCCACAGTGAGGGGTTTATTTTACAACATATAATTTTCTCTTTAGCAGAAATTTGTGAAATGGTTTAGTATTGCAATGTGCAGTTTTGTAATATTGATTAAAACATAACTTTTATTGAATCCACTATTTGATCAAATGCTTTTTTAATATGATTCACCAAACATTAATCTTTAATACAGTTAATTATTATAAATTGTAAATTTACTTAACAGCAAAATTTTTCCTGTCCTATATAAACTATTGAAGAAAAATTATGTACAGTACTTTATTATTAACAGTTATTTATATAGCGCAGACATATTCTGCAGCACTTTACAGATATTATTTGTCCATTCACATTGCTCCTTGCCCTGCTGGGGCTTACAATCTATATTAACTACCACATGTTACATGCACGTTGTGGTTAATTTTTTTGTTGAGAGTATGTTTTTAAATGTGGGAAGAAACCAGAATACCCAGAAGACACCCACACAAGCACAGGGAGAATATACAAACTCCACGCAGGGCCATAGTGGGAATAGAACCTATTATCTCCATTATGTGAATCAGTAATGCTAACCATTACACCATCTGTGCTATATTACTTGTAATCAATATAAATTAACCTTCAACATCTTTAAAAAACATATTAGAATCATATATTTTCATTCAATTTACCAATGTAGAAATCATACTTTTAAGTGATACTGAAAAATTATAAATACTTGTTTATTTTTAAAAGTGATGCTCACCTACTCCTTTATAAATCATACCTGTTATTGCTCCTGTTCCAGGCATTTCTCCTAATGTACACAATAATAGAAACTTCAATTAGCTTATTTTATTATGTTTTACTCTTTAAAGACAACAGCAAAATATACTTCAAAGATAAATTAAGAGCTGTATTAGAGCTGCTCACCTACCCCTTTAAAAAACATACCTGTTATTACTCCTGTTCCTGGAAATCCTCCTATTTGAAACAATAATAAAAATTCAATTAGTTAATTTTAGTATATATTACTCATTAAATAAAACAGTAAGATATACTTCAAAGAAAATTTAATTCAGCCACTAAATGTATTTTGCCTTAACCCCGTACCCGGTGAGGATTTTCTTAGCCCTGTGCAAATGTCTTTTTGTGTGTGCATGCATAACATTTCAACATCAATATTACTGATTTTTGTATGCAGTACAAACACAAATAATTGTTTGCTGTTTTAGAATAATTTGTATTTTTTAGAAATACCATTAGCCTTTGCCGATCCTAAAATGTCAAATAAAATGTATCTAAAATGGCCCAAAAAGTATTATTTTCCAAAAACATAAAAATAATTTTTGTTCTTGTTTTACCAATTATTCATCTTTTTAAAATAGCAAAATGCAAGTTTCTATGTTTGTCTGAAAAATATTATGTGAGAGGAGATGGAACAAGGGTATACTTCTTTAAACAAGATGAGCTTGGTGATTTGTTTACTTCTTCACTTGACAAAAAAATGCATTTTTTATTTTTTCTAATTTTTGCTATCTTAATTGAAATGCTTACTATGTGTATGCAAAATATAGTATTCCAACAAGACTTACTATTTTTAAACTGGATATCCTATACTAAATGAGGGCCAAGTGTTGTTATTTTACACAAAATGGGGAGATATGGGCTTTAGAAGCTATCTAGCTGTGAACAATATACAATTTTGCATACTGTTAATCATAATCTGGTTACCATCAAACATAAAGGAGGCACACACTTTGAAAGTTGAGACTTGGGTCAATAGTGATCGGTTTGAATGACTGCCAGACCTATGTCTGGCAGTTCAAATACCGACTCCAGAAGAGTGACAGCAGTGAAGATCCCAATAGGTAAGTAAACTAACTATACCTAACCCTCTCCCCCATAACCTTAAGCCTCCGTTAGGGGTGCCTAACCCTAACCTCCCCATAGTGCCTAACCCTAAACCCTGCAAGTGCCTAAATTGAACCCCACTATCCCCACAGTCTAAACCTAACCCTCCTTCCCCTAGCCTAACCCTAACACTCCTGTGAGGGTGCCTAATCCTCAGAATCCCCTTGGAGGACCTAAACTAACCCTCACCCCTGTGGCTGTCCATGCCTGCTGCCTGGCTTACCTTTGTTTGGTAAGCCAGGTGTCGGGCTCCCGGCATAGGGATAATAATAGGCATTTGAATTTCAATGCTTATCATTAGTACTCTGTTGGGATTGTACAGTTGGAAAGCTGGAGGTCAGCATTTCGACCATCAGCTTCCTGACTGCATACTTTTCAATATGTGGGTGATAAGACACATTGGTGAAAACCAGGAAATATACTTTAGTAGGCAACATTATTTGGAAGTGGGTCTACCAGCTTTCAAATATGAGAGTGAACATATTTACAGATATCATTATGGGAGTGATAGAAAACATACGCCCTTCCTCAATATATGGAAAAGTTATATTTTCTGTAATGTGGGGTAAGGGTAATATTACCTGGTGATCATCAAATTAAGATTTTTATAAGAGCTGCTCACTTACCGCTTTATTAAATCATACCTGTTATTACACCTGTTCCTGGAAATCCTCCTATGTGAAACAATAATAAAAACTTAAATTAGTTAATTTTAGTATATATTATTCATTAAAGAAAACAGTAAAATATACTTCAAAGAAAATTTAATTCAGCCACTAAGCATAATTTGCCTTAACCCTATAGCAGGTGAGGATTTTTTTAGCCTTGTGCAAATGTCTTTTTGTGTGTGCATGCATCATATTTCAACATCAATATTACTGATTTTTTATGCAATACAAACACAAATTATTGTTTGCCTATTTACAAGAATTTGTATTTTCTAGAAATACCATTAGTCTTTTTGCCTATTCTAACACGTCAAATAAAATTTATCCTAAATGGCAAAAAATATATTTTTTTCCATCTTCTAAATAACAGATAGAAATATTTTTTATTTCTTGTTTTGGCAATAAACCACCTTTCCAAAATAGAAAAAAGTAGGTTTCTATGTGTAGGGTTTGACAAAGAAATCTTCACTTGAAAAAAGCATGCATTTTTTTTCAAATTTTTGCTATCTTAATTGAAATGCTTACTATGTGTTAGAAAAATATAGTATACCAACAAGGCTTACTATTTTTTAAACTAGATAACCTACTGTAGCATGCTAAATGAGGGCCAAGAGTTTTTATTTGACACAAATTGCTCTCCAGATGCGAGAAATATAATATTTTATGTACTATTATTATCATAATCTGGTTAACACCAGACATTAAGTGGGCACACACTATGAATGTGTAGACTTGGATCGATATGTGGGTAAAAAGGCACATGAGTGATAACCAGGAATAGATACTAATAGGCAACATTATTTGAAAGTGGTTCTCACAGCTTTCAAATTTGAGTGTGCACATGGTTAAAGATGTGATTATGGGAGTGGTAGAACACATAGGCCCTTCCTCAGTATATGGAAAAATTAACTGTTCATTAATGTGGTGTAATATTGCCTGGTGATCATTTCCAATAAGTACTAAGTGTTCCCTCAAAATTTGCAAAAGGGTATACCCATTTTATGTTATTATTGCCTCCTAATTTTTTGTAACCTGGTTGAGGGAGATGTTTCCTCATCCGTAAATAAAGTTATTTTTCTATAACACATGGTGGTTAATGCCTGGTGTTCATTGTGATTACCATAAAAAAAACTTTGATGTAGGCACAGAATTTAAAGTGGGGACAACCCTCATAAACATAATGGTAACCCAACATATTTACAATGTAGATTGGAAGAGATATAGGGAGATGCAAAGTCACCCATCTCACTGTTTTTCATCTTTATTTAAACAATGCAGTTGGCTCACATGCATGCATGGATGCAATACCAATTTTAATGCTTGTGAAAGGAGGGCAGTAGGGCAGAAAAAAATATTGTTTGGACAAGGTGGTGGACAGGGTTCAATTTTCTTTTGGGTGTGCTATATCCACCACTGTGGAATATGAGTTGAGGTCATTCTCCTGATTGGGAATACACATGTCAGTATGAGTCTCACTGGTCCTCCACAGTGAGGTGGTTATTTTACAAAATATAATTTTCTCTTTTAGCAGAAATTTGTGAAATGGTTTAGTATTGCAATGTGCAATTTTGTAATATTGATTAAAACATAACTTTTATTGAATCCACTATTTGATCAGATGCTTTTTTAATATGATTCACCAAACATTAATCTTTAATACATTTAATTATTATAAATTGTAAATTTACTTAACAGCAAATTTTTTCCTGTCATATATAAACTATTGAAGAAAAATTATGTACAGTCCTTTATTATTAACAGTTATTTATATAGCGCAGACATATTCTGCAGCACTTTACAGATATTATTTGTCCATTCACATTGCTCCTTGCCCTGGTGGGGCTTACAATCTATATTACCTACCACATGTTACATGCATGTTGTGGTTAATTTTTTTGTTGAAAGTTTGTTTTTAAATGTGGGAAGAAACCAGAATACCCAGAAGACACCCACGCAAGCACAGGGAGAATATACAAACTCCACGCAGGGCCATAGTTGGAATCGAACCTATTATCTCCATTATGTGAATCAGTAATGCTAACCATTACACCATCTGTGCTATATTACTTGTAATCAATATAAATTAACCTTCAACATCTTTAAAAAACATATTAGAATCATATATTTTCATTCAATTTACCAATGTAGAAATCATACTTTTAAGTGATACTGAAAAATTACAAATACTTGTTTATTTTTAAAAGTGATGCTCACCTACTCCTTTATAAATCATACCTGTTACTGCTCCTGTTCCTGGCATTTCTCCTAATTTACACAATAATAAAAATTTCAATTAGCTTATTTTATTATGTTTTACTCTTTAAAGACAACAGTAAAATATACTTCAAAGATAAATTAAGAGCTGTATTAGAGCTGCTCACCTACCCCTTTATAAAACATACCTGTTATTACTCCTGTTCCTGGAAATCCTCCTATTTGAAACAATAATAAAAATTCAATTAGTTAATTTTAGTATATATTACTCATTAAATAAAACAGTAATATATACTTCAAACAAAATTTTATTCAGCCACTAAATGTATTTTGCCTTAACCCCGTACCAGGTGAGGATTTTCTTAGCTCTGTGCAAATGTCTTTTTGTGTGTGCATGCATAACATTTCAACATCAATATTACTGATTTTTGTATGCAGTACAAACACAAATTATTGTTTGCTTTTTTAGAATAATTTGAATTTTTTAGAAATACCATTAGCCTTTGCCAATTCTAAAATGTCAAATAAAATGTATCCAAAATGGCCCAAAAAGTATTATTTTCCATCTTCTAAATAAAACATAAAAATAATTTTTGTTCTTGTTTTACCAATTATTCATCTTTTTAAAATAGCAAAATGCAAATTTCTATGTTTGTCTGAAAAATATTATGTGAGAGGAGATGGAACAAGGGTATACTTCTTTACACAAGATGAGCTTGGAGATTTGTTTACTTCTTCACTTGACAAAAAAATTCATTTTTTATTTTTTATAATTTTTGCTATCTTAATTGAAATGCTTACTATGTGTAGGCAAAATATAGTATTCCAACAAGACTTACTATTTTTAAACTGGATATCCTATACTAAATGAGGGCCAAGTGTTGTTATTTTACACAAAATGGGGAGATATGGGCTTTAGAAGCTATCTAGCTGTGAACAATATACAATTTTGCATACTGTTAATCATAATCTGGTTACCATCAAACATAAAGGAGGCACACACTTTGAAAGTTGAGACTTGGGTCAATAGGGATTGGTTTGAATGACTGCCAGACCTATGTCTGGCAGTTCAAATACCGACTCCAGAAGAGTGACAGCAGTGAAGATCCCAATAGGTAAGTAAACTAACTATACCTAACCCTCTCCCCATAACCTTAACCCTCCCTTAGGGGTGCCTAACCCTAACCTCCCCCTAGTGCCTAACCCTAAACCCTGCAAGTGCCTAAATTGAACCCCACAATCCCCACAGTCTAAACCTAACCCTCCTTCCCCTAGCCTAACCCTAACACTCCTGTGGGGGTGCCTAATCCTCTTAATCACCTTGGAGGACCTAAACTAACCCTCACCCCTGTGGCTGTCCATGCCTGATGCCTGGCTTTCCTTTGTTTGGTATGCCAGGTGTTGGGCTCCCGGCATAGGGATAATAATAGGCATTTGAATTTCAGTGCTTATCATTAGTACTCTGTTGGGATTGTACAGTTGGAAAGCTGGAGGTCAGCATTTCGACCATCAGCTTCCTGACTGCATACCGTTCAATATGTGGGTGATAAGACACATTGGTGAAAACCAGGAAATATTCTTTAGTAGGCAACATTATTTGGAAGTGGGTCTACCAGCTTTCAAATATGAGAGTGAACATATTTACAGATATCATTATGGGAGTGATAGAAAACATACGCCCTTCCTCAATATATGGAAAAGTTATATTTTCTGTAATGTGGGTTAATATTACCTGGTGACCATCAAATTAAGATTTTTATAAGAGCTGCTCACTTACCCCTTTACTAAATCATACCTGTTATTACTCCTGTTCCTGGAAATCCTCCTATGTGAAACAATAATAAAAACTTAATTTAGTTAATTTTAGTATATATTATTCATTAAAGAAAACAGTAAAATATACTTCAAAGAAAATTTCAATCAGCCACTAAACATAATTTGCCTTAACCCTATAGCAGGTGAGGATTTTTTTTAGCCTTGTGCAAATGTCTTTTTGTGTGTGCATGCATCATATTTCAACATCAATATTACTGATTTTTTATGCAGTACAAACACAAATTATTGTTTGCCTATTTACAAGAATTTGTATTTTCTAGAAATACCATTAGTCTTTTTGCCTATTCTAACACGTCAAATAAAATTTATCCTAAATGGCAAAAAATATATTTTTTTCCATCTTCTAAATAACAGATAGAAATATTTTTTATTTCTTGTTTTGGCAATAAACCACCTTTCCAAAATAGAAAAAAGTAGGTTTCTATGTGTAGGGTTTGACAAAGAAATCTTCACTTGAAAAAAGCATGCATTTTTTTTTCAAATTTTTGCTATCTTAATTGAAATGCTAACTATGTGTAGGAAAAATATAGTATACCAACAAGGCTTTCTATTTTTTAAACTAGATAACCTACTGTAGCATGCTAAATGAGGGCCAAGAGTTTTTATTTGACACAAATTGCTCTCCAGATGCGAGAAATATAATATTTTATGTACTATTATTATCATAATCTGGTTAACACCAGACATTAAGTGGGCACACACTATGAATGTGTAGACTTGGATCGATATGTGGGTAAAAAGGCACATGAGTGATAACCAGGAATAGATACTAATAGGCAACATTAATTGAAAGTGGTTCTCACAGCTTTCAAATTTGAGTGTGCACATGGTTAAAGATGTGATTATGGGAGTGGTAGAACACATAGGCCCTTCCTCAGTATATGGAAAAATTACCTTTTCAGTAATGTGGTGTAATATTGCCTGGTGATCATTTCCAATAAGTACTAAGTGTTCCCTCAAAATTTGCAAGAGGGTATACCCATTTTATGTTATTATTGCCTCCTAATTTTTTGTAACCTGGTTGAGGGAGATGTTTCCTCATCCGTAAATAAAGTTATTTTTCTATAACACATGGTGGTTAATGCCTGGTGTTCATTGTGATTACCATAAAAAAAACTTTGATGTAGGCACAGAATTTAAAGTGGGGACAACCCTCATAAACATAATGGTAACCCAGCATATCTTACAATGTAGATTGGAAGAGATATAGGGAGATGCAAAGTCACCCATCTCACTGTTTTTCATCTTTATTTAAACAATGCAGTTGGCTCACATGCATGCATGGATGCAATACCAATTTTAATGCTTGTGAAAGGAGGGCAGTAGGGCAGAAAAAAATATTGTTTGGACAAGGTGGTGGACAGGGTTCAATTTTCTTTTGGGTGTGCTATATCCACCACTGTGGAATATGAGTTGAGGTCATTCTCCTGATTGGGAATACACAAGTCAGTATGAGTCTCACTGGTCCTCCACAGTGAGGGGGTTATTTTACAAAATATAATTTTCTCTTTTAGCAGAAATTTGTGAAATGGTTTAGTATTGCAATGTGCAATTTTGTAATATTGATTAAAACATAACTTTTATTGAATCCACTATTTGATCAGATGCTTTTTTAATATGATTCACCAAACATTAATCTTTAATACATTTAATTATTATAAATTGTAAATTTACTTAACAGCAAATTTTTTCCTTTCCTATATAAACTATTGAAGAAAAATTATGTACAGTACTTTATTATTAACAGTTATTTATATAGCGCAGACATATTCTGCAGCACTTTACAGATATTATTTGTCCATTCACATTGCTCCTTGCCCTGCTGGGGCTTACAATCTATATTACCTACCACATGTTACATGCACGTTGTGGTTAATTTTTTTGTTGAAAGTTTGTTTTTAAATGTGGGAAGAAACCAGAATACCCAGAAGACACCCACGCAAGCACAGGGAGAATATACAAACTCCACACAGGGCCATAGTGGGAATCGAACCTATTATCTCCATTATGTGAATCAGTAATGCTAACCATTACACCATCTGTGCTATATTACTTGTAATCAATATAAATTAACCTTCAACATCTTTAAAAAACATATTAGAATCATATATTTTCATTCAATTTACCAATGTAGAAATCATACTTTTAAGTGATACTGAAAAATTACAAATACTTGTTTATTTTTAAAAGTGATGCTCACCTACTCCTTTATAAATCATACCTGTTACTGCTCCTGTTCCTGGCATTTCTCCTAATTTACACAATAATAATAATTTCAATTAGCTTATTTTATTATGTTTTACTCTTTAAAGACAACAGTAAAATATACTTCAAAGATAAATTAAGAGCTGTATTAGAGCTGCTCACCTACCCCTTTATAAAACATACCTGTTATTACTCCTGTTCCTGGAAATCCTCCTATTTGAAACAATAATAAAAATTCAATTAGTTAATTTTAGTATATATTACTCATTAAATAAAACAGTAATATATACTTCAAAGAAAATTTTATTCAGCCACTAAATGTATTTTGCCTTAACCCCGTACCAGGTGAGGATTTTCTTAGCTCTGTGCAAATGTCTTTTTGTGTGTGCATGCATAACATTTCAACATCAATATTACTGATTTTTGTATGCAGTACAAACACAAATTATTGTTTGTTTTTTTAGAATAATTTGAATTTTTTAGAAATACCATTAGCCTTTGCCGATTCTAAAATGTCAAATAAAATGTATCCAAAATGGCCCAAAAAGTATTATTTTCCATCTTCTAAATAAAACATAAAAATAATTTTTGTTCTTGTTTTACCAATTATTCATCTTTTTAAAATAGCAAAATGCAAATTTCTATGTTTGTCTGAAAAATATTATGTGAGAGGAGATGGAACAAGGGTATACTTCTTTACACAAGATGAGCTTGGAGATTTGTTTACTTCTTCACTTGACAAAAAAATGCATTTTTTATTTTTTATAATTTTTGCTATCTTAATTGAAATGCTTACTATGTGTAGGCAAAATATAGTATTCCAACAAGACTTACTATTTTTAAACTGGATATCCTATACTAAATGAGGGCCAAGTGTTGTTATTTTACACAAAATGGGGAGATATGGGCTTTAGAAGCTATCTAGCTGTGAACAATATACAATTTTGCATACTGTTAATCATAATCTGGTTACCATCAAACATAAAGGAGGCACACACTTTGAAAGTTGAGACTTGGGTCAATAGGGATTGGTTTGAATGACTGCCAGACCTATGTCTGGCAGTTCAAATACCGACTCCAGAAGAGTGACAGCAGTGAAGATCCCAATAGGTAAGTAAACTAACTATACCTAACCCTCTCCCCATAACCTTAACCCTCCCTTAGGGGTGCCTAACCCTAACCTCCCCCTAGTGCCTAACCCTAAACCCTGCAAGTGCCTAAATTGAACCCCACAATCCCCACAGTCTAAACCTAACCCTCCTTCCCCTAGCCTAACCCTAACACTCCTGTGGGGGTGCCTAATCCTCTGAATCACCTTGGAGGACCTAAACTAACCCTCACCCCTGTGGCTGTCCATGCCTGATGCCTGGCTTTCCTTTGTTTGGTATGCCAGGTGTTGGGCTCCCGGCATAGGGATAATAATAGGCATTTGAATTTCAGTGCTTATCATTAGTACTCTGTTGGGATTGTACAGTTGGAAAGCTGGAGGTCAGCATTTCGACCATCAGCTTCCTGACTGCATACCGTTCAATATGTGTGTGATAAGACACATTGGTGAAAACCAGGAAATATTCTTTAGTAGGCAACATTATTTGGAAGTGGGTCTACCAGCTTTCAAATATGAGAGTGAACATATTTACAGATATCATTATGGGAGTGATAGAAAACATACGCCCTTCCTCAATATATGGAAAAGTTATATTTTCTGTAATGTGGGTTAATATTACCTGGTGACCATCAAATTAAGATTTTTATAAGAGCTGCTCACTTACCCCTTTACTAAATCATACCTGTTATTACTCCTGTTCCTGGAAATCCTCCTATGTGAAACAATAATAAAAACTTAATTTAGTTAATTTTAGTACATATTATTCATTAAAGAAAACAGTAAAATATACTTCAAAGAAAATTTCAATCAGCCACTAAACATAATTTGCCTTAACCCTATAGCAGGTGAGGATTTTTTTTAGCCTTGTGCAAATGTCTTTTTGTGTGTGCATGCATCATATTTCAACATCAATATTACTGATTTTTTATGCAGTACAAACACAAATTATTGTTTGCCTATTTACAAGAATTTGTATTTTCTAGAAATACCATTAGTCTTTTTGCCTATTCTAACACGTCAAATAAAATTTATCCTAAATGGCAAAAAATATATTTTTTTCCATCTTCTAAATAACACATAGAAATATTTTTTATTTCTTGTTTTGGCAATAAACCACCTTTCCAAAATAGAAAAAAGTAGGTTTCTATGTGTAGGGTTTGACAAAGAAATCTTCACTTGAAAAAAGCATGCATTTTTTTTTCAAATTTTTGCTATCTTAATTGAAATGCTTACTATGTGTAGGAAAAATATAGTATACCAACAAGGCTTACTAATTTTTAAACTAGATAACCTACTGTAGCATGCTAAATGAGGGCCAAGAGTTTTTATTTGACACAAATTGCTCTCCAGAAGCAAGAAATATAATATTTTATGTACTATTATTATCTTAATCTGGTTAACACCAGACATTAAGTGGGCACACACTATGAATGTGTAGACTTGGATCAATATGTGGGTAATAAGGCACATGAGTGATAACCAGGAATAGATACTAATAGGCAACATTATTTGAAAGTGGTTCTCACAGCTTTCATATTTGAGTGTGCACATGGTTAAAGATGTGATTATGGGAGTGGTAGAACACATAGGCCCTTCCTCAATATATGGAAAAATTACCTTCTCAGTAATGTGGTGTAATATTGCCTGGTGATCATTTCCAATAAGTACTAAGTGTTCCCTCAAAATTTGCAAGAGGGTATACCCATTTTATGTTATTAATGCCTCCTAATTATTTGTAACCTGGTTGAGGGAGATGTTTCCTCATCCATAAATAAAGTTATTTTTCTATAACACATGGTGGTTAATGCCTGGTGTTCAGTGTGATTACCATAAAAAAAACTTTGATGTAGGCACAGAATTTAAAGTGGGGACAACCCTCATAAACATAATGGTAACCCAACATATTTACATTGTAGATTGGAAGAGATATAGGGAGATGCAAAGTCACCCATCTCACTGTTTTTCATCTTTATTTAAACAATGCAGTTGGCTCACATGCATGCATGGATGCAATACCAATTTTAATGCTTGTGAAAGGAGGGCAGTAGGGCAGAAAAAAATATTGTTTGGACAAGGTGGTGGACATGGTTCAATTTTCTTTTGGGTGTGCTATATCCACCACTGTGGAAGATGAGTTGAGGTAATTCTCCTGATTGGGAATACACAAGTCAGTATGAGTCTCACTGGTCCTCCACAGTGAGGGGGTTATTTTACAAAATATAATTTTCTCTTTTAGCAGAAATTTGTGAAATGGTTTAGTATTGCAATGTGCAATTTTGTAATATTGATTAAAACATAACTTTTATTGAATCCACTATTTGATCAGATGCTTTTTTAATATGATTCACCAAACATTAATCTTTAATACATTTAATTATTATAAATTGTAAATTTACTTAACAGCAAATTTTTTCCTGTCATATATAAACTATTGAAGAAAAATTATGTACAGTACTTTATTATTAACAGTTATTTATATAGCGCAGACATATTCTGCAGCACTTTACAGATATTATTTGTCCATTCACATTGCTCCTTGCCCTGCTGGGGCTTACAATCTATATTACCTACCACATGTTACATGCACGTTGTGGTTAATTTTTTTGTTGAAAGTTTGTTTTTAAATGTGGGAAGAAACCAGAATACCCAGAAGACACCCACGCAAGCACAGGGAGAATATACAAACTCCACGCAGGGCCATAGTGGGAATCGAACCTATTATCTCCATTATGTGAATCAGTAATGCTAACCATTACACCATCTGTGCTATATTACTTGTAATCAATATAAATTAACCTTCAACATCTTTAAAAAACATATTAGAATCATATATTTTCATTCAATTTACCAATGTAGAAATCATACTTTTAAGTGATACTGAAAAATTACAAATACTTGTTTATTTTTAAAAGTGATGCTCACCTACTCCTTTATAAATCATACCTGTTACTGCTCCTGTTCCTGGCATTTCTCCTAATTTACACAATAATAATAATTTCAATTAGCTTATTTTATTATGTTTTACTCTTTAAAGACAACAGTAAAATATACTTCAAAGATAAATTAAGAGCTGTATTAGAGCTGCTCACCTACCCCTTTATAAAACATACCTGTTATTACTCCTGTTCCTGGAAATCCTCCTATTTGAAACAATAATAAAAATTCAATTAGTTAATTTTAGTATATATTACTCATTAAATAAAACAGTAATATATACTTCAAAGAAAATTTTATTCAGCCACTAAATGTATTTTGCCTTAACCCCGTACCAGGTGAGGATTTTCTTAGCTCTGTGCAAATGTCTTTTTGTGTGTGCATGCATAACATTTCAACATCAATATTACTGATTTTTGTATGCAGTACAAACACAAATTATTGTTTGCTTTTTTAGAATAATTTGAATTTTTTAGAAATACCATTAGCCTTTGCCAATTCTAAAATGTCAAATAAAATGTATCCAAAATGGCCCAAAAAGTATTATTTTCCATCTTCTAAATAAAACATAAAAATAATTTTTGTTCTTGTTTTACCAATTATTCATCTTTTTAAAATAGCAAAATGCTAATTTCTATGTTTGTCTGAAAAATATTATGTGAGAGGAGATGGAACAAGGGTATACTTCTTTACACAAGATGAGCTTGGAGATTTGTTTACTTCTTCACTTGACAAAAAAATGCATTTTTTATTTTTTATAATTTTTGCTATCTTAATTGAAATGCTTACTATGTGTAGGCAAAATATAGTATTCCAACAAGACTTACTATTTTTAAACTGGATATCCTATACTAAATGAGGGCCAAGTGTTGTTATTTTACACAAAATGGGGAGATATGGGCTTTAGAAGCTATCTAGCTGTGAACAATATACAATTTTGCATACTGTTAATCATAATCTGGTTACCATCAAACATAAAGGAGGCACACACTTTGAAAGTTGAGACTTGGGTCAATAGGGATTGGTTTGAATGACTGCCAGACCTATGTCTGGCAGTTCAAATACCGACTCCAGAAGAGTGACAGCAGTGAAGATCCCAATAGGTAAGTAAACTAACTATATCTAACCCTCTCCCCATAACCTTAACCCTCCCTTAGGGGTGCCTAACCCTAACCTCCCCCTAGTGCCTAACCCTAAACCCTGCAAGTGCCTAAATTGAACCCCACAATCCCCACAGTCTAAACCTAACCCTCCTTCCCCTAGCCTAACCCTAACACTCCTGTGGGGGTGCCTAATCCTCTTAATCACCTTGGAGGACCTAAACTAACCCTCACCCCTGTGGCTGTCCATGCCTGATGCCTGGCTTTCCTTTGTTTGGTATGCCAGGTGTTGGGCTCCCGGCATAGGGATAATAATAGGCATTTGAATTTCAGTGCTTATCATTAGTACTCTGTTGGGATTGTACAGTTGGAAAGCTGGAGGTCAGCATTTCGACCATCAGCTTCCTGACTGCATACCGTTCAATATGTGGGTGATAAGACACATTGGTGAAAACCAGGAAATATACTTTAGTAGGCAACATTATTTGGAAGTGTGTCTACCAGCTTTCAAATATGAGAGTGAACATATTTACAGATATCATTATGGGAGTGATAGAAAACATACGCCCTTCCTCAATATATGGAAAAGTTATATTTTCTGTAATGTGGGTTAATATTACCTGGTGACCATCAAATTAAGATTTTTATAAGAGCTGCTCACTTACCCCATTACTAAATCATACCTGTTATTACTCCTGTTCCTGGAAATCCTCCTATGTGAAACAATAATAAAAACTTAATTTAGTTAATTTTAGTATATATTATTCATTAAAGAAAACAGTAAAATATACTTCAAAGAAAATTTCAATCAGCCACTAAACATAATTTGCCTTAACCCTATAGCAGGTGAGGATTTTTTTTAGCCTTGTGCAAATGTCTTTTTGTGTGTGCATGCATCATATTTCAACATCAATATTACTGATTTTTTATGCAGTACAAACACAAATTATTGTTTGCCTATTTACAAGAATTTGTATTTTCTAGAAATACCATTAGTCTTTTTGCCTATTCTAACACGTCAAATAAAATTTATCCTAAATGGCAAAAAATATATTTTTTTCCATCTTCTAAATAACACATAGAAATATTTTTTATTTCTTGTTTTGGCAATAAACCACCTTTCCAAAATAGAAAAAAGTAGGTTTCTATGTGTAGGGTTTGACAAAGAAATCTTCACTTGAAAAAAGCATGCATTTTTTTTTCAAATTTTTGCTATCTTAATTGAAATGCTTACTATGTGTAGGAAAAATATAGTATACCAACAAGGCTTACTATTTTTTAAACTAGATAACCTACTGTAGCATGCTAAATGAGGGCCAAGAGTTTTTATTTGACACAAATTGCTCTCCAGATGCAAGAAATATAATATTTTATGTACTATTATTATCTTAATCTGGTTAACACCAGACATTAAGTGGGCACACACTATGAATGTGTAGACTTAGATCAATATGTGGGTAATAAGGCACATGAGTGATAACCAGGAATAGATACTAAAGGCAACATTATTTGAAAGTGGTTCTCACAGCTTTCAAATTTGAGTGTGCACATGGTTAAAGATGTGATTATGGGAGTGGAAGAACACATAGGCCCTTCCTCAATATATGGAAAAATTACCTGTTCAGTAATGTGGTGTAATATTGCCTGGTGATCATTTGCAATAAGTACTAAGTGTTCCCTCAAAATTTGCAAGAGGGTATACCCATTTTATGTAATTAATTCCTCCTAATTATTTGTAACCTGGTTGAGGGAGATGTTTCCTCATCCATAAATGAAGTTATTTTTCTATAACACATGGTGGTTAATGCCTGGTGTTCAGTGTGATTACCATAAAAAAAACTTTGATGTAGGCACAGAATTTAAAGTGGGGACAACCCTCATAAACATAATGGTAACCCAACATATTTACAATGTAGATTGGAAGAGATATAGGGAGATGCAAAGTCACCCATCTCACTGTTTTTCATCTTTATTTAAACAATGCAGTTGGCTCACATGCATGCATGGATGCAATACCAATTTTAATGCTTGTGAAAGGAGGGCACTAGGGCAGAAACAAATATTGTTTGGACAAGGTGGTGGACAGGGTTCAATTTTCTTTTGGGTGTGCTATATCCACCACTGTGGAAGATGAGTTGAGGTCATTCTCCTGATTGGGAATACACATGTCAGTATGAGTCTCACTGGTCCTCCACAGTGAGGGGTTTATTTTACAACATATAATTTTCTCTTTTAGCAGAAATTTGTGAAATGGTTTAGTATTGCAATGTGCAATTTTGTAATATTGATTAAAACATAACTTTTATTGAATCCACTATTTGATCAAATGCTTTTTTAATATGA
This sequence comes from Taudactylus pleione, assembly GCA_031769625.1. Lineage (NCBI taxonomy): Eukaryota > Metazoa > Chordata > Amphibia > Anura > Myobatrachidae > Taudactylus > Taudactylus pleione. The sequence goes on from JAUIMM010000904.1 coordinate 1,474,381, forward strand.
TTCACCAAACATTAATCTTTAATACATTTAATTATTATAAATTGTAAATTTACTTAACAGCAAATTTTTTCCTTTCCTATATAAACTATTGAAGAAAAATTATGTACAGTACTTTATTATTAACAGTTATTTATATAGCGCAGACATATTCTGCAGCACTTTACAGATATTATTTGTCCATTCACATTGCTCCTTGCCCTGCTGGGGCTTACAATCTATATTACCTACCACATGTTACATACACGTTGTGGTTAATTTTTTTGTTGAGAGTATGTTTTTAAATGTGGGAAGAAACCAGAATACCCAGAAGACACCCATGCAAGCACAGGGAGAATATACAAACTCCACGCAGGGCCATAGTGGGAATCGAACCTATTATCTCCATTATGTGAATCAGTAATGCTAACAATTACACCATCTGTGCTATATTACTTGTAATCAATATAAATTAACCTTCAACATCTTTAAAAAACATATTAGAATCATATATTTTCATTCAATTTACCAATCTAGAAATAATACTATTAAGTGATACTGAAAAATTACAAATACTTGTTTATTTTTAAAAGTGATGCTCACCTGCTCCTTTATAAATCATACCTGTTATTGCTCCTGTTCCTGGCATTTCTCCTAATTTACACAATAATAAAAATTTCAATTAGCTTATTTTATTATGTTTTACTCTTTAAAGACAACAGTAAAATATACTTCAAAGATAAATTAAGAGCTGTATTAGAGCTGCTCACCTACCCCTTTATAAAACATACCTGTTATTACTCCTGTTCCTGGAAATCCTCCTATTTGAAACAATAATAAAAATTCAATTAGTTAATTTTAGTATATATTACTCATTAAATAAAACAGTAAGATATACTTCAAAGAAAATTTAATTCAGCCACTAAATGTATTTTGCCATAACCTCGTACCAGGTGAGGATTTTCTTAGCCCTGTGCAAATGTCTTTTTGTGTGTGCATGCATAACATTTCAACATCAATATTACTGATTTTTGTATGCAGTACAAACACAAATTATTGTGTGCTTTTTTAGAATAATTTGTATTTTTTAGAAATACCATTAGCCTTTGCCGATTCTAAAATGTCAATTAAAATGTATCCAAAATGGCCCAAAAAGTATTATTTTCCATCTTCTAAATAAAACATAAAAATAATTTTTGTTCTTGTTTTACCAATTATTCATCTTTTTAAAATAGCAAAATGCAAGTTTCTATGTTTGTCTGAAAAATATTATGTGAGAGGAGATGGAACAAGGGTATACTTCTTTACACAAGATGAGCTTGGAGATTTGTTTACTTCTTCACTTGACAAAAAAATGCATTTTTTATTTTTATAATTTTTGCTATCTTAATTGAAATGCTTACTATGTGTAGGCAAAATATAGTATTCCAACAAGACTTACTATTTTTAAACTGGATATCCTATACTAAATGAGGGCCAAGTGTTGTTATTTTACACAAAATGGGGAGATATGGGCTTTAGAAGCTATCTAGCTGTGAACAATATACAATTTTGCATACTGTTAATCATAATCTGGTTACCATCAGACATAAAGGAGGCACACACTTTGAAAGTTGAGACTTGGGTAAATAGGGATCGGTTTGAATGACTGCCAGACCTATGTCTGGCAGTTCAAATCCTGACTCCAGAAGAGTGACAGCAGGGAAGATCCCAATAGGTAAGTAAATTAACTATACCTAACCCTCTCCCCATAACCTTAACCCTTCCCTTTAGGGGTGCCTAACCCTAACCTCCCCCTAGTGCCTAACCCTAAACCCTGCAAGTGCCTAAATTGAACCCCACAATCCCCACAGTCTAAACCTAACCCTCCTTCCCCTAGCCTAACCCTAACACTCCTGTGGGGGTGCCTAATCCTCTGTATCACCTTGGAGGACCTAAACTAACCCTCACCCCTGTGGCTGTCCATGCCTGATGCCTGGCTTACCTTTGTTTGGTATGCCAGGTGTTGGGCTCCCGGCATAGGGATAATAATAGGCATTTGAATTTCAGTGCTTATCATTAGTACTCTGTTGGGATTGTACAGTTGGAAAGCTGGAGGTCAGCATTTCGACCATCAGCTTTCTGACTGAATACCGTTCAATATGTGGGTGATAAGACACATTGGTGAAAACCAGGAAATATACTTTAGTAGGCAACATTATTTGGAAGTGGGTCTACCAGCTTTCAAATATGAGAGTGAACATATTTACAGATATCATTATGGGAGTGATAGAAAACATACGCCCTTCCTCAATATATGGAAAAGTTATATTTTCTGTAATGTGGGGTAATATTACCTGGTGACCATCAAATTAAGATTTTTATAAGAGCTGCTCACTTACCCCTTTATTAAATCATACCTGTTATTACTCCTGTTCCTGGAAATCCTCCTATGTGAAACAATAATAAAAACTTAAATTAGTTAATTTTAGTATATATTATTCATTAAAGAAAACAGTAAAATATACTTCAAAGAAAATTTCAATCAGCCACTAAACATAATTTGCCTTAACCCTATAGCAGGTGAGGATTTTTTTTAGCCTTGTGCAAATGTCTTTTTGTGTGTGCATGCATCATATTTCAACATCAATATTACTAAATTTTTATGCAGTACAAATACAAATTATTGTTTGCCTATTTACAAGAATTTGTATTTTCTAGAAATACCATTAGTCTTTTTGCCTATTCTAACACGTCAAATAAAATTTATCCTAAATGGCAAAAAATATATTTTTTTCCATCTTCTAAATAACACATAGAAATATTTTTTATTTCTTGTTTTGGCAATAAACCACCTTTCCAAAATAGAAAAAAGTAGGTTTCTATGTGTAGGGTTTGACAAAGAAATCTTCACTTGAAAAAAGCATGCATTTTTTTAAAAAAATTTTGCTATCTTTATTGAAATGCTTACTATGTGTAGGAAAAATATAGTATACCAACAAGGCTTACTATTTTTTAAACTAGATAACCTACTGTAGCATGCTAAATGAGGGCCAAGTGTTTTTATTTGACACAAATTGCTCTCCAGCTGTGAGAAATATAATATTTTTTGTACTATTATTATCATAATCTGGTTAACACCAGACATTAAGTGGGCACACACTATGAATGTATAGACTTGGATCAATATGTGGGTAATAAGGCACATGAGTGATAACCAGGAATAGATACTAAAGGCAACATTATTTGAAAGTGGTTCTCACAGCTTTCAAATTTGAGTGTGCACATGGTTAAAGATGTGATTATGGGAGTGGAAGAACACATAGGCCCTTCCTCAATATATGGAAAAATTACCTTTTCAGTAATGTGGTGTAATATTGCCTGGTGATCATTTGCAATAAGTACTAAGTGTTCCCTCAAAATTTGCAAGAGGGTATACCCATTTTATGTAATTAATTCCTCCTAATTATTTGTAACCTGGTTGAGGGAGATGTTTCCTCATCCACAAATGAAGTTATTTTTCTATAACACATGGTGGTTAATGCCTGGTGTTCATTGTGATTACCATAAAAAAAACTTTGATGTAGGCACAGAATTTAAATTGGGGACAACCCTCATAAACATAATGGTAACCCAACATATTTACATTGTAGATTGGAAGAGATATAGGGAGATGCAAAGTCACTCATCTCACTGTTTTTCATCTTTATTTAAACAATGCAGTTGGCTCACATGCATGCATGGATGCAATACCAATTTTAATGCTTGTGAAAGGAGGGCAGTAGGGCAGAAACAAATATTGTTTGGGCAAGGTGGTGGACAGGGTTCAATTTTCTTTTGGGTGTGCTATATCCACCACTGTGGAAGATGAGATGAGGTCATTCTCCTGATTGGGAATACACAAGTCAGTATGAGTCTCACTGGTCCTCCACAGTGAGGGGTTTATTTTACAACATATAATTTTCTCTTTTAGCAGAAATTTGTGAAATGGTTTAGTATTGCAATGTGCAATTTTGTAATATTGATTAAAACATAACTTTTATTGAATCCACTATTTGATCAAATGCTTTTTTAATATGATTCACCAAACATTAATCTTTAATACATTTAATTATTATAAATTGTAAATTTACTTAACAGCAAATTTTTTCCTGTCCTATATAAACTATTGAAGAAAAATTATGTACAGTACTTTATTATTAACAGTTATTTATATAGCGCAGACATATTCTGCAGCACTTTACAGATATTATTTGTCCATTCACATTGCTCCTTGCCCTGCTGGGGCTTACAATCTATATTACCTACCACATGTTACATGCACGTTGTGGTTAATTTTTTTGTTGAGAGTATGTTTTTAAATGTGGGAAGAAACCAGAATACCCAGAAGACACCCATGCAAGCACAGGGAGAATATACAAACTCCACGCAGGGCCATAGTGGGAATCGAACCTATTATCTCCATTATGTGAATCAGTAATGCTAACCATTACACCATCTGTGCTATATTACTTGTAATCAATATAAATTAACCTTCAACATCTTTAAAAAACATATTAGAATCATATATTTTCATTCAATTTACCAATGTAGAAATCATACTTTTAAGTGAAACTGAAAAATTACAAATACTTGTTTATTTTTAAAAGTGATGCTCACCTACTCCTTTATAAATCATACCTGTTATTGCTCCTGTTCCTGGCATTTCTCCTAATTTACACAATAATAAAAATTTCAATTAGCTTATTTTATTATGTTTTACTCTTTAAAGACAACAGCAAAATATTCTTCAAAGATAAATTAAGAGCTGTATTAGAGCTGCTCACCTACCCCTTTATAAAACATACCTGTTATTACTCCTGTTCCTGGAAATCCTCCTATTTGAAACAATAATAAAAATTCAATTAGTTAATTTTAGTATATATTACTCATTAAATAAAACAGTAAGATATACTTCACAGAAAATTTAATTCAGCCACTAAATGTATTTTGCCTTAACCCCGTACCAGGTGAGGATTTTCTTAGCCCTGTGCAAATGTCTTTTTGTGTGTGCATGCATAACATTTCAACATCAATATTACTGATTTTTGTATGCAGTACAAACACAAATTATTGTTTGCTTTTTTAGAATAATTTGTATTTTTTAGAAATACCATTAGCCTTTGCCGATTCTAAAATGTCAAATAAAATGTATTCAAAATGGCCCAAAAAGTATTATTTTCCATCTTCTAAATAAAACATAAAAATAATTTTTGTTCTTGTTTTACCAATTACTCATCTTTTTAAAATAGCAAAATGCAAGTTTCTATGTTTGTCTGAAAAATATTATGTGAGAGGAGATGGAACAAGGGTATACTTCTTTACACAAGATGAGCTTGGAGATTTGTTTACTTCTTCACTTGACAAAAAAATGCATTTTTTATTTTTTCTAATTTTTGCTATCTTAATTGAAATGCTTACTATGTGTAGGCAAAATATAGTATTCCAACAAGACTTACTATTTTTAAACTGGATATCCTATACTAAATGAGGGCCAAGTGTTGTTATTTTACACAAAATGGGGAGATATGGGCTTTAGAAGCTATCTAGCTGTGAACAATATACAATTTTGCATACTGTTAATCATAATCTGGTTACCATCAAACATAAAGGAGGCACACACTTTGAAAGTTGAGACTTGGGTCAATAGGGATCAGTTTGAATGACTGCCAGACCTATGTCTGGCAGTTCAAATCCTGACTCCAGAAGAGTGACAGCAGTGAAGATCCCAATAGGTAAGTAAACTAACTATACCTAACCCTCTCCCCATAACCTTAACCCTCCCTTAGGGGTGCCTAACCCTAACCTCCCGCTAGTGCCTAACCCAAAACCCTGCAAGTGCCTAAATTGAACCCCACAATCTCCACAGTCTAAACCTAACCCTCCTTCCCCTAGCCTAACCCTAACACTCCTGTGGGGGTGCCTAATCCTCAGAATCCCCTTGGAGGACCTAAACTAACCCTCACCCCTGTGGCTGTCCATGCCTGATGCCTGGCTTACCTTTGTTTGGTATGCCAGATGTCGGGCTCCCGGCATAGGGATAATAATAGGCATTTAAATTTCAATGCTTATCATCAGTACTCTGTTGGGATTGTACAGTTGGAAAGCTGGAGGTCAGCATTTCGACCATCAGCTTCCTGACTGCATACCGTTCAATATGTGGGTGATAAGACACATTGGTGAAAACCAGGAAATATACTTTAGTAGGCAACATTATTTGGAAGTGGGTCTACCTGCTTTCAAATATGAGAGTGAACATATTTACAGATATCATTATGGGAGTGATAGAAAACATATGCCCTTCCTCAATATATGGAAAAGTTATATTTTCTGTAATGTGGGGTAATATTACCTGGTGACCATCAAATTAAGATTTTTATAAGAGCTGCTCACTTACCCCTTTATTAAATCATACCTGTTTTTACTCCTGTTCCTGGAAATCCTCCTATGTGAAACAATAATAAAAACTTAAATTAGTTAATTATAGTATATATTGTTCATTAAAGAAAACAGTAAAATATACTTCAAAGAAAATTTCATTCAGCCACTAAACATAATTTGCCTTAACTCTATAGCAGGTGAGGATTTTTTTTAGCCTTGTGCAAATGTCTTTTTGTGTGTGCATGTATCATATTTCAACATCAATATTACTGATTTTTTATGCAGTACAAACACAAATTATTGTTTGCCTATTTACAAGAATTTGTATTTTCTAGAAATACCATTAGTCTTTTTGCCTATTCTAACACGTCAAATAAAATTTATCTTAAATGGCAAAAAATATATTTTTTTCCATCTTCTAAATAACACATAGAAATATTTTTTATTTCTTGTTTTGGCAATAAACCACCTTTCCAAAATAGAAAAAAGTAGGTTTCTATGTGTAGGGTTTGACAAAGAAATCTTCACTTGAAAAAAGCATGCATTTTTTTTTCAAATTTTTGCTATCTTAATTGAAATGCTTACTATGTGTAGGAAAAATATAGTATACCAACAAGGCTTACTATTTTTTAAACTAGATAACCTACTGTAGCATGCTAAATGAGGGCCAAGTGTTTTTATTTGACACAAATTGCTCTCCAGCTGTGAGAAATATAATATTTATTGTACTATTATTATCATAATCTGGTTAACACCAGACATTAAGTGGGCACTCTCTATGAATGTGTTGACTTGGATCAATATGTGGGTAATAAGGCACATGAGTGATAACCAGGAATAGATACTAAAGGCAACATTATTTGAAAGTGGTTCTCACAGCTTTCAAATTTGAGTGTGCACATGGTTAAAGATGTCATTATGGGAGAGAGATAACACATAGGCCCTTCCTCAATATATGGAAAAATTACATTTTCAGTAATGTGGTGTAATATTGCCTGGTGATCATTTGCAATAAGTACTAAGTGTTCCCTCAAAATTTGCAAGAGGGTATACCCATTTTATGTAATTAATTCCTCCTAATTATTTGTTACCTGGTTGAGGGAGATGTTTCCTCATCCATAAATGAAGTTATTTTTCTATAACACATGGTGGTTAATGCCTGGTGTTCATTGTGATTACCATAAAAAAAACTTTGATGTAGGCACAGAATTTAAAGTGGGGACAACCCTCATAAACATAATGGTAACCCAACATATTTACAATGTAGATTGGAAGAGATATAGGGAGATGCAAAGTCACCCATCTCACTGTTTTTCATCTTTATTTAAACAATGCAGTTGGCTCACATGCATGCATGGATGCAATACCAATTTTAATGCTTGTGAAAGGAGGGCAGTAGGGCAGAAACAAATATTGTTTGGACAAGGTGGTGGACAGGGTTCAATTTTCTTTTGGGTGTGCTATATCCACCACTGTGGAAGATGAGTTGAGGTCATTCTCCTGATTGGGATTACACATGTCAGTATGAGTCTCACTGGTCCTCCACAGTGAGGGGTTTATTTTACAACATATAATTTTCTCTTTTAGCAGAAATTTGTGAAATGGTTTAGTATTGCAATGTGCAATTTTGTAATATTGATTAAAACATAACTTTTATTGAATCCACTATTTGATCAAATGCTTTTTTAATATGATTCACCAAACATGAATCTTTAATACATTTAATTATTATAAATTGTAAATTTACTTAACAGCAAATTTTTTCCTTTCCTATATAAACTATTGAAGAAAAATTATGTACAGTACTTTATTATTAACAGTTATTTATATAGCGCAGACATATTCTGCAGCACTTTACAGATATTATTTGTCCATTCACATTGCTCCTTGCTCTGCTGGGGCTTACAATCTATATTACCTACCACATGTTACATGCACGTTGTGGTTAATTTTTTTGTTGAGAGTATGTTTTTAAATGTGGGATGAAACCAGAATACCCAGAAGACACCCATGCAAGCACAGAGAGAATATACAAACTCCACGCAGGGCCATAGTGGGAATCGAACCTATTATCTCCATTATGTGAATCAGTAATGCTAACCATTACACCATCTGTGCTATATTACTTGTAATCAATATAAATTAACCTTCAACATTTTTAAAAAACATATTAGAATCATATATTTTCATTCAATTTACCATTGTAGAAATCATACTATTAAGTGACACTGAAAAATTACAAATACTTGTTTATTTTTAAAAGTGATGCTCACCTACTCCTTTATAAATCATACCTGTTATTGCTCCTGTTCCTGGCATTTCTCCTAATTTACATATTAATAAAAATTTCAATTAGCTTATTTTATTATGTTTTACTCTTTAAAGACAACAGTAAAATATACTTCAAAGATAAATTAAGACTTGTATAACAGCTTCTCACCTACCCCTTTATAAAACATACCTGTTATTACTCCTGTTCCTGGAAATCCTCCTATTTGAAACAATAATAACAACTTCAATTAGTTAATTTTAGTATACATTACTCATTAAGGAAAACAGTAAGATATACTTCAAAGAAAATTTCCACAAAAGTATTATTTTCCATCTTATAAATAAAATATAGAAATATTTTTTTGTTCTTGTTTTACCAATTTTTCATCTTTTTAAAATAGCAAAAAGGAAGTTTCTATGTTTGTTTCAAAACTTTTATGTGAGAGGAGATGGAACAAGGTTGTACTTCTTTACACAAGATGAGCTGGGAGATTTGTTTAATTCTTCACTTGAATAAAAATGCATTTTTTATTTTTCCACATTTTTGCTATCTTAATTGAAATGCTTGCTATGTGTAGGCAAAATATAGTATTCCAACAAGACTTACTATTTTTAAACTGGATATCCTATACCAAATGTGGGGAAAGTGTTGTTATTTTACACAAAATGGGGAGATTTGGGTTTAGAAGGTATCTAGCTGTGAACAATATACAATTTTGCATCCTGATAATCATAATCTGGTTATCACCAGACATAAAGGAGGCACACACTTTGTAAGTTGAGACTTGGTCAGTAGGGATCGGTTTGAGTGACTGCCAGACCTATGTCCGGCAGTTCAAATCCCGATGCCAGAAGAGCGACAGCTGTGAAGATCCCAATAGGTAAGTAAACTATCTATACCTAACCCTCTCCCCCATAACTTTTACCCTCCATTAGGGGTGTCTAACCCTAACCTCCCCCATAGTGCCTAACCCTAATCCCTGCAAGTGCCTAAACTGAACCCCACACTCCCCACAGCCTAAACCTAACGATACTTTCCCTAGCCTAAACCTCCTATGGTGGTGCCTAACCGTCAGAATCACCTTGGAGCACCTAAACTAACCTCACCCCAACAATGTCCCTGCCCACTGCCTGGCTTACCTTCGTTTGGTATGCCAGGTTTCTGGCTCCCGGCATAGGGACAAAAATAGGCATCGGGATTTCAATACTTATCATTAGTTCTCTGTCAGGATTGCACAGTTGGAAAGCCGGCGGTCGGCATTTCAACCTTCGGCTTCCTGACTGCATACCGGTCAATAAGTGGGTGATAAGACACATTGGTGAAAACCAGGAAATATACTTTAGTAAGCAACATTATTTGAAAGTGGGTCTACAAGCTTTCAAGTTTGAGAGTGCACACATTTACAGATATCATTATGGGAGTGATAGAAAACATAGGCCCTTCCTCAATATATGGAAAAGTTACATTTTCTGTAATGTGAGGTAATATTACCTGGTGATCATCAAATTAAGATTTTTATAAGAGCTGCTCACCTACCCCTTTATAAATCATACCTGTTATTACTCCTGTTCCTGGAAATCCTCCTTTGTGAAACAATAATTAAAACTTAAATTAGTTAATTTTAGTATATATTATTCATTAAAGAAAACAGTAAAATATACTTCAAAGAAAATTTAATTCAGCCAGTAAACATATTTTGGCTTAACCCTATAGCAGGTGAGGATTTTTTTTTAGCCTTGTGCAAATAGCTTTTTTTGTGTACATGCAGCATATTCAACATCAATATTACTGATTTTTATGCAGTACAAACACAAATTATTGTTTTCCTATTTAGAATAATTTGTATTTTCTAGAAATACCATTAGTCTTTTAAACTATTCTAACATGTCAAATAAAATGTATCCGATATGGCAAAAACTTATTTTTTTCCATCTTCTAAATAACACATAGAAATATTTTTTATTTCTTCTTTTGGCAATGAACCACCATTCCAAAAAAGAAAAAAAGCAGGTTTCTATGTGTAGGGTTTGACAAAGAAATCTTCACTTGAAAAAAGCATGCATTTTTTAAAAATGTTTTGCTATCTTAATTGAAATGCTTACTATGTGTAGGAAAAATATAGTATTCCAACAAAGCTTACTATTTTTTAAACTAGATAACCTACTGTAGCATACTAAATGAGGGCCAAGTATTTTTATTTGACACAAATTGCTCTCCAGCTGTGACAAATATAATATTTTTTCTAATATTATTATCATAATTTGGTTAACACCAGACATTAAGTTGGCACACACTTTGAATGTGTAGACTTCAGTCAGTATGTGGGTGATAAGGCACATGAGTGATAACCAGGAATAGATATTAGTAGGCAACATTATTTGAAAACGGGTCTCCCAGCTTTCAAATTTGAGTGTGCACATGGTTAAAGATGTCATTATGGGAGAGAGATAACACATAGGCCCTTCCTCAATATATGGAAAAATTACCTTTTCATTAATGTGGTGTAATATTGCCTGGTGATCATTTGCAATAAGTACTAAGTGTTCCCTCAAAATTTGCAAGAGGGTACACCCTCTTTATGTAATTAATGCCTCCTAATTATTTGTAACCAGGTTGAGGGAGATGTTTCCTCATCAATAAATGAAGTTATTTTTCTATAACGCATGGTGGTTAATGCCTTGCCTTCAGTGTGATCACCATAAAAAAACTTTAATGTAGGCACAGAATTTAAAGTGGGGACAACCCTCATTTACATGAAGGTAACCCAACATATTTACATTGTAGATTGGAAGACATATAGGGAGATGTAAAGTCACCCATCTCACTGTTTTTCATCTTTTATTTAAACAATGCAGTTGGCTCACATGCATGCATGGATGCAATTCAAATTTTAATGCTGGTAAAAGGAGGGCAGACAAAATTATTGGTTGGACTAGGTGGTGGACAGGGTTCAATTTCGTTTTGGGTGTGCTATATCCACCACTGTGGAAGACAAGTTGAGGTCATTCTTTGGATTGGGAAAACACTTGTCAGTGTGAGTCTCACTGGTCCTCCACAGGGAGGGGGTTATTTTACGACATAAAATTTTCTCTTTTAGCAGAAATTTGTGAAACGGTTTAGTATTCCAATATGCAACTTTATAATATTGATTAAAACATAACTTTTATTGAATCCACTATTTGATCACATTCTTTATTTATATGATTCACCAAACATTAATCTTTAATACATTTAATTATTATAAATTGTATATTTACTTAACGGCAATTTTTTTCCTGTGCTATATAGACTATTGAAGAAACATTATGTACAGTACTTTATTATTAACAGTTATTTATATAGCGTAGACATATTCTGCAGCACTTTACAGATATTATTTCTCCATTCACATTGCTCCTTGCCCTGGTGGGGCTTGCAATCTATATTACCTACCACATGTTACATGCACGTTGTGGTTAATTTTTTTGTTGAGAGTATGTTTTTAAATGTGGGAAGAAACCAGAATACCCAGAAGACACCCACGCAAGCACAGGGAGAATATACAAACTCCACACAGGGCCATAGTGGGAATCAAACCCATTATCTCCGTGTTGTGAGTCAGTACTGCTAACCATTACACCATCTGTGCTATATTACTTGTAATCAATATAAATTAACCTTCAATAACTTTAGAAAATACATTAGAATCATATATTTGCATTCAATTTACCAATGTAGAAATCATACTTTTAAGTGATACTGAAAAATTACAAATATTTTTTTTATTTTGAAAAGTGATGCTCACCTACTCCTTTATAAATCATACCTGTTATGGCTCCTGTTCCTGGCATTTCTCCTAATTTACATAATAATAAAAACTTCTATTAGCTTATTTTATTATGTTTTACACTGTAAAGGCAACAGTGAAGTATACTTCAAAGATAAATTAAGATTTTTATAAGAGCTGCTCACCTACCCCTTTATAAAACATACCTGTTATTACTCCTGTTCCTGGAAATCCTCCTATTTGAAACAATAATAACAACTTCAGTTAGTTAATTTTAGTATATATTACTCATTAAAGAAAACAGTAAGATATACTTCCTTGAAAATTTAATTCAGCTACTAAATGTATTTTGCCTTAACCCTATAGCAGGTTTGGATTTTCTTAGCCTTGTGCAAATGTCTTTTCTGTGTGCATGCATAACATTTCTACATCAATATTACTGATTTTTTATGCAGTACAAACACAAATTATTGTTTTCTTTTTTAGAATAATTTGTAATTTCTAGAAATACCATTAGGCTTTGCCGATTCTAAAATGTCAAATTAAATGTATCCAAAATGGCCCAAAAAGTATTATTTTCCATCTTCTAAATAAAAAATAGAAATATTTTTTTGTTCTTGTTTTACCAATTATTCATCTTTTTAAAATATCAAAAAGCAGGTTTCTATGTTTGTTTCAAAACTTTTATGTGAGAGGAGATGGAACAAGGTTGTACTTCTTTACACAAGATGAGCTTGGAGATTTGTTTACTTCTTCACTTGAAAAAAAAATGCATTTTTTATTTTGTCACATTTTTGCTATCTTTAATTGAAATGCTTGCTATGAGTAGGCAAAATATAGTATTCCAACAAGACTTACTATTTTTAAATTGGATATCCTATACTAAATGAGGGGAAAGTGTTGTTATTTTACACAAAATGGGGAGATATGGGCTTTAGAAGGTATCTAGCTGTGAACAATATACAATTTTCCATACTGATAATCATAATCTGGTTATCACCAGACATAAAGGAGGCACACACTTTGAAAGTTGAGACTTGGGTGAATAGGGATCAGTTTGAGTGACTGCCAAACCTAGGTCTGGCAGTTCAAATCCCAATGCCAGAAGAGCGACAGCAGTGAAGATCCCAATAGGTAAGTAAACTAGCTATACCTAACCCTCTCCCCCATAACGTTAACCCTCCCTTAGGGGTGCCTAACCCTAACCTCCCCCACAGTGCCTAACCCTGAACCCCGCAAGTGCCTAAACTAAACCCCACACTCCCCACAGCCTAAACCTAACCCTACTTTACCTAGCCTAAACCTCTTATGGGGGTGTCTAACCCTCAGAATCCCCTTGGGGCACCTAAACTAACCTCACCCCCACACTGTCCCTGCCCGCTGCCTGGCTTACCTTCATTTGGTATGCCAGGTTTCGGGCTCCCGGCATAGGGACAATAATAGGCATTGGGATTTCAATACTTATCATTAGTTCTCTGTCAGGACTGCACAGTTGGAGAGCCAGCGGTCGGCATTTCGACCATCGGCTTCCTGACTGCATACCGGTCAATAAGTGGGTGATAATACACATTGGTGAAAACCAGGAAATATACTTTAGTAGGCAACATTATTTGAAAGTGGGTCTACCAGCTTTCAAGTATGAGAGTGCACATATTTACAGATATCATTATGGGAGTGATAGAAAACATAGGCCCTTCCTCAATATATGGAAAAGTTACATCTTCTGTAATGTGAGGTAATATTACCTGGTGATCATCAAATTAAGATTTTTATAAGAGCTGCTCACCTACCCCTTTATAAATCATACCTGTTATTACTCCTGTTCCTGGAAATCCTCCTATGTGAAACAATAATTAAAACTTAAATTAGTTAATTTTAGTATATATTATTCATTAAAGAAAGCAGTAAAATATACTTCATAGAATATTTCATTCGGCCACTAAACATATTTTGGCTTAAACCTATAGCAGGTGAGGATTTTTTTTAGCCTTGTGCAAATGGCTTTTTTTGTGTGCATGCAGCATATTCAACATCAATATTACTGATTTTTATGCAGTACAAACACAAATTATTGTTTGCCTTTTGAGAATAATTTGTATTTTCTAGAAATACCATTAGTCTTTTAAACTATTCTAAAATGTCAAATAAAATGTATCCAAAATGGCAAAAACTTATTTTTTTCAATCTTCTAAATAACACATAGAAATATTTTTTATTTCTTCTTTTTGCAATAAACCACCTTTCCAAAAAAGAAAAAAAGCACGTTTCTATGTGTAGGGTTTGACAAAGAAATCTTCACTTGAAAAAGCATGCATTTTTTTGTAAGATTTTTGCTATCTTAATAGCAATGCTTACTATGTGTAGAAAAAATATAGTATTCCAACAAGGCTTACTAGTTTTTTAAACTAGATAACCTACTGTAGCATACTAAATGAGGGCCAAATATTTTTATTTAACACAAATTGCTCTCCATCTGTGACAAATATAATATTTTTTCTACTATTATTATCATAATCTGGTTAACACCAGACATTAAGTGGGCACACACTTTGAATGTGTAGACTTTGGTCAGTATGTGGGTGATAAGGCACATGAGTGATAACCAGGAATAGATATTAGTAGGCAACATTATTTGCAAGTGGGTCCCCCAGCTTTCAAATTTGAGTGTGCACATGGTTAAAGATTTCATTATGGGAGTGAGATAACACATAGGCCCTTCCTCAATATATGGAAAAATTACCTTTTCATTAATGTGTTGTAATGTTGCCTGGTGATCATTTGCAATAAGTACTAAGTGTTCCCTCAAAATTTGCAAGAGGGTACCAGTAGCCTTTGCCAATTCTAAAATTTCAAATAAAATGTATCCAAAATGGCCCAAAAAGTATTATTTTCCATCTTCTAAATAAAACATAGAAATATTTTTTTGTTCTTGTTTTACAAATTATTCATCTTTTTATAATATCAAAAAGCAGATTTCTATGTTTGTTTCAAAACTTTTATGTGAGAGGAGATGGAACAAGGTTGTACTTCATTACACAAGATGAGCTTGGAGATTTGTTTACATCTTCACTTGAAAATAAAATTCATTTTTTTTTCACATTTTTGCTATCTTTAATTGAAATGCTTGCTATGTGTAGGCAAAATATAGTATTCCAACAAGACTAGATATTTTTAAACTGGATATCCTATACTAAATTAGGGGAAAGTGTTGTTATTTTACACAAAATGGGGAGATATGGGCTTTAGAAGGTATCTAGCTGTGAACAATATACAATTTTGCATACTGATAATCATAATCTGGTTATCACCAGACATAAAGGAGGCACACACTTTGAAAGTTGAGACTTGGGACAATAGGGATCGGTTTGAGTGACTGCCAGACCTATGTCCGGCAGTTCAAATCCCGATGCCAGAAGAGCAACAGCAGTGAAGATCCCAATAGGTAAGTAAACTATCTATACCTAACCCTCTCCCCCATATCCTTAACCCTCCCTTAGCGGTGCCTAACCCTAACCTCCCCCATAGTGCCTAACCCTAAACCCCGCAAGTGCCTAAACTGAACCCCACACTCCCCACAGCCTAAACCTAAGCCTACTTTCCTTAGCCTAAACCTCCTATGGGGGTGCCTAACCCTCAGAATCCTCTTGGGGCACCTAAACTAATCTCACCCCCACGCTGTCCCTGCCCGCTGCCTGGCTTACCTTCGTTTGGTATGCCAGGTTTCGGGCTCCTGGCATAGGGTCAATAATAGGCTTTGGGATTTCAATACTTATCATTAGTTCTCTGTCAGGATTGCACAGTCGGAAAGCCGGCGGTCTGCATTTCGACCATCGGCTTCTTGACTGCATACCGGTCAATAAGTTGGTGATAAGACACATTGGTGAAAACCAGGAAATATACTTTAGTAGGCAACATTATTTGAAAGTGGGTCTACCAGCTTTCAAGTATGAGAGTGCACATATTTACAGATATCATTATGGGAGTGATAGAAAACATAGGCCCTTCCTCAATATATGGAAAAGTTACATTTTCTGTAATGTGAGGTAATATTACCTGGTGATCATCAAATTAAGATTTTTATAAGAGCTGCTCACCTACCCCTTTATAAATCATACCTGTTATTACTCCTGTTCCTGGAAATCCTCCTATGTGAAACAATAATTAAAACTTAAATTAGTTAATTTTAGTATATATTATTCATTAAAGAAAACAGTAAAATATACTTCAAAGAAAATTTCATTTGGCCACTAAACATATTTTGGGTTAACCCTATAGCAGGTGAGGATTTTTTTTAGCCTTGTGCAAATGGCTTTTTTTGTGTGCATGCAGCATATTCAACATCAATATTACAGATTTTTATGCAGTACAAACACAACTTATTGTTTGCCTTTTTAGAATAATTTGTATTTTCTAGAAATACCATTAGTCTTTTAAACTATTCTAAAATGTCAAATAAAATGTATCCAAAATGGCAAAAACTAATTTGTTTCCATCTTCTAAATAACACATACAAATATTTTTTATTTCTTCTTTTGGCAATAAACCACCTTTCCAAAAAAGAAAAAAAGCAGGTTTCTATGTGTAGGGTTTGACAAAGAAATCTTCACTTGAAAAAAGCATGCATTTTTTTTTTAATTTTTGCTATCTTAATTGAAATACTTACTATGTGTAGAAAAAATATAGTATTCCAACAAGGCTTACTTTTTTTTAAACTAGATAACCTACTGTAGCATACTAAATGAGGGCCAAGTATTTTTATTTGACACAAATTGCTCTCCAGCTGTGACAAATATAATATTTTTTCTACTATTTTTATCATAATCTGGTTAACACCAGACATTAAGTGGGCACACACTTTGAATGTGTAGACTTCAGTCAGTATGTGGGGGATAAGGCACATGAGTGATAACCAGGAATAGATATTAGTAGGCAACATTATTTGCAAGTGGGTCTCCCAGCTTTCAAATTTGAGTGTGCACATGGCTAAAGATGTCATTATGGGAGTGAGATAACACATAGGCCCTTCCTCAATATATGGAAAAATTACCTTTTCATTAATGTGGTGTAATATTGCCTGGTGATCATTTGCAATAAGTACTAAGTGTTCCCTCAAAATTTGCAAGAGGGTACACCCTCTTTATGTAATTAATGCCTCCTAATTATTTGTAACCAGGTTGAGGGAGATGTTTCCTCATCAATAAATGAAGTTATTTTTCTATAACGCATGGTGGTTAATGCCTTGCCTTCAGTGTGATTACCATAAAAAAACTTTAATGTAGACACAGAATTTAAAGTGGGGACAACCCTCATTTACATGAAGGTAACCCAACATATTTACATTGTAGATTGGAAGAGATATAGGGAGATGTAAAGTCACCCATCTCTCTGTTTTTCATCTTTTATTTAAACAATGCAGTTCGCTCACATGCACGCATGAATGCAATTTAAATTTTAATGCTGGTAAAAGGAGGGCAGACAAAATTATTGGTTAGACAAGGTGGTGGACAGGGTTCAATTTCGTTTTGGGTGTGCTATATCCACCACTGTGGAAGACAAGTTGAGGTCATTCTTCTGATTGGGAAAACACATGTCAGTATGAGTCTCACTGGTCCTCCACAGTGAGGGAGTTATTTTACGACATTAAATTTTCTCTTTTAGCAGACATTTGTGAAACGGTTTAGTATTGCAATATGCAATTTTATAATATTGATTAAAACATAACTTTTATTGAATCCACTATTTGATCACATGCTTTATTTATATGATTCACCAAACATTAATCTTTAATACATTTAATTATTCTAAATTGTATATTTACTTAACAGCTATTTTTTTCCTGTGCTATATAGACTATTGAAGAAGCATTATGTACAGTACTTTATTATTAACAGTTATTTATATAGTGTAGACATATTCTGCAGCACTTTACAGATATTATTTGTCCATTCACATTGCTCCTTGACTTAGTGGGGATTACAATCTATATTACCTACCACATGTTACATGCATGTTGTGGTTACTTTTTTTGTTGAGAGTATTTTTTTAAATGTGGGAAGAAACCAGAATACCCAGAAGACACCCACGCAAGCCCAGGGAGAATATAAAACTCTACACAGGGCCATAGTGGGAATCAAACCCATTATCTCCATGTTGTGAGTCAGTAATGCTAACCATTACAACATCTGTGCTATATAACTTGTAATCGATATAAATTAACCTTCAATAACTTTAGAAAATACATTAGAATCATATATTTTCATTCAATTTACCAATGTAGAAATCATACTTTTAAGTGATACTGAAAAATTACAAATATTTTTTTTATTTTGAAAAGTGATGCTCACCTACTCCTTTATAAATCATACCTGTTATTACTCCTGTTCCTGGCATTTCTCCTAATTTACACAATAATAAAAACTTCAATTAGCTTATTTTATTATGTTTTACTCTTTAAAGACAACAGTAAAGTATACTTCAAAGATAAATTAAGACTTGTATAAGAGCTGCTCACCTACCCCTTTATAAAACATACCTGTTATTACTCCTGTTCCTGGAAATCCTCCTATTTGAAACAATAATAAAAACTTCAATTAGTTAATTTTAGTATATATTACTCATTAAAGAAAATAGTAAGATATACTTCTTTGAAAATTTAATTCAGCCACTAAATGTATTTTGCCTTAACCCTATAGGAGGTGAGGATTTTCTTAGCCCTGTGCAAATGTTTTTTCTGTGTGCATGCATAACATTTCAACATCAATATTACAGATTTTTTATGCAGTACAAACACAAATTATTGTTTTCTTTTTTACAATAATTTGTATTTTCTAGAAATACCATTAGCGTTTGCCGATTCTAAAATGTCAAATAAAATGTATCCAAAATGGTCCAAAAAGTATTATTTTCCATCTTCTAAATAAAACATAGAAATATTTTTTTGTTCTTGTTTTACCAATTATTCATCTTTTTAAAATAGCAAAAAGCAGGTTTCTATGTTTGTTTCAAAACTTTTATGTGAGAGGAGATGGAACAAGGTTGTACATCTTTACTCAAGTTGAGCTTAGAGATTTATTTACTTCTTCACTTGAAAAAAAAATGCATTTTTTATTTTTTCAAATGTATGCTATCTTAATTGAAATGCTTGCTATGTGTAGGCAAAATGTAGTATTCCAACAAGACTTAATAGTTTTAAACTGGATATCCTATACTAAATGAGGGGAAAGTGTTGTTATTTTACACAAAATGGGGAGATATGGGCTTTAGAAGGTATCTAGCTGTGAACAATATACAATTTTGCATACTGATAATCATAATCTGGTTATCACCAGACATAAAGGAGGCACACACTTTGAAAGTTGAGACTTGGGTGAATAGTGATCGGTTTCAGTGACTGCCAGACCTATGTCCGGCAGTTCAAATCCCGATGCCAGAAGAGCGACAGCAGTGAAGATCCCAATAGGTAAGTAAACTATCTATACCTAACCCTCTCCCCCATATCCTTAACCCTCCCTTAGGGGTGCCTAACCCTAACCTCCCCCATAGTGCCTAACCCTAAACCCCGCAAGTGCCTAAACTGAACCCCACACTCCCCACAGCCTAAACCTAAGCCTACTTTCCCTAGCCTAAACCTCCTATGGGGGTGCCTAACCCTCAGAATCCCCATTTAGCACCTAAACTAACCTCACCCCCACACTGTCCCTGCCCGCTGCCTAGCTTACCTTCATTTGGTATGCCAGGATTCGGGCTCCCGGCATAGGGACAATAATAGGCATTGGGATTTCAATACTTATCATTAGTTCTCTGTCAGGACTGCACAGTTGGAGAGCCAGCAGTCGGCATTTCGACCATTGGCTTCCTGACTGCATACCGGTCAATAAGTGGGTGATAATACACATTGGTGAAAACCAGGAAATATACTTTATTTGAAAGTGGGTCTACAAGCTTTCAAGTTTGAGAGTGCACATATTTACAGATATCATTATGGGAGTGATAGAAAACATAGGCCCTTCCTCAATATATGGAAAAGTTACATTTTCTGTAATGTGAGGTAATATTACCTGGTGATCATCAAATTAAGATTTTCATAAGAGCTGCTCACCTACCCCTTTATAAATCATACCTGTTATTACTCCTGTTCCTGGAAATCCTCCTAAGTGAAACAATAAATTAAACTTAAATTAGTTAATTTTAGAATACATTATTCATTAAAGAAAACAGTAAAATATACTTCAAAGAAAATTTCATTCAGCCACTAAACATATTTTGGCTTAACCCTATAGCAGGTGAGGATTTTTTTTAGCCTTGTGCAAATGGCTTTTTTTGTGTGCATGCAGCATATTCAACATCAATATTACTGATTTTTATACAGTACAAACACAAATTATTGTTTGCCTATTTAGAATAATTTGTATTTTCTAGAAATACCATTAGTCTTTTAAACTATTCTAACATGTCAAATAAAATGTATCCGAAATGGCAAAAACTTATTTTTTTCCATCTTCTAAATAACACATAGAAATATTTTTTATTTCTTCTTTTGGCAATAAACCACCTTTCCAAAAAAGAAAAAAAGCAGGTTTCTATGTGTAGGGTTTGACAAAGAAATCTTCACTTGAAAAAAGCATGCATTTTTTTTTTAATTTTTGCTATCTTAATTGAAATACT
The DNA here is from genome assembly GCA_031769625.1 of Taudactylus pleione. Classification (NCBI taxonomy): domain Eukaryota; kingdom Metazoa; phylum Chordata; class Amphibia; order Anura; family Myobatrachidae; genus Taudactylus; species Taudactylus pleione. The sequence continues at coordinate 1,495,458 of JAUIMM010000904.1, forward strand.
TACTATGTGTAGGAAAAATATAGTATTCCAACAAGGCTTACTATTTTTTAAACTAGATAACCTACTGTAGCATAATAAATGAGGGCCAAGTATTTTTATTTGACACAAATTGCTCTTCAGCTGTGACAAATATAATATTTTTCTACTATTATTATCATAATCTGGTTAACACCAGACATTAAGTGGGCACACATTTTGAATGTGTAGACTTCAGTCAGTATGTGGGTGATAAGGCACATGAGTGATAACCAGGAATAGATATTAGTAGGCAACATTATTTGCAAGTGGGTCTCCCAGCTTTCAAATTTGAGTGTGCACATGGTTAAAGATGTAATTATGGGAGTGAGATAACACATAGGCCCTTCCTCAATATATGGAAAAATTACCTTTTCATTAATGTGGTGTAATATTGCCTGGTGATCATTTGCAATAAGTACTAAGTGTTCCCTCAAAATTTGCAAGAGGGTACACCCGCTTTATGTAATTAATGCCTCCTAATTATTTGTAACCAGGTTGAGGGAGATGTTTCCTCATCAATAAATGAAGTTATTTTTCTATAACGCATGGTGGTTAATGCCTTGCCTTCAGTGTGATTACCATAAAAAAACTTTAATGTAGACACAGAATTTAAAGTGGGGACAACCCTCATTTACATGAAGGTAACCCAACATATTTACATTGTAGATTGGAAGAGATATAGGGAGATGTAAAGTCACCCATCTCACTGTTTTTCATCTTTTATTTAAACAATGCAGTTCGCTCACATGCATGCATGAATGCAATTTAAATTGTAATGCTGGTAAAAGGAGGGCAGACAAAATTATTGGTTAGACAAGGTGGTGGACAGGGTTCAATTTCGTTTTGGGTGTGCTATATCCACCACTGTGGAAGACAAGTTGAGGTCATTCTTCTGATTGGGAAAACACATGTCAGTATGAGTCTCACTGGTCCTCCACAGTGAGGGAGTTATTTTACGACATTAAATTTTCTCTTTTAGCAGACATTTGTGAAACGGTTTAGTATTGCAATATGCAATTTTATAATATTGATTAAAACATAACTTTTATTGAATCCACTATTTGATCACATGCTTTATTTATATGATTCACCAAACATTAATCTTTAATACATTTAATTATTCTAAATTGTATATTTACTTAACAGCTATTTTTTTCCTGTGCTATATAGACTATTGAAGAAGCATTATGTACAGTACTTTATTATTAACAGTTATTTATATAGTGTAGACATATTCTGCAGCACTTTACAGATATTATTTGTCCATTCACATTGCTCCTTGACTTAGTGGGGCTTACAATCTATATTACCTACCACATGTTACATGCATGTTGTGGTTACTTTTTTTGTTGAGAGTATTTTTTTAAATGTGGGAAGAAACCAGAATACCCAGAAGACACCCACGCAAGCCCAGGGAGAATATAAAACTCTACACAGGGCCATAGTGGGAATCAAACCCATTATCTCCATGTTGTGAGTCAGTAATGCTAACTATTACAACATCTGTGCTATATAACTTGTAATCGATATAAATTAACCTTCAATAACTTTAGAAAATACATTAGAATCATATATTTTCATTCAATTTACCAATGTAGAAATCATACTTTTAAGTGATACTGAAAAATTACAAATATTTTTTTTATTTTGAAAAGTGATGCTCACCTACTCCTTTATAAATCATACCTGTTATTACTCCTGTTCCTGGCATTTCTCCTAATTTACACAATAATAAAAACTTCAATTAGCTTATTTTATTATGTTTTACTCTTTAAAGACAACAGTAAAGTATACTTCAAAGATAAATTAAGACTTGTATAAGAGCTGCTCACCTACCCCTTTATAAAACATACCTGTTATTACTCCTGTTCCTGGAAATCCTCCTATTTGAAACAATAATAAAAACTTCAATTAGTTAATTTTAGTATATATTACTCATTAAAGAAAATAGTAAGATATACTTCTTTGAAAATTTAATTCAGCCACTAAATGTATTTTGCCTTAACCCTATAGGAGGTGAGGATTTTCTTAGCCCTGTGCAAATGTTTTTTCTGTGTGCATGCATAACATTTCAACATCAATATTACAGATTTTTTATGCAGTACAAACACAAATTATTGTTTTCTTTTTTACAATAATTTGTATTTTCTAGAAATACCATTAGCGTTTGCCGATTCTAAAATGTCAAATAAAATGTATCCAAAATGGTCCAAAAAGTATTATTTTCCATCTTCTAAATAAAACATAGAAATATTTTTTTGTTCTTGTTTTACCAATTATTCATCTTTTTAAAATAGCAAAAAGCAGGTTTCTATGTTTGTTTCAAAACTTTTATGTGAGAGGAGATGGAACAAGGTTGTACATCTTTACTCAAGTTGAGCTTAGAGATTTATTTACTTCTTCACTTGAAAAAAAAATGCATTTTTTATTTTTTCAAATGTATGCTATCTTAATTGAAATGCTTGCTATGTGTAGGCAAAATGTAGTATTCCAACAAGACTTAATAGTTTTAAACTGGATATCCTATACTAAATGAGGGGAAAGTGTTGTTATTTTACACAAAATGGGGAGATATGGGCTTTAGAAGGTATCTAGCTGTGAACAATATACAATTTTGCATACTGATAATCATAATCTGGTTATCACCAGACATAAAGGAGGCACACACTTTGAAAGTTGAGACTTGGGTGAATAGTGATCGGTTTCAGTGACTGCCAGACCTATGTCCGGCAGTTCAAATCCCGATGCCAGAAGAGCGACAGCAGTGAAGATCCCAATAGGTAAGTAAACTATCTATACCTAACCCTCTCCCCCATATCCTTAACCCTCCCTTAGGGGTGCCTAACCCTAACCTCCCCCATAGTGCCTAACCCTAAACCCCGCAAGTGCCTAAACTGAACCCCACACTCCCCACAGCCTAAACCTAAGCCTACTTTCCCTAGCCTAAACCTCCTATGGGGGTGCCTAACCCTCAGAATCCCCATTTAGCACCTAAACTAACCTCACCCCCACACTGTCCCTGCCCGCTGCCTAGCTTACCTTCATTTGGTATGCCAGGATTCGGGCTCCCGGCATAGGGACAATAATAGGCATTGGGATTTCAATACTTATCATTAGTTCTCTGTCAGGACTGCACAGTTGGAGAGCCAGCAGTCGGCATTTCGACCATTGGCTTCCTGACTGCATACCGGTCAATAAGTGGGTGATAATACACATTGGTGAAAACCAGGAAATATACTTTATTTGAAAGTGGGTCTACAAGCTTTCAAGTTTGAGAGTGCACATATTTACAGATATCATTATGGGAGTGATAGAAAACATAGGCCCTTCCTCAATATATGGAAAAGTTACATTTTCTGTAATGTGAGGTAATATTACCTGGTGATCATCAAATTAAGATTTTCATAAGAGCTGCTCACCTACCCCTTTATAAATCATACCTGTTATTACTCCTGTTCCTGGAAATCCTCCTAAGTGAAACAATAAATTAAACTTAAATTAGTTAATTTTAGAATACATTATTCATTAAAGAAAACAGTAAAATATACTTCAAAGAAAATTTCATTCAGCCACTAAACATATTTTGGCTTAACCCTATAGCAGGTGAGGATTTTTTTTAGCCTTGTGCAAATGGCTTTTTTTGTGTGCATGCAGCATATTCAACATCAATATTACTGATTTTTATACAGTACAAACACAAATTATTGTTTGCCTATTTAGAATAATTTGTATTTTCTAGAAATACCATTAGTCTTTTAAACTATTCTAACATGTCAAATAAAATGTATCCGAAATGGCAAAAACTTATTTTTTTCCATCTTCTAAATAACACATAGAAATATTTTTTATTTCTTCTTTTGGCAATAAACCACCTTTCCAAAAAAGAAAAAAAGCAGGTTTCTATGTGTAGGGTTTGACAAAGAAATCTTCACTTGAAAAAAGCATGCATTTTTTTTTTAATTTTTGCTATCTTAATTGAAATACTTACTATGTGTAGGAAAAATATAGTATTCCAACAAGGCTTACTATTTTTTAAACTAGATAACCTACTGTAGCATAATAAATGAGGGCCAAGTATTTTTATTTGACACAAATTGCTCTTCAGCTGTGACAAATATAATATTTTTCTACTATTATTATCATAATCTGGTTAACACCAGACATTAAGTGGGCACACATTTTGAATGTGTAGACTTCAGTCAGTATGTGGGTGATAAGGCACATGAGTGATAACCAGGAATAGATATTAGTAGGCAACATTATTTGCAAGTGGGTCTCCCAGCTTTCAAATTTGAGTGTGCACATGGTTAAAGATGTAATTATGGGAGTGAGATAACACATAGGCCCTTCCTCAATATATGGAAAAATTACCTTTTCATTAATGTGGTGTAATATTGCCTGGTGATCATTTGCAATAAGTACTAAGTGTTCCCTCAAAATTTGCAAGAGGGTACACCCGCTTTATGTAATTAATGCCTCCTAATTATTTGTAACCAGGTTGAGGGAGATGTTTCCTCATCAATAAATGAAGTTATTTTTCTATAACGCATGGTGGTTAATGCCTTGCCTTCAGTGTGATTACCATAAAAAAACTTTAATGTAGACACAGAATTTAAAGTGGGGACAACCCTCATTTACATGAAGGTAACCCAACATATTTACATTGTAGATTGGAAGAGATATAGGGAGATGTAAAGTCACCCATCTCACTGTTTTTCATCTTTTATTTAAACAATGCAGTTCGCTCACATGCATGCATGAATGCAATTTAAATTGTAATGCTGGTAAAAGGAGGGCAGACAAAATTATTGGTTAGACAAGGTGGTGGACAGGGTTCAATTTCGTTTTGGGTGTGCTATATCCACCACTGTGGAAGACAAGTTGAGGTCATTCTTCTGATTGGGAAAACACATGTCAGTATGAGTCTCACTGGTCCTCCACAGTGAGGGAGTTATTTTACGACATTAAATTTTCTCTTTTAGCAGACATTTGTGAAACGGTTTAGTATTGCAATATGCAATTTTATAATATTGATTAAAACATAACTTTTATTGAATCCACTATTTGATCACATGCTTTATTTATATGATTCACCAAACATTAATCTTTAATACATTTAATTATTCTAAATTGTATATTTACTTAACAGCTATTTTTTTCCTGTGCTATATAGACTATTGAAGAAGCATTATGTACAGTACTTTATTATTAACAGTTATTTATATAGTGTAGACATATTCTGCAGCACTTTACAGATATTATTTGTCCATTCACATTGCTCCTTGACTTAGTGGGGCTTACAATCTATATTACCTACCACATGTTACATGCATGTTGTGGTTACTTTTTTTGTTGAGAGTATTTTTTTAAATGTGGGAAGAAACCAGAATACCCAGAAGACACCCACGCAAGCCCAGGGAGAATATAAAACTCTACACAGGGCCATAGTGGGAATCAAACCCATTATCTCCATGTTGTGAGTCAGTAATGCTAACTATTACAACATCTGTGCTATATAACTTGTAATCGATATAAATTAACCTTCAATAACTTTAGAAAATACATTAGAATCATATATTTTCATTCAATTTACCAATGTAGAAATCATACTTTTAAGTGATACTGAAAAATTACAAATATTTTTTTTATTTTGAAAAGTGATGCTCACCTACTCCTTTATAAATCATACCTGTTATTACTCCTGTTCCTGGCATTTCTCCTAATTTACACAATAATAAAAACTTCAATTAGCTTATTTTATTATGTTTTACTCTTTAAAGACAACAGTAAAGTATACTTCAAAGATAAATTAAGACTTGTATAAGAGCTGCTCACCTACCCCTTTATAAAACATACCTGTTATTACTCCTGTTCCTGGAAATCCTCCTATTTGAAACAATAATAAAAACTTCAATTAGTTAATTTTAGTATATATTATTCATTAAAGAAAATAGTAAGATATACTTCTTTGAAAATTTAATTCAGCCACTAAATGTATTTTGCCTTAACCCTATAGGAGGTGAGGATTTTCTTAGCCCTGTGCAAATGTTTTTTCTGTGTGCATGCATAACATTTCAACATCAATATTACAGATTTTTTATGCAGTACAAACACAAATTATTGTTTTCTTTTTTACAATAATTTGTATTTTCTAGAAATACCATTAGCGTTTGCCGATTCTAAAATGTCAAATAAAATGTATCCAAAATGGTCCAAAAAGTATTATTTTCCATCTTCTAAATAAAACATAGAAATATTTTTTTGTTCTTGTTTTACCAATTATTCATCTTTTTAAAATAGCAAAAAGCAGGTTTCTATGTTTGTTTCAAAACTTTTATGTGAGAGGAGATGGAACAAGGTTGTACATCTTTACTCAAGTTGAGCTTAGAGATTTATTTACTTCTTCACTTGAAAAAAAAATGCATTTTTTATTTTTTCAAATGTATGCTATCTTAATTGAAATGCTTGCTATGTGTAGGCAAAATGTAGTATTCCAACAAGACTTAATAGTTTTAAACTGGATATCCTATACTAAATGAGGGGAAAGTGTTGTTATTTTACACAAAATGGGGAGATATGGGCTTTAGAAGGTATCTAGCTGTGAACAATATACAATTTTGCATACTGATAATCATAATCTGGTTATCACCAGACATAAAGGAGGCACACACTTTGAAAGTTGAGACTTGGGTGAATAGTGATCGGTTTCAGTGACTGCCAGACCTATGTCCGGCAGTTCAAATCCCGATGCCAGAAGAGCGACAGCAGTGAAGATCCCAATAGGTAAGTAAACTATCTATACCTAACCCTCTCCCCCATATCCTTAACCCTCCCTTAGGGGTGCCTAACCCTAACCTCCCCCATAGTGCCTAACCCTAAACCCCGCAAGTGCCTAAACTGAACCCCACACTCCCCACAGCCTAAACCTAAGCCTACTTTCCCTAGCCTAAACCTCCTATGGGGGTGCCTAACCCTCAGAATCCCCATTTAGCACCTAAACTAACCTCACCCCCACACTGTCCCTGCCCGCTGTCTAGCTTACCTTCATTTGGTATGCCAGGATTCGGGCTCCCGGCATAGGGACAATAATAGGCATTGGGATTTCAATACTTATCATTAGTTCTCTGTCAGGATTGCACAGATGGAAAGCCAGCAGTCGGCATTTCGACCATTGGCTTCCTGACTGCATACCGGTCAATAAGTGGGTGAGAATACACATTGGTGAAAACCAGGAAATATACTTTATTTGAAAGTGGGTCTACAAGCTTTCAAGTTTGAGAGTGCACATATTTACAGATATCATTATGGGAGTGATAGAAAACATAGGCCCTTCCTCAATATATGGAAAAGTTACATTTTCTGTAATGTGAGGTAATATTACCTGGTGATCATCAAATTAAGATTTTCATAAGAGCTGCTCACCTACCCCTTTATAAATCATACCTGTTATTACTCCTGTTCCTGGAAATCCTCCTAAGTGAAACAATAAATTAAACTTAAATTAGTTAATTTTAGAATACATTATTCATTAAAGAAAACAGTAAAATATACTTCAAAGAAAATTTCATTCAGCCACTAAACATATTTTGGCTTAACCCTATAGCAGGTGAGGATTTTTTTTAGCCTTGTGCAAATGGCTTTTTTTGTGTGCATGCAGCATATTCAACATCAATATTACTGATTTTTATACAGTACAAACACAAATTATTGTTTGCCTATTTAGAATAATTTGGATTTTCTAGAAATACCATTAGTCTTTTAAACTATTCTAACATGTCAAATAAAATGTATCCGAAATGGCAAAAACTTATTTTTTTCCATCTTCTAAATAACACATAGAAATATTTTTTATTTCTTCTTTTGGCAATAAACCACCTTTCCAAAAAAGAAAAAAAGCAGGTTTCTATGTGTAGGGTTTCACAATGAAATCTTCACTTGAAAAAAGCATGCATTTTTAAAAAAAAATTTTGCTATCTTAATTGAAATGCTTACTATGTGTAGGAAAAATATAGTATTCCAACAAGGCTTACTATTTTTTAAACTAGATAACCTACTGTAGCATACTAAATGAGGGCCAAGTATTTTTATTTGACACAAATTGCTCTCCAGCTGTGACAAATATAATATTTTTTCTAATGTTATTATCATAATCTGGTTAACACCAGACATTAAGTGGGCACACATTTTGAATGTGTAGACTTCAGTCAGTATGTGGGTGATAAGGCACATGAGTGATAACCAGGAATAGATATTAGTAGGCAACATTATTTGCAAGTGGGTCTCCCAGCTTTCAAATTTGAGTGTGCACATGGTTAAAGATGTCATTATGGGAGTGAGATAACACATAGGCCCTTCCTCAATATATGGAAAAATTACCTTTTCATTAATGTGGTGTAATATTGCCTGGTGATCATTTGCAATAAGTACTAAGTGTTCCCTCAAAATTTGCAAGAGGGTACCAGTAGCCTTTGCCAATTCTAAAATGTCAAATATAATGTATCCAAAATGGCCCAAAAAGTGTTATTTTCCATCTTCTAAATAAAACAGAAATATTTTTTTGTTCATGTTTTACCAATTATTCATTTTTTTAAAATAGCAAAAAGCAGGTTTCTATGTTTGTTTCAAAACTTTTATGTGAGAGGAGATGGAACAATGTTGTACTTCTTTACACAAGATGAGCTTGGAGATTTGTTTACTTCTTCACTTGAAAAAAAAATGCATTTTTTATTTTTTCACATTTTTGCTATCTTAATTGAAATGCTTGCTATGTGTAGGCAAAATATAGAATTCCAACAAGACTTACTATTTTTATACTGGATATCCTATACTAAATGAGGGGAAAGTGTTGTTATTTCACACAAAATGGGGAGATATGGGCTTTAGAAGGTATCTAGCTGTGAACAATATACAATTTTGCATACTGATAATCATAATCTGGTTATCACCAGACATAAAGGAGGCACACACTTTGAAAGTTGAGACTTGGGTCAATAGGGATCGGTTTGAGTGACTGCCAGACCTATGTCCGGCAGTTCAAATCCCGATGCCAGAAGAGTGACAGCAGTGAAGATCCCAATAGGTAAGTAAACTATCTATACCTAACCCTCTCCCCATAACCTTAACCCTCCCTTAGGGGTGCCTAACCCTAACCTCCCCCATAGTGCCTAACCCTAAACCCCGCAAGTGCCTAAACTGAACCCCACACTCCCCACAGCCTAAACCTAAGCCTACTTTCCCTAGCCTAAACCTCCTATGGGGGTGCCTAACCCTCAGAATCCCCATTTAGCACCTAAACTAACCTCACCCCCATACTGTCCCTGCCCGCTGCCTAGCTTACCTTCATTTGGTATGCCAGGATTCAGGCTCCCGGCATAGGGACAATAATAGGCATTGGGATTTCAATACTTATCATTAGTTCTCTGTCAGGATTGCACAGTTGGAAAGCCAGCAGTCAGCATTTCGACCATTGGCTTCCTGACTGCATACCGGTCAATAAGTGGGTGATAATACACATTGGTGAAAACCAGGAAATATACTTTATTTGAAAGTGGGTCTACAAGCTTTCAAGTTTGAGAGTGCACATATTTACAGATATCATTATGGGAGTGATAGAAAACATAGGCCCTTCCTCAATATATGGAAAAGTTACATTTTCTGTAATGTGAGGTAATATTACCTGGTGATCATCAAATTAAGATTTTCATAAGAGCTGCTCACCTACCCCTTTATAAATCATACCTGTTATTACTCCTGTTCCTGGAAATCCTCCTAAGTGAAACAATAAATTAAACTTAAATTAGTTAATTTTAGTATACATTATTCATTAAAGAAAACAGTAAAAGATACTTCAAAGAAAATTTCATTCAGCCACTAAACATATTTTGGCTTAACCCTATAGCAGGTGAGGATTTTTTTTAGCCTTGTGCAAATGGCTTTTTTTGTGTGCATGCAGCATATTCAACATCAATATTACTGATTTTTATACAGTACAAACACAAATTATTGTTTGCCTATTTAGAATAATTTGTATTTTCTAGAAATACCATTAGTCTTTTAAACTATTCTAACATGTCAAATAAAATGTATCCGAAATGGCAAAAACTTATTTTTCCATCTTCTAAATAACACATAGAAATATTTTTTATTTCTTCTTTTGGCAATAAACCACCTTTCCAAAAAAGAATAAAAGCAGGTTTCTATGTGTAGGGTTTCACAATGAAATCTTCACTTGAAAAAAGCATGCATTTTTAAAAAAAAATTTTGCTATCTTAATTGAAATGCTTACTATGTGTAGGAAAAATATAGTATTCCAACAAGGCTTACTATTTTTTAAACTAGATAACCTACTGTAGCATACTAAATGAGGGCCAAGTATTTTTATTTGACACAAATTGCTCTCCAGCTGTGACAAATATAATATTTTTTCTACTGTTATTATCATAATCTGGTTAACACCAGACATTAAGTGGGCACACATTTTGAATGTGTAGACTTCAGTCAGTATGTGGGTGATAAGGCACATGAGTGATAACCAGGAATAGATATTAGTAGGCAACATTATTTGCAAGTGGGTCTCCCAGCTTTCAAATTTGAGTGTGCACATGGTTAAAGATGTCATTATGGGAGTGAGATAACACATAGGCCCTTCCTCAATATATGGAAAAATTACCTTTTCATTAATGTGGTGTAATATTGCCTGGTGATCATTTGCAATAAGTACTAAATGTTCCCTCAAAATTTGCAAGAGGGTACCAGTAGCCTTTGCCAATTCTAAAATGTCAAATATAATGTATCCAAAATGGCCCAAAAAGTGTTATTTTCCATCTTCTAAATAAAACAGAAATATTTTTTTGTTCATGTTTTACCAATTATTCATTTTTTTAAAATAGCAAAAAGCAGGTTTCTATGTTTGTTTCAAAACTTTTATGTGAGAGGAGATGGAACAATGTTGTACTTCTTTACACAAGATGAGCTTGGAGATTTGTTTACTTCTTCACTTGAAAAAAAAATGCATTTTTTATTTTTTCACATTTTTGCTATCTTAATTGAAATGCTTGCTATGTGTAGGCAAAATATAGAATTCCAACAAGACTTACTATTTTTATACTGGATATCCTATACTAAATGAGGGGAAAGTGTTGTTATTTCACACAAAATGGGGAGATATGGGCTTTAGAAGGTATCTAGCTGTGAACAATACAATTTTGCATACTGATAATCATAATCTGGTTATCACCAGACATAAAGGAGGCACACACTTTGAAAGTTGAGACTTGGGTCAATAGGGATCGGTTTGAGTGACTGCCAGACCTATGTCCGGCAGTTCAAATCCCGATGCCAGAAGAGCGACAGCAGTGAAGATCCCAATAGGTAAGTAAACTATCTATACCTAACCCTCTCCCCCATATCCTTAACCCTCCCTTAGGGGTGCCTAACCCTAACCTCCCCCATAGTGCCTAACCCTAAACCCCGCAAGTGCCTAAACTGAACCCCACACTCCCCACAGCCTAAACCTAAGCCTACTTTCCCTAGCCTAAACCTCCTATGGGGGTGCCTAACCCTCAGAATCCCCATTTAGCACCTAAACTAACCTCACCCCCACACTGTCCCTGCCCGCTGCCTAGCTTACCTTCATTTGGTATGCCAGGATTCAGGCTCCCGGCATAGGGACAATAATAGGCATTGGGATTTCAATACTTATCATTAGTTCTCTGTCAGGATTGCACAGTTGGAAAGCCAGCAGTCAGCATTTCGACCATTGGCTTCCTGACTGCATACCGGTCAATAAGTGGGTGATAATACACATTGGTGAAAACCAGGAAATATACTTTATTTGAAAGTGGGTCTACCAGCTTTCAAGTTTGAGAGTGCACATATTTACAGATATCATTATGGGAGTGATAGAAAACATAGGCCCTTCCTCAATATATGGAAAAGTTACATTTTCTGTAATGTGAGGTAATATTACCTGGTGATCATCAAATTAAGATTTTCATAAGAGCTGCTCACCTACCCCTTTATAAATCATACCTGTTATTACTCCTGTTCCTGGAAATCCTCCTAAGTGAAACAATAAATTAAACTTAAATTAGTTAATTTTAGTATACATTATTCATTAAAGAAAACAGTAAAAGATACTTCAAAGAAAATTTCATTCAGCCACTAAACATATTTTGGCTTAACCCTATAGCAGGTGAGGATTTTTTTTAGCCTTGTGCAAATGGCTTTTTTTGTGTGCATGCAGCATATTCAACATCAATATTACTGATTTTTATACAGTACAAACACAAATTATTGTTTGCCTATTTAGAATAATTTGTATTTTCTAGAAATACCATTAGTCTTTTAAACTATTCTAACATGTCAAATAAAATGTATCCGAAATGGCAAAAACTTATTTTTCCATCTTTCAAATAACACATAGAAATATTTTTTATTTCTTCTTTTGGCAATAAACCACCTTTCCAAAAAAGAAAAAAAGCAGGTTTCTATGTGTAGGGTTTCACAATGAAATCTTCACTTGAAAAAAGCATGCATTTTTAAAAAAAAATTTTGCTATCTTAATTGAAATGCTTACTATGTGTAGGAAAAATATAGTATTCCAACAAGGCTTACTAATTTTTAAACTAGATAACCTACTGTAGCATACTAAATGAGGGCCAAGTATTTTTATTTGACACAAATTGCTCTCCAGCTGTGACAAATATAATATTTTTTCTAATGTTATTATCATAATCTGGTTAACACCAGACATTAAGTGGGCACACATTTTGAATGTGTAGACTTCAGTCAGTATGTGGGTGATAAGGCACATGAGTGATAACCAGGAATAGATATTAGTAGGCAACATTATTTGCAAGTGGGTCTCCCAGCTTTCAAATTTGAGTGTGCACATGGTTAAAGATGTCATTATGGGAGTGAGATAACACATAGGCCCTTCCTCAATATATGGAAAAATTACCTTTTCATTAATGTGGTGTAATATTGCCTGGTGATCATTTGCAATAAGTACTAAGTGTTCCCTCAAAATTTGCAAGAGGGTACCAGTAGCCTTTGCCAATTCTAAAATGTCAAATATAATGTATCCAAAATGGCCCAAAAAGTGTTATTTTCCATCTTCTAAATAAAACAGAAATATTTTTTTGTTCATGTTTTACCAATTATTCATTTTTTTAAAATAGCAAAAAGCAGGTTTCTATGTTTGTTTCAAAACTTTTATGTGAGAGGAGATGGAACAATGTTGTACTTCTTTACACAAGATGAGCTTGGAGATTTGTTTACTTCTTCACTTGAAAAAAAAATGCATTTTTTATTTTTTCACATTTTTGCTATCTTAATTGAAATGCTTGCTATGTGTAGGCAAAATATAGAATTCCAACAAGACTTACTATTTTTATACTGGATATCCTATACTAAATGAGGGGAAAGTGTTGTTATTTCACACAAAATGGGGAGATATGGGCTTTAGAAGGTATCTAGCTGTGAACAATATACAATTTTGCATACTGATAATCATAATCTGGTTATCACCAGACATAAAGGAGGCACACACTTTGAAAGTTGAGACTTGGGTCAATAGGGATCGGTTTGAGTGACTGCCAGACCTATGTCCGGCAGTTCAAATCCCGATGCCAGAAGAGCGACAGCAGTGAAGATCCCAATAGGTAAGTAAACTATCTATACCTAACCCTCTCCCCATAACCTTAACCCTCCCTTAGGGGTGCCTAACCCTAACCTCCCCCATAGTGCCTAACCCTAAACCCCGCAAGTGCCTAAACTGAACCCCACACTCCCCACAGCCTAAACCTAAGCCTACTTTCCCTAGCCTAAACCTCCTATGGGGGTGCCTAACCCTCAGAATCCCCATTTAGCACCTAAACTAACCTCACCCCCACACTGTCCCTGCCCGCTGCCTAGCTTACCTTCATTTGGTATGCCAGGATTCAGGCTCCCGGCATAGGGACAATAATAGGCATTGGGATTTCACTACTTATCATTAGTTCTCTGTCAGGATTGCACAGTTGGAAAGCCAGCAGTCAGCATTTCAACCATTGGCTTCCTGACTGCATACCGGTCAATAAGTGGGTGATAATACACATTGGTGAAAACCAGGAAATATACTTTATTTGAAAGTGGGTCTACAAGCTTTCAAGTTTGAGAGTGCACATATTTACAGATATCATTATGGGAGTGATAGAAAACATAGGCCCTTCCTCAATATATGGAAAAGTTACATTTTCTGTAATGTGAGGTAATATTACCTGGTGATCATCAAATTAAGATTTTCATAAGAGCTGCTCACCTACCCCTTTATAAATCATACCTGTTATTACTCCTGTTCCTGGAAATCCTCCTAAGTGAAACAATAAATTAAACTTAAATTAGTTAATTTTAGAATACATTATTCATTAAAGAAAACAGTAAAAGATACTTCAAAGAAAATTTCATTCAGCCACTAAACATATTTTGGCTTAACCCTATAGCAGGTGAGGATTTTTTTTAGCCTTGTGCAAATGGCTTTTTTTGTGTGCATGCAGCATATTCAACATCAATATTACTGATTTTTATACAGTACAAACACAAATTATTGTTTGCCTATTTAGAATAATTTGTATTTTCTAGAAATACCATTAGTCTTTTAAACTATTCTAACATGTCAAATAAAATGTATCCGAAATGGCAAAAACTTATTTTTCCATCTTCTAAACAACACATAGAAATATTTTTTATTTCTTCTTTTGGCAATAAACCACCTTTCCAAAAAAGAAAAAAAGCAGGTTTCTATGTGTAGGGTTTCACAATGAAATCTTCACTTGAAAAAAGCATGCATTTTTAAAAAAAAATGTTGCTATCTTAATTGAAATGCTTACTATGTGTAGGAAAAATATAGTATTCCAACAAGGCTTACTATTTTTTAAACTAGATAACCTACTGTAGCATACTAAATGAGGGCCAAGTATTTTTATTTGACACAAATTGCTCTCCAGCTGTGACAAATATAATATTTTTTCTAATGTTATTATCATAATCTGGTTAACACCAGACATTAAGTGGGCACACATTTTGAATGTGTAGACTTCAGTCAGTATGTGGGTGATAAGGCACATGAGTGATAACCAGGAATAGATATTAGTAGGCAACATTATTTGCAAGTGGGTCTCCCAGCTTTCAAATTTGAGTGTGCACATGGTTAAAGATGTCATTATGGGAGTGAGATAACACATAGGCCCTTCCTCAATATATGGAAAAATTACCTTTTCATTAATGTGGTGTAATATTGCCTGGTGATCATTTGCAATAAGTACTAAATGTTCCCTCAAAATTTGCAAGAGGGTACCAGTAGCCTTTGCCAATTCTAAAATGTCAAATATAATGTATCCAAAATGGCCCAAAAAGTGTTATTTTCCATCTTCTAAATAAAACAGAAATATTTTTTTGTTCATGTTTTACCAATTATTCATTTTTTTAAAATAGCAAAAAGCAGGTTTCTATGTTTGTTTCAAAACTTTTATGTGAGAGGAGATGGAACAATGTTGTACTTCTTTACACAAGATGAGCTTGGAGATTTGTTTACTTCTTCACTTGAAAAAAAAATGCATTTTTTATTTTTTCACATTTTTGCTATCTTAATTGAAATGCTTGCTATGTGTAGGCAAAATATAGAATTCCAACAAGACTTACTATTTTTATACTGGATATCCTATACTAAATGAGGGGAAAGTGTTGTTATTTCACACAAAATGGGGAGATATGGGCTTTAGAAGGTATCTAGCTGTGAACAATATACAATTTTGCATACTGATAATCATAATCTGGTTATCACCAGACATAAAGGAGGCACACACTTTGAAAGTTGAGACTTGGGTCAATAGGGATCGGTTTGAGTGACTGCCAGACCTATGTCCGGCAGTTCAAATCCCGATGCCAGAAGAGCGACAGCAGTGAAGATCCCAATAGGTAAGTAAACTATCTATACCTAACCCTCTCCCCCATATCCTTAACCCTCCCTTAGGGGTGCCTAACCCTAACCTCCCCCATAGTGCCTAACCCTAAACCCCGCAAGTGCCTAAACTGAACCCCACACTCCCCACAGCCTAAACCTAAGCCTACTTTCCCTAGCCTAAACCTCCTATGGGGGTGCCTAACCCTCAGAATCCCCATTTAGCACCTAAACTAACCTCACCCCCACACTGTCCCTGCCCGCTGCCTAGCTTACCTTCATTTGGTATGCCAGGATTCAGGCTCCCGGCATAGGGACAATAATAGGCATTGGGATTTCAATACTTATCATTAGTTCTCTGTCAGGATTGCACAGTTGGAAAGCCAGCAGTCAGCATTTCAACCATTGGCTTCCTGACTGCATACCGGTCAATAAGTGGGTGATAATACACATTGGTGAAAACCAGGAAATATACTTTATTTGAAAGTGGGTCTACAAGCTTTCAAGTTTGAGAGTGCACATATTTACAGATATCATTATGGGAGTGATAGAAAACATAGGCCCTTCCTCAATATATGGAAAAGTTACATTTTCTGTAATGTGAGGTAATATTACCTGGTGATCATCAAATTAAGATTTTCATAAGAGCTGCTCACCTACCCCTTTATAAATCATACCTGTTATTACTCCTGTTCCTGGAAATCCTCCTAAGTGAAACAATAAATTAAACTTAAATTAGTTAATTTTAGAATACATTATTCATTAAAGAAAACAGTAAAAGATACTTCAAAGAAAATTTCATTCAGCCACTAAACATATTTTGGCTTAACCCTATAGCAGGTGAGGATTTTTTTTAGCCTTGTGCAAATGGCTTTTTTTGTGTGCATGCAGCATATTCAACATCAATATTACTGATTTTTATACAGTACAAACACAAATTATTGTTTGCCTATTTAGAATAATTTGTATTTTCTAGAAATACCATTAGTCTTTTAAACTATTCTAACATGTCAAATAAAATGTATCCGAAATGGCAAAAACTTATTTTTCCATCTTCTAAACAACACATAGAAATATTTTTTATTTCTTCTTTTGGCAATAAACCACCTTTCCAAAAAAGAAAAAAAGCAGGTTTCTATGTGTAGGGTTTCACAATGAAATCTTCACTTGAAAAAAGCATGCATTTTTAAAAAAAAATGTTGCTATCTTAATTGAAATGCTTACTATGTGTAGGAAAAATATAGTATTCCAACAAGGCTTACTATTTTTTAAACTAGATAACCTACTGTAGCATACTAAATGAGGGCCAAGTATTTTTATTTGACACAAATTGCTCTCCAGCTGTGACAAATATAATATTTTTTCTAATGTTATTATCATAATCTGGTTAACACCAGACATTAAGTGGGCACACATTTTGAATGTGTAGACTTCAGTCAGTATGTGGGTGATAAGGCACATGAGTGATAACCAGGAATAGATATTAGTAGGCAACATTATTTGCAAGTGGGTCTCCCAGCTTTCAAATTTGAGTGTGCACATGGTTAAAGATGTCATTATGGGAGTGAGATAACACATAGGCCCTTCCTCAATATATGGAAAAATTACCTTTTCATTAATGTGGTGTAATATTGCCTGGTGATCATTTGCAATAAGTACTAAGTGTTCCCTCAAAATTTGCAAGAGGGTACCAGTAGCCTTTGCCAATTCTAAAATGTCAAATATAATGTATCCAAAATGGCCCAAAAAGTGTTATTTTCCATCTTCTAAATAAAACAGAAATATTTTTTTGTTCATGTTTTACCAATTATTCATTTTTTTAAAATAGCAAAAAGCAGGTTTCTATGTTTGTTTCAAAACTTTTATGTGAGAGGAGATGGAACAATGTTGTACTTCTTTACACAAGATGAGCTTGGAGATTTGTTTACTTCTTCACTTGAAAAAAAAATGCATTTTTTATTTTTTCACATTTTTGCTATCTTAATTGAAATGCTTGCTATGTGTAGGCAAAATATAGAATTCCAACAAGACTTACTATTTTTATACTGGATATCCTATACTAAATGAGGGGAAAGTGTTGTTATTTCACACAAAATGGGGAGATATGGGCTTTAGAAGGTATCTAGCTGTGAACAATATACAATTTTGCATACTGATAATCATAATCTGGTTATCACCAGACATAAAGGAGGCACACACTTTGAAAGTTGAGACTTGGGTCAATAGGGATCGGTTTGAGTGACTGCCAGACCTATGTCCGGCAGTTCAAATCCCGATGCCAGAAGAGCGACAGCAGTGAAGATCCCAATAGGTAAGTAAACTATCTATACCTAACCCTCTCCCCATAACCTTAACCCTCCCTTAGGGGTGCCTAACCCTAACCTCCCCCATAGTGCCTAACCCTAAACCCCGCAAGTGCCTAAACTGAACCCCACACTCCCCACAGCCTAAACCTAAGCCTACTTTCCCTAGCCTAAACCTCCTATGGGGGTGCCTAACCCTCAGAATCCCCATTTAGCACCTAAACTAACCTCACCCCCACACTGTCCCTGCCCGCTGCCTAGCTTACCTTCATTTGGTATGCCAGGATTCAGGCTCCCGGCATAGGGACAATAATAGGCATTGGGATTTCACTACTTATCATTAGTTCTCTGTCAGGATTGCACAGTTGGAAAGCCAGCAGTCAGCATTTCAACCATTGGCTTCCTGACTGCATACCGGTCAATAAGTGGGTGATAATACACATTGGTGAAAACCAGGAAATATACTTTATTTGAAAGTGGGTCTACAAGCTTTCAAGTTTGAGAGTGCACATATTTACAGATATCATTATGGGAGTGATAGAAAACATAGGCCCTTCCTCAATATATGGAAAAGTTACATTTTCTGTAATGTGAGGTAATATTACCTGGTGATCATCAAATTAAGATTTTCATAAGAGCTGCTCACCTACCCCTTTATAAATCATACCTGTTATTACTCCTGTTCCTGGAAATCCTCCTAAGTGAAACAATAAATTAAACTTAAATTAGTTAATTTTAGAATACATTATTCATTAAAGAAAACAGTAAAAGATACTTCAAAGAAAATTTCATTCAGCCACTAAACATATTTTGGCTTAACCCTATAGCAGGTGAGGATTTTTTTTAGCCTTGTGCAAATGGCTTTTTTTGTGTGCATGCAGCATATTCAACATCAATATTACTGATTTTTATACAGTACAAACACAAATTATTGTTTGCCTATTTAGAATAATTTGTATTTTCTAGAAATACCATTAGTCTTTTAAACTATTCTAACATGTCAAATAAAATGTATCCGAAATGGCAAAAACTTATTTTTCCATCTTCTAAACAACACATAGAAATATTTTTTATTTCTTCTTTTGGCAATAAACCACCTTTCCAAAAAAGAAAAAAAGCAGGTTTCTATGTGTAGGGTTTCACAATGAAATCTTCACTTGAAAAAAGCATGCATTTTTAAAAAAAAATGTTGCTATCTTAATTGAAATGCTTACTATGTGTAGGAAAAATATAGTATTCCAACAAGGCTTACTATTTTTTAAACTAGATAACCTACTGTAGCATACTAAATGAGGGCCAAGTATTTTTATTTGACACAAATTGCTCTCCAGCTGTGACAAATATAATATTTTTTCTAATGTTATTATCATAATCTGGTTAACACCAGACATTAAGTGGGCACACATTTTGAATGTGTAGACTTCAGTCAGTATGTGGGTGATAAGGCACATGAGTGATAACCAGGAATAGATATTAGTAGGCAACATTATTTGCAAGTGGGTCTCCCAGCTTTCAAATTTGAGTGTGCACATGGTTAAAGATGTCATTATGGGAGTGAGATAACACATAGGCCCTTCCTCAATATATGGAAAAATTACCTTTTCATTAATGTGGTGTAATATTGCCTGGTGATCATTTGCAATAAGTACTAAATGTTCCCTCAAAATTTGCAAGAGGGTACCAGTAGCCTTTGCCAATTCTAAAATGTCAAATATAATGTATCCAAAATGGCCCAAAAAGTGTTATTTTCCATCTTCTAAATAAAACAGAAATATTTTTTTGTTCATGTTTTACCAATTATTCATTTTTTTAAAATAGCAAAAAGCAGGTTTCTATGTTTGTTTCAAAACTTTTATGTGAGAGGAGATGGAACAATGTTGTACTTCTTTACACAAGATGAGCTTGGAGATTTGTTTACTTCTTCACTTGAAAAAAAAATGCATTTTTTATTTTTTCACATTTTTGCTATCTTAATTGAAATGCTTGCTATGTGTAGGCAAAATATAGAATTCCAACAAGACTTACTATTTTTATACTGGATATCCTATACTAAATGAGGGGAAAGTGTTGTTATTTCACACAAAATGGGGAGATATGGGCTTTAGAAGGTATCTAGCTGTGAACAATATACAATTTTGCATACTGATAATCATAATCTGGTTATCACCAGACATAAAGGAGGCACACACTTTGAAAGTTGAGACTTGGGTCAATAGGGATCGGTTTGAGTGACTGCCAGACCTATGTCCGGCAGTTCAAATCCCGATGCCAGAAGAGCGACAGCAGTGAAGATCCCAATAGGTAAGTAAACTATCTATACCTAACCCTCTCCCCCATATCCTTAACCCTCCCTTAGGGGTGCCTAACCCTAACCTCCCCCATAGTGCCTAACCCTAAACCCCGCAAGTGCCTAAACTGAACCCCACACTCCCCACAGCCTAAACCTAAGCCTACTTTCCCTAGCCTAAACCTCCTATGGGGGTGCCTAACCCTCAGAATCCCCATTTAGCACCTAAACTAACCTCACCCCCACACTGTCCCTGCCCGCTGCCTAGCTTACCTTCATTTGGTATGCCAGGATTCAGGCTCCCGGCATAGGGACAATAATAGGCATTGGGATTTCAATACTTATCATTAGTTCTCTGTCAGGATTGCACAGTTGGAAAGCCAGCAGTCAGCATTTCAACCATTGGCTTCCTGACTGCATACCGGTCAATAAGTGGGTGATAATACACATTGGTGAAAACCAGGAAATATACTTTATTTGAAAGTGGGTCTACAAGCTTTCAAGTTTGAGAGTGCACATATTTACAGATATCATTATGGGAGTGATAGAAAACATAGGCCCTTCCTCAATATATGGAAAAGTTACATTTTCTGTAATGTGAGGTAATATTACCTGGTGATCATCAAATTAAGATTTTCATAAGAGCTGCTCACCTACCCCTTTATAAATCATACCTGTTATTACTCCTGTTCCTGGAAATCCTCCTAAGTGAAACAATAAATTAAACTTAAATTAGTTAATTTTAGAATACATTATTCATTAAAGAAAACAGTAAAAGATACTTCAAAGAAAATTTCATTCAGCCACTAAACATATTTTGGCTTAACCCTATAGCAGGTGAGGATTTTTTTTAGCCTTGTGCAAATGGCTTTTTTTGTGTGCATGCAGCATATTCAACATCAATATTACTGATTTTTATACAGTACAAACACAAATTATTGTTTGCCTATTTAGAATAATTTGTATTTTCTAGAAATACCATTAGTCTTTTAAACTATTCTAACATGTCAAATAAAATGTATCCGAAATGGCAAAAACTTATTTTTCCATCTTCTAAACAACACATAGAAATATTTTTTATTTCTTCTTTTGGCAATAAACCACCTTTCCAAAAAAGAAAAAAAGCAGGTTTCTATGTGTAGGGTTTCACAATGAAATCTTCACTTGAAAAAAGCATGCATTTTTAAAAAAAAATTTTGCTATCTTAATTGAAATGCTTACTATGTGTAGGAAAAATATAGTATTCCAACAAGGCTTACTATTTTTTAAACTAGATAACCTACTGTAGCATACTAAATGAGGGCCAAGTATTTTTATTTGACACAAATTGCTCTCCAGCTGTGACAAATATAATATTTTTTCTAATGTTATTATCATAATCTGGTTAACACCAGACATTAAGTGGGCACACATTTTGAATGTGTAGACTTCAGTCAGTATGTGGGTGATAAGGCACATGAGTGATAACCAGGAATAGATATTAGTAGGCAACATTATTTGCAAGTGGGTCTCCCAGCTTTCAAATTTGAGTGTGCACATGGTTAAAGATGTCATTATGGGAGTGAGATAACACATAGGCCCTTCCTCAATATATGGAAAAATTACCTTTTCATTAATGTGGTGTAATATTGCCTGGTGATCATTTGCAATAAGTACTAAATGTTCCCTCAAAATTTGCAAGAGGGTACCAGTAGCCTTTGCCAATTCTAAAATGTCAAATATAATGTATCCAAAATGGCCCAAAAAGTGTTATTTTCCATCTTCTAAATAAAACAGAAATATTTTTTTGTTCATGTTTTACCAATTATTCATTTTTTTAAAATAGCAAAAAGCAGGTTTCTATGTTTGTTTCAAAACTTTTATGTGAGAGGAGATGGAACAATGTTGTACTTCTTTACACAAGATGAGCTTGGAGATTTGTTTACTTCTTCACTTGAAAAAAAAATGCATTTTTTATTTTTTCACATTTTTGCTATCTTAATTGAAATGCTTGCTATGTGTAGGCAAAATATAGAATTCCAACAAGACTTACTATTTTTATACTGGATATCCTATACTAAATGAGGGGAAAGTGTTGTTATTTCACACAAAATGGGGAGATATGGGCTTTAGAAGGTATCTAGCTGTGAACAATATACAATTTTGCATACTGATAATCATAATCTGGTTATCACCAGACATAAAGGAGGCACACACTTTGAAAGTTGAGACTTGGGTCAATAGGGATCGGTTTGAGTGACTGCCAGACCTATGTCCGGCAGTTCAAATCCCGATGCCAGAAGAGCGACAGCAGTGAAGATCCCAATAGGTAAGTAAACTATCTATACCTAACCCTCTCCCCCATATCCTTAACCCTCCCTTAGGGGTGCCTAACCCTAACCTCCCCCATAGTGCCTAACCCTAAACCCCGCAAGTGCCTAAACTGAACCCCACACTCCCCACAGCCTAAACCTAAGCCTACTTTCCCTAGCCTAAACCTCCTATGGGGGTGCCTAACCCTCAGAATCCCCATTTAGCACCTAAACTAACCTCACCCCCACACTGTCCCTGCCCGCTGCCTAGCTTACCTTCATTTGGTATGCCAGGATTCAGGCTCCCGGCATAGGGACAATAATAGGCATTGGGATTTCAATACTTATCATTAGTTCTCTGTCAGGATTGCACAGTTGGAAAGCCAGCAGTCAGCATTTCGACCATTGGCTTCCTGACTGCATACCGGTCAATAAGTGGGTGATAATACACATTGGTGAAAACCAGGAAATATACTTTATTTGAAAGTGGGTCTACAAGCTTTCAAGTTTGAGAGTGCACATATTTACAGATATCATTATGGGAGTGATAGAAAACATAGGCCCTTCCTCAATATATGGAAAAGTTACATTTTCTGTAATGTGAGGTAATATTACCTGGTGATCATCAAATTAAGATTTTCATAAGAGCTGCTCACCTACCCCTTTATAAATCATACCTGTTATTACTCCTGTTCCTGGAAATCCTCCTAAGTGAAACAATAAATTAAACTTAAATTAGTTAATTTTAGTATACATTATTCATTAAAGAAAACAGTAAAAGATACTTCAAAGAAAATTTCATTCAGCCACTAAACATATTTTGGCTTAACCCTATAGCAGGTGAGGATTTTTTTTAGCCTTGTGCAAATGGCTTTTTTTGTGTGCATGCAGCATATTCAACATCAATATTACTGATTTTTATACAGTACAAACACAAATTATTGTTTGCCTATTTAGAATAATTTGTATTTTCTAGAAATACCATTAGTCTTTTAAACTATTCTAACATGTCAAATAAAATGTATCCGAAATGGCAAAAACTTATTTTTCCATCTTTCAAATAACACATAGAAATATTTTTTATTTCTTCTTTTGGCAATAAACCACCTTTCCAAAAAAGAAAAAAAGCAGGTTTCTATGTGTAGGGTTTCACAATGAAATCTTCACTTGAAAAAAGCATGCATTTTTAAAAAAAAATTTTGCTATCTTAATTGAAATGCTTACTATGTGTAGGAAAAATATAGTATTCCAACAAGGCTTACTATTTTTTAAACTAGATAACCTACTGTAGCATACTAAATGAGGGCCAAGTATTTTTATTTGACACAAATTGCTCTCCAGCTGTGACAAATATAATATTTTTTCTACTGTTATTATTATAATTAGGTTAACACCAGACATTAAGTGGGCACACATTTTGAATGTGTAGACTTCAGTCAGTATGTGGGTGATAAGGCACATGAGTGATAACCAGGAATAGATATTAGTAGGCAACATTATTTGCAAGTGGGTCTCCCAGCTTTCAAATTTGAGTGTGCACATGGTTAAAGATGTCATTATGGGAGTGAGATAACACATAGGCCCTTCCTCAATATATGGAAAAATTACCTTTTCATTAATGTGGTGTAATATTGCCTGGTGATCATTTGCAATAAGTACTAAATGTTCCCTCAAAATTTGCAAGAGGGTACCAGTAGCCTTTGCCAATTCTAAAATGTCAAATATAATGTATCCAAAATGGCCCAAAAAGTGTTATTTTCCATCTTCTAAATAAAACAGAAATATTTTTTTGTTCATGTTTTACCAATTATTCATTTTTTTAAAATAGCAAAAAGCAGGTTTCTATGTTTGTTTCAAAACTTTTATGTGAGAGGAGATGGAACAATGTTGTACTTCTTTACACAAGATGAGCTTGGAGATTTGTTTACTTCTTCACTTGAAAAAAAAATGCATTTTTTATTTTTTCACATTTTTGCTATCTTAATTGAAATGCTTGCTATGTGTAGGCAAAATATAGAATTCCAACAAGACTTACTATTTTTATACTGGATATCCTATACTAAATGAGGGGAAAGTGTTGTTATTTCGCACAAAATGGGGAGATATGGGCTTTAGAAGGTATCTAGCTGTGAACAATATACAATTTTGCATACTGATAATCATAATCTGGTTATCACCAGACATAAAGGAGGCACACACTTTGAAAGTTGAGACTTGGGTCAATAGGGATCGGTTTGAGTGACTGCCAGACCTATGTCCGGCAGTTCAAATCCCGATGCCAGAAGAGCGACAGCAGTGAAGATCCCAATAGGTAAGTAAACTATCTATACCTAACCCTCTCCCCCAAATCCTTAACCCTCCCTTAGGGGTGCCTAACCCTAACCTCCCCCATAGTGCCTAACCCTAAACCCCGCAAGTGCCTAAACTGAACCCCACACTCCCCACAGCCTAAACCTAAGCCTACTTTCCCTAGCCTAAACCTCCTATGGGGGTGCCTAACCCTAAGAATCCCCATTTAGCACCTAAACTAACCTCACCCCCACACTGTCCCTGCCCGCTGCCTAGCTTACCTTCATTTGGTATGCCAGGATTCAGGCTCCCGGCATAGGGACAATAATAGGCATTGGGATTTCAATACTTATCATTAGTTATCTGTCAGGATTGCACAGTTGGAAAGCCAGCAGTCAGCATTTCGACCATTGGCTTCCTGACTGCATACCGGTCAATAAGTGGGTGATAATACACATTGGTGAAAACCAGGAAATATACTTTATTTGAAAGTGGGTCTACAAGCTTTCAAGTTTGAGAGTGCACATATTTACAGATATCATTATGGGAGTGATAGAAAACATAGGCCCTTCCTCAATATATGGAAAAGTTACATTTTCTGTAATGTGAGGTAATATTACCTGGTGATCATCAAATTAAGATTTTCATAAGAGCTGCTCACCTACCCCTTTATAAATCATACCTGTTATTACTCCTGTTCCTGGAAATCCTCCTAAGTGAAACAATAAATTAAACTTAAATTTGTTAATTTTAGTATACATTATTCATTAAAGAAAACAGTAAAAGATACTTCAAAGAAAATTTCATTCAGCCACTAAACATATTTTGGCTTAACCCTATAGCAGGTGAGGATTTTTTTTAGCCTTGTGCAAATGGCTTTTTTTGTGTGCATGCAGCATATTCAACATCAATATTACTGATTTTTATACAGTACAAATACAAATTATTGTTTGCCTATTTAGAATAATTTGTATTTTCTAGAAATACCATTAGTCTTTTAAACTATTCTAACATGTCAAATAAAATGTATCCGAAATGGCAAAAACTTATTTTTCCATCTTCTAAATAACACATAGAAATATTTTTTATTTCTTCTTTTGGCAATAAACCACCTTTCCAAAAAAGAAAAAATGCAGGTTTCTATGTGTAGGGTTTCACAATGAAATCTTCACTTGAAAAAAGCATGCATTTTTAAAAAAAATTTTTGCTATCTTAATTGAAATGCTTACTATGTGTAGGAAAAATATAGTATTCCAACAAGGCTTACTATTTTTTAAACTAGATAACCTACTGTAGCATACTAAATGAGGGCCAAGTATTTTTATTTGACACAAATTGCTCTCCAGCTGTGACAAATATAATATTTTTTCTAATGTTATTATCATAATCTGGTTAACACCAGACATTAAGTGGGCACA
Source organism: Taudactylus pleione (assembly GCA_031769625.1). Taxonomy (NCBI): domain Eukaryota; kingdom Metazoa; phylum Chordata; class Amphibia; order Anura; family Myobatrachidae; genus Taudactylus; species Taudactylus pleione. The sequence goes on from JAUIMM010000904.1 coordinate 1,522,004, forward strand.
CATTTTGAATGTGTAGACTTCAGTCAGTATGTGGGTGATAAGGCACATGAGTGATAACCAGGAATAGATATTAGTAGGCAACATTATCTGCAAGTGGGTCTCCCAGCTTTCAAATTTGAGTGTGCACATGGTTAAAGATGTCATTATGGGAGTGAGATAACACATAGGCCCTTCCTCAATATATGGAAAAATTACCTTTTCATTAATGTGGTGTAATATTGCCTGGTGATCATTTGCAATAAGTACTAAGTGTTCCCTCAAAATTTGCAAGAGGGTACCAGTAGCCTTTGCCAATTCTAAAATGTCAAATATAATGTATCCAAAATGGCCCAAAAAGTGTTATTTTCCATCTTCTAAATAAAACAGAAATATTTTTTTGTTCATGTTTTACCAATTATTCATTTTTTTAAAATAGCAAAAAGCAGGTTTCTATGTTTGTTTCAAAACTTTTATGTGAGAGGAGATGGAACAATGTTGTACTTCTTTACACAAGATGAGCTTGGAGATTTGTTTACTTCTTCACTTGAAAAAAAAATGCATTTTTTATTTTTTCACATTTTTGCTATCTTAATTGAAATGCTTGCTATGTGTAGGCAAAATATAGAATTCCAACAAGACTTACTATTTTTATACTGGATATCCTATACTAAATGAGGGGAAAGTGTTGTTATTTCACACAAAATGGGGAGATATGGGCTTTAGAAGGTATCTAGCTGTGAACAATATACAATTTTGCATACTGATAATCATAATCTGGTTATCACCAGACATAAAGGAGGCACACACTTTGAAAGTTGAGACTTGGGTCAATAGGGATCGGTTTGAGTGACTGCCAGACCTATGTCCGGCAGTTCAAATCCCGATGCCAGAAGAGCGACAGCAGTGAAGATCCCAATAGGTAAGTAAACTATCTATACCTAACCCTCTCCCCCAAATCCTTAACCCTCCCTTAGGGGTGCCTAACCCTAACCTCCCCCATAGTGCCTAACCCTAAACCCCGCAAGTGCCTAAACTGAACCCCACACTCCCCACAGCCTAAACCTAAGCCTACTTTCCCTAGCCTAAACCTCCTATGGGGGTGCCTAACCCTAAGAATCCCCATTTAGCACCTAAACTAACCTCACCCCCACACTGTCCCTGCCCGCTGCCTAGCTTACCTTCATTTGGTATGCCAGGATTCAGGCTCCCGGCATAGGGACAATAATAGGCATTGGGATTTCAATACTTATCATTAGTTCTCTGTCAGGATTGCACAGTTGGAAAGCCAGCAGTCAGCATTTCGACCATTGGCTTCCTGACTGCATACCGGTCAATAAGTGGGTGATAATACACATTGGTGAAAACCAGGAAATATACTTTATTTGAAAGTGGGTCTACAAGCTTTCAAGTTTGAGAGTGCACATATTTACAGATATCATTATGGGAGTGATAGAAAACATAGGCCCTTCCTCAATATATGGAAAAGTTACATTTTCTGTAATGTGAGGTAATATTACCTGGTGATCATCAAATTAAGATTTTCATAAGAGCTGCTCACCTACCCCTTTATAAATCATACCTGTTATTACTCCTGTTCCTGGAAATCCTCCTAAGTGAAACAATAAATTAAACTTAAATTTGTTAATTTTAGTATACATTATTCATTAAAGAAAACAGTAAAAGATACTTCAAAGAAAATTTCATTCAGCCACTAAACATATTTTGGCTTAACCCTATAGCAGGTGAGGATTTTTTTTAGCCTTGTGCAAATGGCTTTTTTTGTGTGCATGCAGCATATTCAACATCAATATTACTGATTTTTATACAGTACAAATACAAATTATTGTTTGCCTATTTAGAATAATTTGTATTTTCTAGAAATACCATTAGTCTTTTAAACTATTCTAACATGTCAAATAAAATGTATCCGAAATGGCAAAAACTTATTTTTCCATCTTCTAAATAACACATAGAAATATTTTTTATTTCTTCTTTTGGCAATAAACCACCTTTCCAAAAAAGAAAAAATGCAGGTTTCTATGTGTAGGGTTTCACAATGAAATCTTCACTTGAAAAAAGCATGCATTTTTAAAAAAAATTTTTGCTATCTTAATTGAAATGCTTACTATGTGTAGGAAAAATATAGTATTCCAACAAGGCTTACTATTTTTTAAACTAGATAACCTACTGTAGCATACTAAATGAGGGCCAAGTATTTTTATTTGACACAAATTGCTCTCCAGCTGTGACAAATATAATATTTTTTCTAATGTTATTATCATAATCTGGTTAACACCAGACATTAAGTGGGCACACATTTTGAATGTGTAGACTTCAGTCAGTATGTGGGTGATAAGGCACATGAGTGATAACCAGGAATAGATATTAGTAGGCAACATTATTTGCAAGTGGGTCTCCCAGCTTTCAAATTTGAGTGTGCACATGGTTAAAGATGTCATTATGGGAGTGAGATAACACATAGGCCCTTCCTCAATATATGGAAAAATTACCTTTTCATTAATGTGGTGTAATATTGCCTGGTGATCATTTGCAATAAGTACTAAGTGTTCCCTCAAAATTTGCAAGAGGGTACCAGTAGCCTTTGCCAATTCTAAAATGTCAAATATAATGTATCCAAAATGGCCCAAAAAGTGTTATTTTCCATCTTCTAAATAAAACAGAAATATTTTTTTGTTCATGTTTTACCAATTATTCATTTTTTTAAAATAGCAAAAAGCAGGTTTCTATGTTTGTTTCAAAACTTTTATGTGAGAGGAGATGGAACAATGTTGTACTTCTTTACACAAGATGAGCTTGGAGATTTGTTTACTTCTTCACTTGAAAAAAAAATGCATTTTTTATTTTTTCACATTTTTGCTATCTTAATTGAAATGCTTGCTATGTGTAGGCAAAATATAGAATTCCAACAAGACTTACTATTTTTATACTGGATATCCTATACTAAATGAGGGGAAAGTGTTGTTATTTCACACAAAATGGGGAGATATGGGCTTTAGAAGGTATCTAGCTGTGAACAATATACAATTTTGCATACTGATAATCATAATCTGGTTATCACCAGACATAGAGGAGGCACACACTTTGAAAGTTGAGACTTGGGTCAATAGGGATCGGTTTGAGTGACTGCCAGACCTATGTCCGGCAGTTCAAATCCCGATGCCAGAAGAGCGACAGCAGTGAAGATCCCAATAGGTAAGTAAACTATCTATACCTAACCCTCTCCCCATAACCTTAACCCTCCCTTAGGGGTGCCTAACCCTAACCTCCCCCATAGTGCCTAACCCTAAACCCCGCAAGTGCCTAAACTGAACCCCACACTCCCCACAGCCTAAACCTAAGCCTACTTTCCCTAGCCTAAACCTCCTATGGGGGTGCCTAACCCTCAGAATCCCCATTTAGCACCTAAACTAACTTCACCCCCACACTGTCCCTGCCCGCTGCCTAGCTTACCTTCATTTGGTATGCCAGGATTCAGGCTCCCGGCATAGGGACAATAATAGGCATTGGGATTTCAATACTTATCATTAGTTCTCTGTCAGGATTGCACAGTTGGAAAGCCAGCAGTCAGCATTTCGACCATTGGCTTCCTGACTGCATACCGGTCAATAAGTGGGTGATAATACACATTGGTGAAAACCAGGAAATATACTTTATTTGAAAGTGGGTCTACAAGCTTTCAAGTTTGAGAGTGCACATATTTACAGATATCATTATGGGAGTGATAGAAAACATAGGCCCTTCCTCAATATATGGAAAAGTTACATTTTCTGTAATGTGAGGTAATATTACCTGGTGATCATCAAATTAAGATTTTCATAAGAGCTGCTCACCTACCCCTTTATAAATCATACCTGTTATTACTCCTGTTCCTGGAAATCCTCCTAAGTGAAACAATAAATTAAACTTAAATTAGTTAATTTTAGAATACATTATTCATTAAAGAAAACAGTAAAAGATACTTCAAAGAAAATTTCATTCAGCCACTAAACATATTTTGGCTTAACCCTATAGCAGGTGAGGATTTTTTTTAGCCTTGTGCAAATGGCTTTTTTTGTGTGCATGCAGCATATTCAACATCAATATTACTGATTTTTATACAGTACAAACACAAATTATTGTTTGCCTATTTAGAATAATTTGTATTTTCTAGAAATACCATTAGTCTTTTAAACTATTCTAACATGTCAAATAAAATGTATCCGAAATGGCAAAAACTTATTTTTCCATCTTCTAAACAACACATAGAAATATTTTTTATTTCTTCTTTTGGCAATAAACCACCTTTCCAAAAAAGAAAAAAAGCAGGTTTCTATGTGTAGGGTTTCACAATGAAATCTTCACTTGAAAAAAGCATGCATTTTTAAAAAAAAATGTTGCTATCTTAATTGAAATGCTTACTATGTGTAGGAAAAATATAGTATTCCAACAAGGCTTACTATTTTTTAAACTAGATAACCTACTGTAGCATACTAAATGAGGGCCAAGTATTTTTATTTGACACAAATTGCTCTCCAGCTGTGACAAATATAATATTTTTTCTAATGTTATTATCATAATCTGGTTAACACCAGACATTAAGTGGGCACACATTTTGAATGTGTAGACTTCAGTCAGTATGTGGGTGATAAGGCACATGAGTGATAACCAGGAATAGATATTAGTAGGCAACATTATTTGCAAGTGGGTCTCCCAGCTTTCAAATTTGAGTGTGCACATGGTTAAAGATGTCATTATGGGAGTGAGATAACACATAGGCCCTTCCTCAATATATGGAAAAATTACCTTTTCATTAATGTGGTGTAATATTGCCTGGTGATCATTTGCAATAAGTACTAAGTGTTCCCTCAAAATTTGCAAGAGGGTACCAGTAGCCTTTGCCAATTCTAAAATGTCAAATATAATGTATCCAAAATGGCCCAAAAAGTGTTATTTTCCATCTTCTAAATAAAACAGAAATATTTTTTTGTTCATGTTTTACCAATTATTCATTTTTTTAAAATAGCAAAAAGCAGGTTTCTATGTTTGTTTCAAAACTTTTATGTGAGAGGAGATGGAACAATGTTGTACTTCTTTACACAAGATGAGCTTGGAGATTTGTTTACTTCTTCACTTGAAAAAAAAATGCATTTTTTATTTTTTCACATTTTTGCTATCTTAATTGAAATGCTTGCTATGTGTAGGCAAAATATAGAATTCCAACAAGACTTACTATTTTTATACTGGATATCCTATACTAAATGAGGGGAAAGTGTTGTTATTTCACACAAAATGGGGAGATATGGGCTTTAGAAGGTATCTAGCTGTGAACAATATACAATTTTGCATACTGATAATCATAATCTGGTTATCACCAGACATAAAGGAGGCACACACTTTGAAAGTTGAGACTTGGGTCAATAGGGATCGGTTTGAGTGACTGCCAGACCTATGTCCGGCAGTTCAAATCCCGATGCCAGAAGAGCGACAGCAGTGAAGATCCCAATAGGTAAGTAAACTATCTATACCTAACCCTCTCCCCATAACCTTAACCCTCCCTTAGGGGTGCCTAACCCTAACCTCCCCCATAGTGCCTAACCCTAAACCCCGCAAGTGCCTAAACTGAACCCCACACTCCCCACAGCCTAAACCTAAGCCTACTTTCCCTAGCCTAAACCTCCTATGGGGGTGCCTAACCCTCAGAATCCCCATTTAGCACCTAAACTAACTTCACCCCCACACTGTCCCTGCCCGCTGCCTAGCTTACCTTCATTTGGTATGCCAGGATTCAGGCTCCCGGCATAGGGACAATAATAGGCATTGGGATTTCACTACTTATCATTAGTTCTCTGTCAGGATTGCACAGTTGGAAAGCCAGCAGTCAGCATTTCGACCATTGGCTTCCTGACTGCATACCGGTCAATAAGTGGGTGATAATACACATTGGTGAAAACCAGGAAATATACTTTATTTGAAAGTGGGTCTACAAGCTTTCAAGTTTGAGAGTGCACATATTTACAGATATCATTATGGGAGTGATAGAAAACATAGGCCCTTCCTCAATATATGGAAAAGTTACATTTTCTGTAATGTGAGGTAATATTACCTGGTGATCATCAAATTAAGATTTTCATAAGAGCTGCTCACCTACCCCTTTATAAATCATACCTGTTATTACTCCTGTTCCTGGAAATCCTCCTAAGTGAAACAATAAATTAAACTTAAATTAGTTAATTTTAGTATACATTATTCATTAAAGAAAACAGTAAAAGATACTTCAAAGAAAATTTCATTCAGCCACTAAACATATTTTGGCTTAACCCTATAGCAGGTGAGGATTTTTTTTAGCCTTGTGCAAATGGCTTTTTTTGTGTGCATGCAGCATATTCAACATCAATATTACTGATTTTTATACAGTACAAACACAAATTATTGTTTGCCTATTTAGAATAATTTGTATTTTCTAGAAATACCATTAGTCTTTTAAACTATTCTAACATGTCAAATAAAATGTATCCGAAATGGCAAAAACTTATTTTTCCATCTTCTAAACAACACATAGAAATATTTTTTATTTCTTCTTTTGGCAATAAACCACCTTTCCAAAAAAGAAAAAAAGCAGGTTTCTATGTGTAGGGTTTCACAATGAAATCTTCACTTGAAAAAAGCATGCATTTTTAAAAAAAAATGTTGCTATCTTAATTGAAATGCTTACTATGTGTAGGAAAAATATAGTATTCCAACAAGGCTTACTATTTTTTAAACTAGATAACCTACTGTAGCATACTAAATGAGGGCCAAGTATTTTTATTTGACACAAATTGCTCTCCAGCTGTGACAAATATAATATTTTTTCTAATGTTATTATCATAATCTGGTTAACACCAGACATTAAGTGGGCACACATTTTGAATGTGTAGACTTCAGTCAGTATGTGGGTGATAAGGCACATGAGTGATAACCAGGAATAGATATTAGTAGGCAACATTATTTGCAAGTGGGTCTCCCAGCTTTCAAATTTGAGTGTGCACATGGTTAAAGATGTCATTATGGGAGTGAGATAACACATAGGCCCTTCCTCAATATATGGAAAAATTACCTTTTCATTAATGTGGTGTAATATTGCCTGGTGATCATTTGCAATAAGTACTAAGTGTTCCCTCAAAATTTGCAAGAGGGTACCAGTAGCCTTTGCCAATTCTAAAATGTCAAATATAATGTATCCAAAATGGCCCAAAAAGTGTTATTTTCCATCTTCTAAATAAAACAGAAATATTTTTTTGTTCATGTTTTACCAATTATTCATTTTTTTAAAATAGCAAAAAGCAGGTTTCTATGTTTGTTTCAAAACTTTTATGTGAGAGGAGATGGAACAATGTTGTACTTCTTTACACAAGATGAGCTTGGAGATTTGTTTACTTCTTCACTTGAAAAAAAAATGCATTTTTTATTTTTTCACATTTTTGCTATCTTAATTGAAATGCTTGCTATGTGTAGGCAAAATATAGAATTCCAACAAGACTTACTATTTTTATACTGGATATCCTATACTAAATGAGGGGAAAGTGTTGTTATTTCACACAAAATGGGGAGATATGGGCTTTAGAAGGTATCTAGCTGTGAACAATATACAATTTTGCATACTGATAATCATAATCTGGTTATCACCAGACATAAAGGAGGCACACACTTTGAAAGTTGAGACTTGGGTCAATAGGGATCGGTTTGAGTGACTGCCAGACCTATGTCCGGCAGTTCAAATCCCGATGCCAGAAGAGCGACAGCAGTGAAGATCCCAATAGGTAAGTAAACTATCTATACCTAACCCTCTCCCCATAACCTTAACCCTCCCTTAGGGGTGCCTAACCCTAACCTCCCCCATAGTGCCTAACCCTAAACCCCGCAAGTGCCTAAACTGAACCCCACACTCCCCACAGCCTAAACCTAAGCCTACTTTCCCTAGCCTAAACCTCCTATGGGGGTGCCTAACCCTCAGAATCCCCATTTAGCACCTAAACTAACCTCACCCCCACACTGTCCCTGCCCGCTGCCTAGCTTACCTTCATTTGGTATGCCAGGATTCAGGCTCCCGGCATAGGGACAATAATAGGCATTGGGATTTCAATACTTATCATTAGTTCTCTGTCAGGATTGCACAGTTGGAAAGCCAGCAGTCAGCATTTCGACCATTGGCTTCCTGACTGCATACCGGTCAATAAGTGGGTGATAATACACATTGGTGAAAACCAGGAAATATACTTTATTTGAAAGTGGGTCTACAAGCTTTCAAGTTTGAGAGTGCACATATTTACAGATATCATTATGGGAGTGATAGAAAACATAGGCCCTTCCTCAATATATGGAAAAGTTACATTTTCTGTAATGTGAGGTAATATTACCTGGTGATCATCAAATTAAGATTTTCATAAGAGCTGCTCACCTACCCCTTTATAAATCATACCTGTTATTACTCCTGTTCCTGGAAATCCTCCTAAGTGAAACAATAAATTAAACTTAAATTAGTTAATTTTAGTATACATTATTCATTAAAGAAAACAGTAAAAGATACTTCAAAGAAAATTTCATTCAGCCACTAAACATATTTTGGCTTAACCCTATAGCAGGTGAGGATTTTTTTTAGCCTTGTGCAAATGGCTTTTTTTGTGTGCATGCAGCATATTCAACATCAATATTACTGATTTTTATACAGTACAAACACAAATTATTGTTTGCCTATTTAGAATAATTTGTATTTTCTAGAAATACCATTAGTCTTTTAAACTATTCTAACATGTCAAATAAAATGTATCCGAAATGGCAAAAACTTATTTTTCCATCTTCTAAATAACACATAGAAATATTTTTTATTTCTTCTTTTGGCAATAAACCACCTTTCCAAAAAAGAAAAAAAGCAGGTTTCTATGTGTAGGGTTTCACAATGAAATCTTCACTTGAAAAAAGCATGCATTTTTAAAAAAAATTTTTGCTATCTTAATTGAAATGCTTACTATGTGTAGGAAAAATATAGTATTCCAACAAGGCTTACTATTTTTTAAACTAGATAACCTACTGTAGCATACTAAATGAGGGCCAAGTATTTTTATTTGACACAAATTGCTCTCCAGCTGTGACAAATATAATATTTTTTCTACTGTTATTATCATAATCTGGTTAACACCAGACATTAAGTGGGCACACATTTTGAATGTGTAGACTTCAGTCAGTATGTGGGTGATAAGGCACATGAGTGATAACCAGGAATAGATATTAGTAGGCAACATTATTTGCAAGTGGGTCTCCCAGCTTTCAAATTTGAGTGTGCACATGGTTAAAGATGTCATTATGGGAGTGAGATAACACATAGGCCCTTCCTCAATATATGGAAAAATTACCTTTTCATTAATGTGGTGTAATATTGCCTGGTGATCATTTGCAATAAGTACTAAATGTTCCCTCAAAATTTGCAAGAGGGTACCAGTAGCCTTTGCCAATTCTAAAATGTCAAATATAATGTATCCAAAATGGCCCAAAAAGTGTTATTTTCCATCTTCTAAATAAAACAGAAATATTTTTTTGTTCATGTTTTACCAATTATTCATTTTTTTAAAATAGCAAAAAGCAGGTTTCTATGTTTGTTTCAAAACTTTTATGTGAGAGGAGATGGAACAATGTTGTACTTCTTTACACAAGATGAGCTTGGAGATTTGTTTACTTCTTCACTTGAAAAAAAAATGCATTTTTTATTTTTTCACATTTTTGCTATCTTAATTGAAATGCTTGCTATGTGTAGGCAAAATATAGAATTCCAACAAGACTTACTATTTTATACTGGATATCCTATACTAAATGAGGGGAAAGTGTTGTTATTTCACACAAAATGGGGAGATATGGGCTTTAGAAGGTATCTAGCTGTGAACAATATACAATTTTGCATACTGATAATCATAATCTGGTTATCACCAGACATAAAGGAGGCACACACTTTGAAAGTTGAGACTTGGGTCAATAGGGATCGGTTTGAGTGACTGCCAGACCTATGTCCGGCAGTTCAAATCCCGATGCCAGAAGAGCGACAGCAGTGAAGATCCCAATAGGTAAGTAAACTATCTATACCTAACCCTCTCCCCCATATCCTTAACCCTCCCTTAGGGGTGCCTAACCCTAACCTCCCCCATAGTGCCTAACCCTAAACCCCGCAAGTGCCTAAACTGAACCCCACACTCCCCACAGCCTAAACCTAAGCCTACTTTCCCTAGCCTAAACCTCCTATGGGGGTGCCTAACCCTCAGAATCCCCATTTAGCACCTAAACTAACCTCACCCCCACACTGTCCCTGCCCGCTGCCTAGCTTACCTTCATTTGGTATGCCAGGATTCAGGCTCCCGGCATAGGGACAATAATAGGCATTGGGATTTCAATACTTATCATTAGTTCTCTGTCAGGATTGCACAGTTGGAAAGCCAGCAGTCAGCATTTCGACCATTGGCTTCCTGACTGCATACCGGTCAATAAGTGGGTGATAATACACATTGGTGAAAACCAGGAAATATACTTTATTTGAAAGTGGGTCTACAAGCTTTCAAGTTTGAGAGTGCACATATTTACAGATATCATTATGGGAGTGATAGAAAACATAGGCCCTTCCTCAATATATGGAAAAGTTACATTTTCTGTAATGTGAGGTAATATTACCTGGTGATCATCAAATTAAGATTTTCATAAGAGCTGCTCACCTACCCCTTTATAAATCATACCTGTTATTACTCCTGTTCCTGGAAATCCTCCTAAGTGAAACAATAAATTAAACTTAAATTAGTTAATTTTAGTATACATTATTCATTAAAGAAAACAGTAAAAGATACTTCAAAGAAAATTTCATTCAGCCACTAAACATATTTTGGCTTAACCCTATAGCAGGTGAGGATTTTTTTTAGCCTTGTGCAAATGGCTTTTTTTGTGTGCATGCAGCATATTCAACATCAATATTACTGATTTTTATACAGTACAAACACAAATTATTGTTTGCCTATTTAGAATAATTTGTATTTTCTAGAAATACCATTAGTCTTTTAAACTATTCTAACATGTCAAATAAAATGTATCCGAAATGGCAAAAACTTATTTTTCCATCTTTCAAATAACACATAGAAATATTTTTTATTTCTTCTTTTGGCAATAAACCACCTTTCCAAAAAAGAAAAAAAGCAGGTTTCTATGTGTAGGGTTTCACAATGAAATCTTCACTTGAAAAAAGCATGCATTTTTAAAAAAAAATGTTGCTATCTTAATTGAAATGCTTACTATGTGTAGGAAAAATATAGTATTCCAACAAGGCTTACTATTTTTTAAACTAGATAACCTACTGTAGCATACTAAATGAGGGCCAAGTATTTTTATTTGACACAAATTGCTCTCCAGCTGTGACAAATATAATATTTTTTCTAATGTTATTATCATAATCTGGTTAACACCAGACATTAAGTGGGCACACATTTTGAATGTGTAGACTTCAGTCAGTATGTGGGTGATAAGGCACATGAGTGATAACCAGGAATAGATATTAGTAGGCAACATTATTTGCAAGTGGGTCTCCCAGCTTTCAAATTTGAGTGTGCACATGGTTAAAGATGTCATTATGGGAGTGAGATAACACATAGGCCCTTCCTCAATATATGGAAAAATTACCTTTTCATTAATGTGGTGTAATATTGCCTGGTGATCATTTGCAATAAGTACTAAGTGTTCCCTCAAAATTTGCAAGAGGGTACCAGTAGCCTTTGCCAATTCTAAAATGTCAAATATAATGTATCCAAAATGGCCCAAAAAGTGTTATTTTCCATCTTCTAAATAAAACAGAAATATTTTTTTGTTCATGTTTTACCAATTATTCATTTTTCTAAAATAGCAAAAAGCAGGTTTCTATGTTTGTTTCAAAACTTTTATGTGAGAGGAGATGGAACAATGTTGTACTTCTTTACACAAGATGAGCTTGGAGATTTGTTTACTTCTTCACTTGAAAAAAAAATGCATTTTTTATTTTTTCACATTTTTGCTATCTTAATTGAAATGCTTGCTATGTGTAGGCAAAATATAGAATTCCAACAAGACTTACTATTTTTATACTGGATATCCTATACTAAATGAGGGGAAAGTGTTGTTATTTCACACAAAATGGGGAGATATGGGCTTTAGAAGGTATCTAGCTGTGAACAATATACAATTTTGCATACTGATAATCATAATCTGGTTATCACCAGACATAAAGGAGGCACACACTTTGAAAGTTGAGACTTGGGTCAATAGGGATCGGTTTGAGTGACTGCCAGACCTATGTCCGGCAGTTCAAATCCCGATGCCAGAAGAGCGACAGCAGTGAAGATCCCAATAGGTAAGTAAACTATCTATACCTAACCCTCTCCCCATAACCTTAACCCTCCCTTAGGGGTGCCTAACCCTAACCTCCCCCATAGTGCCTAACCCTAAACCCCGCAAGTGCCTAAACTGAACCCCACACTCCCCACAGCCTAAACCTAAGCCTACTTTCCCTAGCCTAAACCTCCTATGGGGGTGCCTAACCCTCAGAATCCCCATTTAGCACCTAAACTAACCTCACCCCCACACTGTCCCTGCCCGCTGCCTAGCTTACCTTCATTTGGTATGCCAGGATTCAGGCTCCCGGCATAGGGACAATAATAGGCATTGGGATTTCACTACTTATCATTAGTTCTCTGTCAGGATTGCACAGTTGGAAAGCCAGCAGTCAGCATTTCGACCATTGGCTTCCTGACTGCATACCGGTCAATAAGTGGGTGATAATACACATTGGTGAAAACCAGGAAATATACTTTATTTGAAAGTGGGTCTACAAGCTTTCAAGTTTGAGAGTGCACATATTTACAGATATCATTATGGGAGTGATAGAAAACATAGGCCCTTCCTCAATATATGGAAAAGTTACATTTTCTGTAATGTGAGGTAATATTACCTGGTGATCATCAAATTAAGATTTTCATAAGAGCTGCTCACCTACCCCTTTATAAATCATACCTGTTATTACTCCTGTTCCTGGAAATCCTCCTAAGTGAAACAATAAATTAAACTTAAATTAGTTAATTTTAGTATACATTATTCATTAAAGAAAACAGTAAAAGATACTTCAAAGAAAATTTCATTCAGCCACTAAACATATTTTGGCTTAACCCTATAGCAGGTGAGGATTTTTTTTAGCCTTGTGCAAATGGCTTTTTTTGTGTGCATGCAGCATATTCAACATCAATATTACTGATTTTTATACAGTACAAACACAAATTATTGTTTGCCTATTTAGAATAATTTGTATTTTCTAGAAATACCATTAGTCTTTTAAACTATTCTAACATGTCAAATAAAATGTATCCGAAATGGCAAAAACTTATTTTTCCATCTTCTAAATAACACATAGAAATATTTTTTATTTCTTCTTTTGGCAATAAACCACCTTTCCAAAAAAGAAAAAAAGCAGGTTTCTATGTGTAGGGTTTCACAATGAAATCTTCACTTGAAAAAAGCATGCATTTTTAAAAAAAATTTTTGCTATCTTAATTGAAATGCTTACTATGTGTAGGAAAAATATAGTATTCCAACAAGGCTTACTATTTTTTAAACTAGATAACCTACTGTAGCATACTAAATGAGGGCCAAGTATTTTTATTTGACACAAATTGCTCTCCAGCTGTGACAAATATAATATTTTTTCTACTGTTATTATCATAATCTGGTTAACACCAGACATTAAGTGGGCACACATTTTGAATGTGTAGACTTCAGTCAGTATGTGGGTGATAAGGCACATGAGTGATAACCAGGAATAGATATTAGTAGGCAACATTATTTGCAAGTGGGTCTCCCAGCTTTCAAATTTGAGTGTGCACATGGTTAAAGATGTCATTATGGGAGTGAGATAACACATAGGCCCTTCCTCAATATATGGAAAAATTACCTTTTCATTAATGTGGTGTAATATTGCCTGGTGATCATTTGCAATAAGTACTAAATGTTCCCTCAAAATTTGCAAGAGGGTACCAGTAGCCTTTGCCAATTCTAAAATGTCAAATATAATGTATCCAAAATGGCCCAAAAAGTGTTATTTTCCATCTTCTAAATAAAACAGAAATATTTTTTTGTTCATGTTTTACCAATTATTCATTTTTTTAAAATAGCAAAAAGCAGGTTTCTATGTTTGTTTCAAAACTTTTATGTGAGAGGAGATGGAACAATGTTGTACTTCTTTACACAAGATGAGCTTGGAGATTTGTTTACTTCTTCACTTGAAAAAAAAATGCATTTTTTATTTTTTCACATTTTTGCTATCTTAATTGAAATGCTTGCTATGTGTAGGCAAAATATAGAATTCCAACAAGACTTACTATTTTATACTGGATATCCTATACTAAATGAGGGGAAAGTGTTGTTATTTCACACAAAATGGGGAGATATGGGCTTTAGAAGGTATCTAGCTGTGAACAATATACAATTTTGCATACTGATAATCATAATCTGGTTATCACCAGACATAAAGGAGGCACACACTTTGAAAGTTGAGACTTGGGTCAATAGGGATCGGTTTGAGTGACTGCCAGACCTATGTCCGGCAGTTCAAATCCCGATGCCAGAAGAGCGACAGCAGTGAAGATCCCAATAGGTAAGTAAACTATCTATACCTAACCCTCTCCCCATAACCTTAACCCTCCCTTAGGGGTGCCTAACCCTAACCTCCCCCATAGTGCCTAACCCTAAACCCCGCAAGTGCCTAAACTGAACCCCACACTCCCCACAGCCTAAACCTAAGCCTACTTTCCCTAGCCTAAACCTCCTATGGGGGTGCCTAACCCTCAGAATCCCCATTTAGCACCTAAACTAACCTCACCCCCACACTGTCCCTGCCCGCTGCCTAGCTTACCTTCATTTGGTATGCCAGGATTCAGGCTCCCGGCATAGGGACAATAATAGGCATTGGGATTTCACTACTTATCATTAGTTCTCTGTCAGGATTGCACAGTTGGAAAGCCAGCAGTCAGCATTTCGACCATTGGCTTCCTGACTGCATACCGGTCAATAAGTGGGTGATAATACACATTGGTGAAAACCAGGAAATATACTTTATTTGAAAGTGGGTCTACAAGCTTTCAAGTTTGAGAGTGCACATATTTACAGATATCATTATGGGAGTGATAGAAAACATAGGCCCTTCCTCAATATATGGAAAAGTTACATTTTCTGTAATGTGAGGTAATATTACCTGGTGATCATCAAATTAAGATTTTCATAAGAGCTGCTCACCTACCCCTTTATAAATCATACCTGTTATTACTCCTGTTCCTGGAAATCCTCCTAAGTGAAACAATAAATTAAACTTAAATTAGTTAATTTTAGTATACATTATTCATTAAAGAAAACAGTAAAAGATACTTCAAAGAAAATTTCATTCAGCCACTAAACATATTTTGGCTTAACCCTATAGCAGGTGAGGATTTTTTTTAGCCTTGTGCAAATGGCTTTTTTTGTGTGCATGCAGCATATTCAACATCAATATTACTGATTTTTATACAGTACAAACACAAATTATTGTTTGCCTATTTAGAATAATTTGTATTTTCTAGAAATACCATTAGTCTTTTAAACTATTCTAACATGTCAAATAAAATGTATCCGAAATGGCAAAAACTTATTTTTCCATCTTCTAAATAACACATAGAAATATTTTTTATTTCTTCTTTTGGCAATAAACCACCTTTCCGAAAAAGAAAAAAAGCAGGTTTCTATGTGTAGGGTTTCACAATGAAATCTTCACTTGAAAAAAGCATGCATTTTTAAAAAAAAATTTTGCTATCTTAATTGAAATGCTTACTATGTGTAGGAAAAATATAGTATTCCAACAAGGCTTACTATTTTTTAAACTAGATAACCTACTGTAGCATACTAAATGAGGGCCAAGTATTTTTATTTGACACAAATTGCTCTCCAGCTGTGACAAATATAATATTTTTTCTACTGTTATTATCATAATCTGGTTAACACCAGACATTAAGTGGGCACACATTTTGAATGTGTAGACTTCAGTCAGTATGTGGGTGATAAGGCACATGAGTGATAACCAGGAATAGATATTAGTAGGCAACATTATTTGCAAGTGGGTCTCCCAGCTTTCAAATTTGAGTGTGCACATGGTTAAAGATGTCATTATGGGAGTGAGATAACACATAGGCCCTTCCTCAATATATGGAAAAATTACCTTTTCATTAATGTGGTGTAATATTGCCTGGTGATCATTTGCAATAAGTACTAAATGTTCCCTCAAAATTTGCAAGAGGGTACCAGTAGCCTTTGCCAATTCTAAAATGTCAAATATAATGTATCCAAAATGGCCCAAAAAGTGTTATTTTCCATCTTCTAAATAAAACAGAAATATTTTTTTGTTCATGTTTTACCAATTATTCATTTTTTTAAAATAGCAAAAAGCAGGTTTCTATGTTTGTTTCAAAACTTTTATGTGAGAGGAGATGGAACAATGTTGTACTTCTTTACACAAGATGAGCTTGGAGATTTGTTTACTTCTTCACTTGAAAAAAAAATGCATTTTTTATTTTTTCACATTTTTGCTATCTTAATTGAAATGCTTGCTATGTGTAGGCAAAATATAGAATTCCAACAAGACTTACTATTTTATACTGGATATCCTATACTAAATGAGGGGAAAGTGTTGTTATTTCACACAAAATGGGGAGATATGGGCTTTAGAAGGTATC
This sequence comes from Taudactylus pleione, assembly GCA_031769625.1. Classification (NCBI taxonomy): domain Eukaryota; kingdom Metazoa; phylum Chordata; class Amphibia; order Anura; family Myobatrachidae; genus Taudactylus; species Taudactylus pleione. The sequence continues at coordinate 1,538,764 of JAUIMM010000904.1, forward strand.
TAGCTGTGAACAATATACAATTTTGCATACTGATAATCATAATCTGGTTATCACCAGACATAAAGGAGGCACACACTTTGAAAGTTGAGACTTGGGTCAATAGGGATCGGTTTGAGTGACTGCCAGACCTATGTCCGGCAGTTCAAATCCCGATGCCAGAAGAGCGACAGCAGTGAAGATCCCAATAGGTAAGTAAACTATCTATACCTAACCCTCTCCCCCATATCCTTAACCCTCCCTTAGGGGTGCCTAACCCTAACCTCCCCCATAGTGCCTAACCCTAAACCCCGCAAGTGCCTAAACTGAACCCCACACTCCCCACAGCCTAAACCTAAGCCTACTTTCCCTAGCCTAAACCTCCTATGGGGGTGCCTAACCCTCAGAATCCCCATTTAGCACCTAAACTAACCTCACCCCCACACTGTCCCTGCCCGCTGCCTAGCTTACCTTCATTTGGTATGCCAGGATTCAGGCTCCCGGCATAGGGACAATAATAGGCATTGGGATTTCAATACTTATCATTAGTTCTCTGTCAGGATTGCACAGTTGGAAAGCCAGCAGTCAGCATTTCGACCATTGGCTTCCTGACTGCATACCGGTCAATAAGTGGGTGATAATACACATTGGTGAAAACCAGGAAATATACTTTATTTGAAAGTGGGTCTACAAGCTTTCAAGTTTGAGAGTGCACATATTTACAGATATCATTATGGGAGTGATAGAAAACATAGGCCCTTCCTCAATATATGGAAAAGTTACATTTTCTGTAATGTGAGGTAATATTACCTGGTGATCATCAAATTAAGATTTTCATAAGAGCTGCTCACCTACCCCTTTATAAATCATACCTGTTATTACTCCTGTTCCTGGAAATCCTCCTAAGTGAAACAATAAATTAAACTTAAATTAGTTAATTTTAGTATACATTATTCATTAAAGAAAACAGTAAAAGATACTTCAAAGAAAATTTCATTCAGCCACTAAACATATTTTGGCTTAACCCTATAGCAGGTGAGGATTTTTTTTAGCCTTGTGCAAATGGCTTTTTTTGTGTGCATGCAGCATATTCAACATCAATATTACTGATTTTTATACAGTACAAACACAAATTATTGTTTGCCTATTTAGAATAATTTGTATTTTCTAGAAATACCATTAGTCTTTTAAACTATTCTAACATGTCAAATAAAATGTATCCGAAATGGCAAAAACTTATTTTTCCATCTTTCAAATAACACATAGAAATATTTTTTATTTCTTCTTTTGGCAATAAACCACCTTTCCAAAAAAGAAAAAAAGCAGGTTTCTATGTGTAGGGTTTCACAATGAAATCTTCACTTGAAAAAAGCATGCATTTTTAAAAAAAAATTTTGCTATCTTAATTGAAATGCTTACTATGTGTAGGAAAAATATAGTATTCCAACAAGGCTTACTATTTTTTAAACTAGATAACCTACTGTAGCATACTAAATGAGGGCCAAGTATTTTTATTTGACACAAATTGCTCTCCAGCTGTGACAAATATAATATTTTTTCTACTGTTATTATCATAATTAGGTTAACACCAGACATTAAGTGGGCACACACTTTGAATGTGTAGACTTCAGTCAGTATGTGGGTGATAAGGCACATGAGTGATAACCAGGAATAGATATTAGTAGGCAACATTATTTGCAAGTGGGTCCCAAAGCTTTCAAATTTGAGTGTGCACATGGTTAAAGATGTCATTATGGGAGTGAGATAACACATAGGCCCTTCCTCAATATATGGAAAAATTACCTTTTCATTAATGTGGTGTAATATTGCCTGGTGATCATTTGCAATAAGTACTAAGTGTTCCCTCAAAATTTGCAAGAGGGTACCAGTAGCCTTTGCCAATTCTAAAATGTCAAATATAATGTATCCAAAATGGCCCAAAAAGTGTTATTTTCCATCTTCTAAATAAAACAGAAATATTTTTTTGTTCATGTTTTACCAATTATTCATTTTTTTAAAATAGCAAAAAGCAGGTTTCTATGTTTGTTTCAAAACTTTTATGTGAGAGGAGATGGAACAATGTTGTACTTCTTTACACAAGATGAGCTTGGAGATTTGTTTACTTCTTCACTTGAAAAAAAAATGCATTTTTTATTTTTTCACATTTTTGCTATCTTAATTGAAATGCTTGCTATGTGTAGGCAAAATATAGAATTCCAACAAGACTTACTATTTTTATACTGGATATCCTATACTAAATGAGGGGAAAGTGTTGTTATTTCACACAAAATGGGGAGATATGGGCTTTAGAAGGTATCTAGCTGTGAACAATATACAATTTTGCATACTGATAATCATAATCTGGTTATCACCAGACATAAAGGAGGCACACACTTTGAAAGTTGAGACTTGGGTCAATAGGGATCGGTTTGAGTGACTGCCAGACCTATGTCTGGCAGTTCAAATCCCGATGCCAGAAGAGCGACAGCAGTGAAGATCCCAATAGGTAAGTAAACTATCTATACCTAACCCTCTCCCCCATATCCTTAACCCTCCCTTAGGGGTGCCTAACCCTAACCTCCCCCATAGTGCCTAACCCTAAACCCCGCAAGTGCCTAAACTGAACCCCACACTCCCCACAGCCTAAACCTAAGCCTACTTTCCCTAGCCTAAACCTCCTATGGGGGTGCCTAACCCTCAGAATCCCCATTTAGCACCTAAACTAACCTCAACCCCACACTGTCCCTGCCCGCTGCCTAGCTTACCTTCATTTGGTATGCCAGGATTCAGGCTCCCGGCATAGGGACAATAATAGGCATTGGGATTTCAATATTTATCATTAGTTATCTGTCAGGATTGCACAGTTGGAAAGCCAGCAGTCAGCATTTCGACCATTGGCTTCCTGACTGCATACCGGTCAATAAGTGGGTGATAATACACATTGGTGAAAACCAGGAAATATACTTTATTTGAAAGTGGGTCTACAAGCTTTCAAGTTTGAGAGTGCACATATTTACAGATATCATTATGGGAGTGATAGAAAACATAGGCCCTTCCTCAATATATGGAAAAGTTACATTTTCTGTAATGTGAGGTAATATTACCTGGTGATCATCAAATTAAGATTTTCATAAGAGCTGCTCACCTACCCCTTTATAAATCATACCTGTTATTACTCCTGTTCCTGGAAATCCTCCTAAGTGAAACAATAAATTAAACTTAAATTAGTTAATTTTAGTATACATTATTCATTAAAGAAAACAGTAAAAGATACTTCAAAGAAAATTTCATTCAGCCACTAAACATATTTTGGCTTAACCCTATAGCAGGTGAGGATTTTTTTTAGCCTTGTGCAAATGGCTTTTTTTGTGTGCATGCAGCATATTCAACATCAATATTACTGATTTTTATACAGTACAAACACAAATTATTGTTTGCCTATTTAGAATAATTTGTATTTTCTAGAAATACCATTAGTCTTTTAAACTATTCTAACATGTCAAATAAAATGTATCCGAAATGGCAAAAACTTATTTTTCCATCTTCTAAATAACACATAGAAATATTTTTTATTTCTTCTTTTGGCAATAAACCACCTTTCCAAAAAAGAAAAAAAGCAGGTTTCTATGTGTAGGGTTTCACAATGAAATCTTCACTTGAAAAAAGCATGCATTTTTAAAAAAATTTTTTGCTATCTTAATTGAAATGCTTACTATGTGTAGGAAAAATATAGTATTCCAACAAGGCTTACTATTTTTTAAACTAGATAACCTACTGTAGCATACTAAATGAGGGCCAAGTATTTTTATTTGACACAAATTGCTCTCCAGCTGTGACAAATATAATATTTTTTCTACTGTTATTATCATAATTAGGTTAACACCAGACATTAAGTGGGCACACACTTTGAATGTGTAGACTTCAGTCAGTATGTGGGTGATAAGGCACATGAGTGATAACCAGGAATAGATATTAGTAGGCAACATTATTTGCAAGTGGGTCCCAAAGCTTTCAAATTTGAGTGTGCACATGGTTAAAGATGTCATTATGGGAGTGAGATAACACATAGGCCCTTCCTCAATATATGGAAAAATTACCTTTTCATTAATGTGGTGTAATATTGCCTGGTGATCATTTGCAATAAGTACTAAGTGTTCCCTCAAAATTTGCAAGAGGGTACCAGTAGCCTTTGCCAATTCTAAAATGTCAAATATAATGTATCCAAAATGGCCCAAAAAGTGTTATTTTCCATCTTCTAAATAAAACAGAAATATTTTTTTGTTCATGTTTTACCAATTATTCATTTTTTTAAAATAGCAAAAAGCAGGTTTCTATGTTTGTTTCAAAACTTTTATGTGAGAGGAGATGGAACAATGTTGTACTTCTTTACACAAGATGAGCTTGGAGATTTGTTTACTTCTTCACTTGAAAAAAAAATGCATTTTTTATTTTTTCACATTTTTGCTATCTTAATTGAAATGCTTGCTATGTGTAGGCAAAATATAGAATTCCAACAAGACTTACTATTTTTATACTGGATATCCTATACTAAATGAGGGGAAAGTGTTGTTATTTTACACAAAATGGGGAGATATGGGCATTAGAAGGTATCTAGATGTGAACAATATACAATTTTGCATACTGATAATCATAATCTGGTTATCACCAGACATAAAGGAGGCACACACTTTGAAAGTTGAGACTTGGGTCAATAGGGATCGGTTTGAGTGACTGCCAGACCTATGTCCGGCAGTTCAAATCCCGATGCCAGAAGAGCGACAGCAGTGAAGATCCCAATAGGTAAGTAAACTATCTATACCTAACCCTCTCCCCCATATCCTTAACCCTCCCTTAGGGGTGCCTAACCCTAACCTCCCCCATAGTGCCTAACCCTAAACCCCGCAAGTGCCTAAACTGAACCCCACACTCCCCACAGCCTAAACCTAAGCCTACTTTCCCTAGCCTAAACCTCCTATGGGGGTGCCTAACCCTCAGAATCCCCATTTAGCACCTAAACTAACCTCACCCCCACACTGTCCCTGCACGCTGCCTAGCTTACCTTCATTTGGTATGCCAGGATTCAGGCTCCCGGCATAGGGACAATAATAGGCATTGGGATTTCAATACTTATCATTAGTTCTCTGTCAGGATTGCACAGTCGGAAAGCCGGCGGTCTGCATTTCGACCATCGGCTTCTTGACTGCATACCGGTCAATAAGTTGGTGATAAGACACATTGGTGAAAACCAGGAAATATACTTTAGTAGGCAACATTATTTGAAAGTGGGTCTACCAACTTTCAAGTATGAGAGTGCACATATTTACAGATATCATTATGGGAGTGATAGAAAACATAGGCCCTTCCTCAATATATGGAAAAGTTACATTTTCTGTAATGTGAGGTAATATTACCTGGTGATCATCAAATTAAGATTTTCATAAGAGCTGCTCACCTACCCCTTTATAAATCATACCTGTTATTACTCCTGTTCCTGGAAATCCTCCTAAGTGAAACAATAAATTAAACTTAAATTAGTTAATTTTAGTATACATTATTCATTAAAGAAAACAGTAAAAGATACTTCAAAGAAAATTTCATTCAGCCACTAAACATATTTTGGCTTAACCCTATAGCAGGTGAGGATTTTTTTTAGCCTTGTGCAAATGGCTTTTTTTGTGTGCATGCAGCATATTCAACATCAATATTACTGATTTTTATACAGTACAAACACAAATTATTGTTTGCCTATTTAGAATAATTTGTATTTTCTAGAAATACCATTAGTCTTTTAAACTATTCTAACATGTCAAATAAAATGTATCCGAAATGGCAAAAACTTATTTTTCCATCTTCTAAATAACACATAGAAATATTTTTTATTTCTTCTTTTGGCAATAAACCACCTTTCCAAAAAAGAAAAAAAGCAGGTTTCTATGTGTAGGGTTTCACAATGAAATCTTCACTTGAAAAAAGCATGCATTTTTAAAAAAATTTTTTGCTATCTTAATTGAAATGCTTACTATGTGTAGGAAAAATATAGTATTCCAACACGGCTTACTATTTTTTAAACTAGATAACCTACTGTAGCATACTAAATGAGGGCCAAGTATTTTTATTTGACACAAATTGCTCTCCAGCTGTGACAAATATAATATTTTTTCTACTGTTATTATCATAATTAGGTTAACACCAGACATTAAGTGGGCACACACTTTGAATGTGTAGACTTCAGTCAGTATGTGGGTGATAAGGCACATGAGTGATAACCAGGAATAGATATTAGTAGGCAACATTATTTGCAAGTGGGTCCCCCAGCTTTCAAATTTGAGTGTGCACATGGTTAAAGATGTCATTATGGGAGTGAGATAACACATAGGCCCTTCCTCAATATATGGAAAAATTACCTTTTCATTAATGTGGTGTAATATTGCCTGGTGATCATTTGCAATAAGTACTAAGTGTTCCCTCAAAATTTGCAAGAGGGTACCAGTAGCCTTTGCCAATTCTAAAATGTCAAATATAATGTATCCAAAATGGCCCAAAAAGTGTTATTTTCCATCTTCTAAATAAAACAGAAATATTTTTTTGTTCATGTTTTACCAATTATTCATTTTTTTAAAATAGCAAAAAGCAGGTTTCTATGTTTGTTTCAAAACTTTTATGTGAGAGGAGATGGAACAATGTTGTACTTCTTTACACAAGATGAGCTTGGAGATTTGTTTACTTCTTCACTTGAAAAAAAAATGCATTTTTTATTTTTTCACATTTTTGCTATCTTAATTGAAATGCTTGCTATGTGTAGGCAAAATATAGAATTCCAACAAGACTTACTATTTTATACTGGATATCCTATACTAAATGAGGGGAAAGTGTTGTTATTTCACACAAAATGGGGAGATATGGGCTTTAGAAGGTATCTAGCTGTGAACAATATACAATTTTGCATACTGATAATCATAATCTGGTTATCACCAGACATAAAGGAGGCACACACTTTGAAAGTTGAGACTTGGGTCAATAGGGATCGGTTTGAGTGACTGCCAGACCTATGTCCGGCAGTTCAAATCCCGATGCCAGAAGAGCGACAGCAGTGAAGATCCCAATAGGTAAGTAAACTATCTATACCTAACCCTCTCCCCATAACCTTAACCCTCCCTTAGGGGTGCCTAACCCTAACCTCCCCCATAGTGCCTAACCCTAAACCCCGCAAGTGCCTAAACTGAACCCCACACTCCCCACAGCCTAAACCTAAGCCTACTTTCCCTAGCCTAAACCTCCTATGGGGGTGCCTAACCCTCAGAATCCCCATTTAGCACCTAAACTAACCTCACCCCCACACTGTCCCTGCCCGCTGCCTAGCTTACCTTCATTTGGTATGCCAGGATTCAGGCTCCCGGCATAGGGACAATAATAGGCATTGGGATTTCACTACTTATCATTAGTTCTCTGTCAGGATTGCACAGTTGGAAAGCCAGCAGTCAGCATTTCGACCATTGGCTTCCTGACTGCATACCGGTCAATAAGTGGGTGATAATACACATTGGTGAAAACCAGGAAATATACTTTATTTGAAAGTGGGTCTACAAGCTTTCAAGTTTGAGAGTGCACATATTTACAGATATCATTATGGGAGTGATAGAAAACATAGGCCCTTCCTCAATATATGGAAAAGTTACATTTTCTGTAATGTGAGGTAATATTACCTGGTGATCATCAAATTAAGATTTTCATAAGAGCTGCTCACCTACCCCTTTATAAATCATACCTGTTATTACTCCTGTTCCTGGAAATCCTCCTAAGTGAAACAATAAATTAAACTTAAATTAGTTAATTTTAGTATACATTATTCATTAAAGAAAACAGTAAAAGATACTTCAAAGAAAATTTCATTCAGCCACTAAACATATTTTGGCTTAACCCTATAGCAGGTGAGGATTTTTTTTAGCCTTGTGCAAATGGCTTTTTTTGTGTGCATGCAGCATATTCAACATCAATATTACTGATTTTTATACAGTACAAACACAAATTATTGTTTGCCTATTTAGAATAATTTGTATTTTCTAGAAATACCATTAGTCTTTTAAACTATTCTAACATGTCAAATAAAATGTATCCGAAATGGCAAAAACTTATTTTTCCATCTTCTAAATAACACATAGAAATATTTTTTATTTCTTCTTTTGGCAATAAACCACCTTTCCGAAAAAGAAAAAAAGCAGGTTTCTATGTGTAGGGTTTCACAATGAAATCTTCACTTGAAAAAAGCATGCATTTTTAAAAAAAAATTTTGCTATCTTAATTGAAATGCTTACTATGTGTAGGAAAAATATAGTATTCCAACAAGGCTTACTATTTTTTAAACTAGATAACCTACTGTAGCATACTAAATGAGGGCCAAGTATTTTTATTTGACACAAATTGCTCTCCAGCTGTGACAAATATAATATTTTTTCTACTGTTATTATCATAATCTGGTTAACACCAGACATTAAGTGGGCACACATTTTGAATGTGTAGACTTCAGTCAGTATGTGGGTGATAAGGCACATGAGTGATAACCAGGAATAGATATTAGTAGGCAACATTATTTGCAAGTGGGTCTCCCAGCTTTCAAATTTGAGTGTGCACATGGTTAAAGATGTCATTATGGGAGTGAGATAACACATAGGCCCTTCCTCAATATATGGAAAAATTACCTTTTCATTAATGTGGTGTAATATTGCCTGGTGATCATTTGCAATAAGTACTAAATGTTCCCTCAAAATTTGCAAGAGGGTACCAGTAGCCTTTGCCAATTCTAAAATGTCAAATATAATGTATCCAAAATGGCCCAAAAAGTGTTATTTTCCATCTTCTAAATAAAACAGAAATATTTTTTTGTTCATGTTTTACCAATTATTCATTTTTTTAAAATAGCAAAAAGCAGGTTTCTATGTTTGTTTCAAAACTTTTATGTGAGAGGAGATGGAACAATGTTGTACTTCTTTACACAAGATGAGCTTGGAGATTTGTTTACTTCTTCACTTGAAAAAAAAATGCATTTTTTATTTTTTCACATTTTTGCTATCTTAATTGAAATGCTTGCTATGTGTAGGCAAAATATAGAATTCCAACAAGACTTACTATTTTATACTGGATATCCTATACTAAATGAGGGGAAAGTGTTGTTATTTCACACAAAATGGGGAGATATGGGCTTTAGAAGGTATCTAGCTGTGAACAATATACAATTTTGCATACTGATAATCATAATCTGGTTATCACCAGACATAAAGGAGGCACACACTTTGAAAGTTGAGACTTGGGTCAATAGGGATCGGTTTGAGTGACTGCCAGACCTATGTCCGGCAGTTCAAATCCCGATGCCAGAAGAGCGACAGCAGTGAAGATCCCAATAGGTAAGTAAACTATCTATACCTAACCCTCTCCCCCATATCCTTAACCCTCCCTTAGGGGTGCCTAACCCTAACCTCCCCCATAGTGCCTAACCCTAAACCCCGCAAGTGCCTAAACTGAACCCCACACTCCCCACAGCCTAAACCTAAGCCTACTTTCCCTAGCCTAAACCTCCTATGGGGGTGCCTAACCCTCAGAATCCCCATTTAGCACCTAAACTAACCTCACCCCCACACTGTCCCTGCCCGCTGCCTAGCTTACCTTCATTTGGTATGCCAGGATTCAGGCTCCCGGCATAGGGACAATAATAGGCATTGGGATTTCAATACTTATCATTAGTTCTCTGTCAGGATTGCACAGTTGGAAAGCCAGCAGTCAGCATTTCGACCATTGGCTTCCTGACTGCATACCGGTCAATAAGTGGGTGATAATACACATTGGTGAAAACCAGGAAATATACTTTATTTGAAAGTGGGTCTACAAGCTTTCAAGTTTGAGAGTGCACATATTTACAGATATCATTATGGGAGTGATAGAAAACATAGGCCCTTCCTCAATATATGGAAAAGTTACATTTTCTGTAATGTGAGGTAATATTACCTGGTGATCATCAAATTAAGATTTTCATAAGAGCTGCTCACCTACCCCTTTATAAATCATACCTGTTATTACTCCTGTTCCTGGAAATCCTCCTAAGTGAAACAATAAATTAAACTTAAATTAGTTAATTTTAGTATACATTATTCATTAAAGAAAACAGTAAAAGATACTTCAAAGAAAATTTCATTCAGCCACTAAACATATTTTGGCTTAACCCTATAGCAGGTGAGGATTTTTTTTAGCCTTGTGCAAATGGCTTTTTTTGTGTGCATGCAGCATATTCAACATCAATATTACTGATTTTTATACAGTACAAACACAAATTATTGTTTGCCTATTTAGAATAATTTGTATTTTCTAGAAATACCATTAGTCTTTTAAACTATTCTAACATGTCAAATAAAATGTATCCGAAATGGCAAAAACTTATTTTTCCATCTTTCAAATAACACATAGAAATATTTTTTATTTCTTCTTTTGGCAATAAACCACCTTTCCAAAAAAGAAAAAAAGCAGGTTTCTATGTGTAGGGTTTCACAATGAAATCTTCACTTGAAAAAAGCATGCATTTTTAAAAAAAAATTTTGCTATCTTAATTGAAATGCTTACTATGTGTAGGAAAAATATAGTATTCCAACAAGGCTTACTATTTTTTAAACTAGATAACCTACTGTAGCATACTAAATGAGGGCCAAGTATTTTTATTTGACACAAATTGCTCTCCAGCTGTGACAAATATAATATTTTTTCTACTGTTATTATCATAATTAGGTTAACACCAGACATTAAGTGGGCACACACTTTGAATGTGTAGACTTCAGTCAGTATGTGGGTGATAAGGCACATGAGTGATAACCAGGAATAGATATTAGTAGGCAACATTATTTGCAAGTGGGTCCCAAAGCTTTCAAATTTGAGTGTGCACATGGTTAAAGATGTCATTATGGGAGTGAGATAACACATAGGCCCTTCCTCAATATATGGAAAAATTACCTTTTCATTAATGTGGTGTAATATTGCCTGGTGATCATTTGCAATAAGTACTAAGTGTTCCCTCAAAATTTGCAAGAGGGTACCAGTAGCCTTTGCCAATTCTAAAATGTCAAATATAATGTATCCAAAATGGCCCAAAAAGTGTTATTTTCCATCTTCTAAATAAAACAGAAATATTTTTTTGTTCATGTTTTACCAATTATTCATTTTTTTAAAATAGCAAAAAGCAGGTTTCTATGTTTGTTTCAAAACTTTTATGTGAGAGGAGATGGAACAATGTTGTACTTCTTTACACAAGATGAGCTTGGAGATTTGTTTACTTCTTCACTTGAAAAAAAAATGCATTTTTTATTTTTTCACATTTTTGCTATCTTAATTGAAATGCTTGCTATGTGTAGGCAAAATATAGAATTCCAACAAGACTTACTATTTTTATACTGGATATCCTATACTAAATGAGGGGAAAGTGTTGTTATTTCACACAAAATGGGGAGATATGGGCTTTAGAAGGTATCTAGCTGTGAACAATATACAATTTTGCATACTGATAATCATAATCTGGTTATCACCAGACATAAAGGAGGCACACACTTTGAAAGTTGAGACTTGGGTCAATAGGGATCGGTTTGAGTGACTGCCAGACCTATGTCTGGCAGTTCAAATCCCGATGCCAGAAGAGCGACAGCAGTGAAGATCCCAATAGGTAAGTAAACTATCTATACCTAACCCTCTCCCCCATATCCTTAACCCTCCCTTAGGGGTGCCTAACCCTAACCTCCCCCATAGTGCCTAACCCTAAACCCCGCAAGTGCCTAAACTGAACCCCACACTCCCCACAGCCTAAACCTAAGCCTACTTTCCCTAGCCTAAACCTCCTATGGGGGTGCCTAACCCTCAGAATCCCCATTTAGCACCTAAACTAACCTCAACCCCACACTGTCCCTGCCCGCTGCCTAGCTTACCTTCATTTGGTATGCCAGGATTCAGGCTCCCGGCATAGGGACAATAATAGGCATTGGGATTTCAATATTTATCATTAGTTATCTGTCAGGATTGCACAGTTGGAAAGCCAGCAGTCAGCATTTCGACCATTGGCTTCCTGACTGCATACCGGTCAATAAGTGGGTGATAATACACATTGGTGAAAACCAGGAAATATACTTTATTTGAAAGTGGGTCTACAAGCTTTCAAGTTTGAGAGTGCACATATTTACAGATATCATTATGGGAGTGATAGAAAACATAGGCCCTTCCTCAATATATGGAAAAGTTACATTTTCTGTAATGTGAGGTAATATTACCTGGTGATCATCAAATTAAGATTTTCATAAGAGCTGCTCACCTACCCCTTTATAAATCATACCTGTTATTACTCCTGTTCCTGGAAATCCTCCTAAGTGAAACAATAAATTAAACTTAAATTAGTTAATTTTAGTATACATTATTCATTAAAGAAAACAGTAAAAGATACTTCAAAGAAAATTTCATTCAGCCACTAAACATATTTTGGCTTAACCCTATAGCAGGTGAGGATTTTTTTTAGCCTTGTGCAAATGGCTTTTTTTGTGTGCATGCAGCATATTCAACATCAATATTACTGATTTTTATACAGTACAAACACAAATTATTGTTTGCCTATTTAGAATAATTTGTATTTTCTAGAAATACCATTAGTCTTTTAAACTATTCTAACATGTCAAATAAAATGTATCCGAAATGGCAAAAACTTATTTTTCCATCTTCTAAATAACACATAGAAATATTTTTTATTTCTTCTTTTGGCAATAAACCACCTTTCCAAAAAAGAAAAAAAGCAGGTTTCTATGTGTAGGGTTTCACAATGAAATCTTCACTTGAAAAAAGCATGCATTTTTAAAAAAATTTTTTGCTATCTTAATTGAAATGCTTACTATGTGTAGGAAAAATATAGTATTCCAACAAGGCTTACTATTTTTTAAACTAGATAACCTACTGTAGCATACTAAATGAGGGCCAAGTATTTTTATTTGACACAAATTGCTCTCCAGCTGTGACAAATATAATATTTTTTCTACTGTTATTATCATAATTAGGTTAACACCAGACATTAAGTGGGCACACACTTTGAATGTGTAGACTTCAGTCAGTATGTGGGTGATAAGGCACATGAGTGATAACCAGGAATAGATATTAGTAGGCAACATTATTTGCAAGTGGGTCCCAAAGCTTTCAAATTTGAGTGTGCACATGGTTAAAGATGTCATTATGGGAGTGAGATAACACATAGGCCCTTCCTCAATATATGGAAAAATTACCTTTTCATTAATGTGGTGTAATATTGCCTGGTGATCATTTGCAATAAGTACTAAGTGTTCCCTCAAAATTTGCAAGAGGGTACCAGTAGCCTTTGCCAATTCTAAAATGTCAAATATAATGTATCCAAAATGGCCCAAAAAGTGTTATTTTCCATCTTCTAAATAAAACAGAAATATTTTTTTGTTCATGTTTTACCAATTATTCATTTTTTTAAAATAGCAAAAAGCAGGTTTCTATGTTTGTTTCAAAACTTTTATGTGAGAGGAGATGGAACAATGTTGTACTTCTTTACACAAGATGAGCTTGGAGATTTGTTTACTTCTTCACTTGAAAAAAAAATGCATTTTTTATTTTTTCACATTTTTGCTATCTTAATTGAAATGCTTGCTATGTGTAGGCAAAATATAGAATTCCAACAAGACTTACTATTTTTATACTGGATATCCTATACTAAATGAGGGGAAAGTGTTGTTATTTTACACAAAATGGGGAGATATGGGCATTAGAAGGTATCTAGATGTGAACAATATACAATTTTGCATACTGATAATCATAATCTGGTTATCACCAGACATAAAGGAGGCACACACTTTGAAAGTTGAGACTTGGGTCAATAGGGATCGGTTTGAGTGACTGCCAGACCTATGTCCGGCAGTTCAAATCCCGATGCCAGAAGAGCGACAGCAGTGAAGATCCCAATAGGTAAGTAAACTATCTATACCTAACCCTCTCCCCCATATCCTTAACCCTCCCTTAGGGGTGCCTAACCCTAACCTCCCCCATAGTGCCTAACCCTAAACCCCGCAAGTGCCTAAACTGAACCCCACACTCCCCACAGCCTAAACCTAAGCCTACTTTCCCTAGCCTAAACCTCCTATGGGGGTGCCTAACCCTCAGAATCCCCATTTAGCACCTAAACTAACCTCACCCCCACACTGTCCCTGCACGCTGCCTAGCTTACCTTCATTTGGTATGCCAGGATTCAGGCTCCCGGCATAGGGACAATAATAGGCATTGGGATTTCAATACTTATCATTAGTTCTCTGTCAGGATTGCACAGTCGGAAAGCCGGCGGTCTGCATTTCGACCATCGGCTTCTTGACTGCATACCGGTCAATAAGTTGGTGATAAGACACATTGGTGAAAACCAGGAAATATACTTTAGTAGGCAACATTATTTGAAAGTGGGTCTACCAACTTTCAAGTATGAGAGTGCACATATTTACAGATATCATTATGGGAGTGATAGAAAACATAGGCCCTTCCTCAATATATGGAAAAGTTACATTTTCTGTAATGTGAGGTAATATTACCTGGTGATCATCAAATTAAGATTTTCATAAGAGCTGCTCACCTACCCCTTTATAAATCATACCTGTTATTACTCCTGTTCCTGGAAATCCTCCTAAGTGAAACAATAAATTAAACTTAAATTAGTTAATTTTAGTATACATTATTCATTAAAGAAAACAGTAAAAGATACTTCAAAGAAAATTTCATTCAGCCACTAAACATATTTTGGCTTAACCCTATAGCAGGTGAGGATTTTTTTTAGCCTTGTGCAAATGGCTTTTTTTGTGTGCATGCAGCATATTCAACATCAATATTACTGATTTTTATACAGTACAAACACAAATTATTGTTTGCCTATTTAGAATAATTTGTATTTTCTAGAAATACCATTAGTCTTTTAAACTATTCTAACATGTCAAATAAAATGTATCCGAAATGGCAAAAACTTATTTTTCCATCTTCTAAATAACACATAGAAATATTTTTTATTTCTTCTTTTGGCAATAAACCACCTTTCCAAAAAAGAAAAAAAGCAGGTTTCTATGTGTAGGGTTTCACAATGAAATCTTCACTTGAAAAAAGCATGCATTTTTAAAAAAATTTTTTGCTATCTTAATTGAAATGCTTACTATGTGTAGGAAAAATATAGTATTCCAACACGGCTTACTATTTTTTAAACTAG
Organism: Taudactylus pleione; assembly: GCA_031769625.1. Lineage (NCBI taxonomy): Eukaryota > Metazoa > Chordata > Amphibia > Anura > Myobatrachidae > Taudactylus > Taudactylus pleione. Next base: position 1,553,999 of record JAUIMM010000904.1, read on the forward strand.
ATAACCTACTGTAGCATACTAAATGAGGGCCAAGTATTTTTATTTGACACAAATTGCTCTCCAGCTGTGACAAATATAATATTTTTTCTACTGTTATTATCATAATTAGGTTAACACCAGACATTAAGTGGGCACACACTTTGAATGTGTAGACTTCAGTCAGTATGTGGGTGATAAGGCACATGAGTGATAACCAGGAATAGATATTAGTAGGCAACATTATTTGCAAGTGGGTCCCCCAGCTTTCAAATTTGAGTGTGCACATGGTTAAAGATGTCATTATGGGAGTGAGATAACACATAGGCCCTTCCTCAATATATGGAAAAATTACCTTTTCATTAATGTGGTGTAATATTGCCTGGTGATCATTTGCAATAAGTACTAAGTGTTCCCTCAAAATTTGCAAGAGGGTACCAGTAGCCTTTGCCAATTCTAAAATGTCAAATATAATGTATCCAAAATGGCCCAAAAAGTGTTATTTTCCATCTTCTAAATAAAACAGAAATATTTTTTTGTTCATGTTTTACCAATTATTCATTTTTTTAAAATAGCAAAAAGCAGGTTTCTATGTTTGTTTCAAAACTTTTATGTGAGAGGAGATGGAACAATGTTGTACTTCTTTACACAAGATGAGCTTGGAGATTTGTTTACTTCTTCACTTGAAAAAAAAATGCATTTTTTATTTTTTCACATTTTTGCTATCTTAATTGAAATGCTTGCTATGTGTAGGCAAAATATAGAATTCCAACAAGACTTACTATTTTTATACTGGATATCCTATACTAAATGAGGGGAAAGTGTTGTTATTTTACACAAAATGGGGAGATATGGGCATTAGAAGGTATCTAGATGTGAACAATATACAATTTTGCATACTGATAATCATAATCTGGTTATCACCAGACATAAAGGAGGCACACACTTTGAAAGTTGAGACTTGGGTCAATAGGGATCAGTTTGAGTGACTGCCAGACCTATGTCCGGCAGTTCAAATCCCGATGCCAGAAGAGCGACAGCAGTGAAGATCCCAATAGGTAAGTAAACTATCTATACCTAACCCTCTCCCCCATATCCTTAACCCTCCCTTAGGGGTGCCTAACCCTAACCTCCCCCATAGTGCCTAACCCTAAACCCCGCAAGTGCCTAAACTGAACCCCACACTCCCCACAGCCTAAACCTAAGCCTACTTTCCCTAGCCTAAACCTCCTATGGGGGTGCCTAACCCTCAGAATCCCCATTTAGCACCTAAACTAACCTCACCCCCACACTGTCCCTGCACGCTGCCTAGCTTACCTTCATTTGGTATGCCAGGATTCAGGCTCCCGGCATAGGGACAATAATAGGCATTGGGATTTCAATACTTATCATTAGTTCTCTGTCAGGATTGCACAGTTGGAAAGCGAGCAGTCAGCATTTCGACCATTGGCTTCCTCACTGCATACCGGTCAATAAGTGGGTGATAATACACATTGGTGAAAACCAGGAAACATACTTTATTTGAAAGTGGGTCTACAAGCTTTCAAGTTTGAGAGTGCACATATTTACAGATATCATTATGGGAGTGATAGAAAACATAGGCCCTTCCTCAATATATGGAAAAGTTACATTTTCTGTAATGTGAGGTAATATTACCTGGTGATCATCAAATTAAGATTTTCATAAGAGCTGCTCACCTACCCCTTTATAAATCATACCTGTTATTACTCCTGTTCCTGGAAATCCTCCTAAGTGAAACAATAAATTAAACTTAAATTAGTTAATTTTAGTATACATTATTCATTAAAGAAAACAGTAAAAGATACTTCAAAGAAAATTTCATTCAGCCACTAAACATATTTTGGCTTAACCCTATAGCAGGTGAGGATTTTTTTTAGCCTTGTGCAAATGGCTTTTTTTGTGTGCATGCAGCATATTCAACATCAATATTACTGATTTTTATACAGTACAAACACAAATTATTGTTTGCCTATTTAGAATAATTTGTATTTTCTAGAAATACCATTAGTCTTTTAAACTATTCTAACATGTCAAATAAAATGTATCCGAAATGGCAAAAACTTATTTTTTTCCATCTTCTAAATAACACATAGAAATATTTTTTATTTCTTCTTTTGGCAATAAACCACCTTTCCAAAAAAGAAAAAATGCAGGTTTCTATGTGTAGGGTTTGACAAAGAAATCTTCACTTGAAAAAGCATGCATTTTTTTGTAAAATTTTTGCTATCTTAATAGCAATGCTTACTATGTGTAGAAAAAATATTGTATTCCAACAAGGCTTACTATTTTTTAAACTAGATAACCTACTGTAGCATACTAAATGAGGGCCAAGTATTTTTATTTAACACAAATTGCTCTCCATCTGTGACAAATATAATATTTTTTCTACTATTATTATCATAATCTGGTTAACACCAGACATTAAGTGGGCACACACTTTGAATGTGTAGACTTTGGTCAGTATGTGGGTGATAAGGCACATGAGTGATAACCAGGAATAGATATTAGTAGGCAACATTATTTGCAAGTGGGTCCCCCAGCTTTCAAATTTGAGTGTGCACATGGTTAAAGATTTCATTATGGGAGTGAGATAACACATAGGCCCTTCCTAAATATATGGAAAAATTACCTTTTCATTAATGTGTTGTAATAATGCCTGGTGATCATTTGCAATAAGTACTAAGTGTTCCCTTAAAATTTGCAAGAGGGTACCAGTAGCCTTTGCCAATTCTAAAATTTCAAATAAAATGTATCCAAAATGGCCCAAACAGTATTATTTTCCATCTTCTAAATAAAACATAGAAATATTTTTTTGTTCTTGTTTTACAAATTATTCATCTTTTTAAAATATCAAAAAGCAGATTTTTATGTTTGTTTCAAAACTTTTATGTGAGAGGAGATGGAACAAGGTTGTACTTCTTTACACAAGATGAGCTTGGAGATTTGTTTACTTCTTCACTTGAAAAAAAAATTCATTTTTTTTTTCACATTTTTGCTATCTTTAATTGAAATGCTTTCTATGTGTAGGCAAAATATAGTATTCCAACAAGACTTGATATTTTTAAACTGGATATCCTATACTAAATTAGGGGAAAGTGTTGTTATTTTACACAAAATGGGGAGATATGGGCTTTAGAAGGTATCTAGCTGTGAACAATATACAATTTTGCAGACTGATAATCATAATCTGGTTATCACCAGACATAAAGGAGGCACACACTTTGAAAGTTGAGACTTGGGTCAATAGGGATCGGTTTGAGTGACTGCCAGACCTATGTCCGGCAGTTCAAATCCCGATGACAGAAGAGCGACAGCAGTGAAGATCCCAATAGGTAAGTAAACTATCTATACCTAACCCTCTCCCCCATATCCTTAACCCTCCCTTAGCGGTGCCTAACCCTAACCTCCCCCATAGTGCCTAACCCTAAACCCCGCAAGTGCCTAAACTGAACCCCACACTCCCCACAGCCTAAACCTAAGCCTACTTTCCCTAGCCTAAACCTCCTATGGGGGTGCCTAACCCTCAGAATCCTCTTGGGGCACCTAAACTAATCTCACCCCCACGCTGTCCCTGCCCGCTGCCTGGCTTACCTTCGTTTGGTATGCCAGCTTTCGGGCTCCCGGCATAGGGACAATAATAGGCATTGGGATTTCAATACTTATCATTAGTTCTCTGTCAGGATTGCACAGTCGGAAAGCCGGCGGTCTGCATTTCGACCATCGGCTTCTTGACTGCATACTGGTCAATAAGTTGGTGATAAGACACATTGGTGAAAACCAGGAAATATACTTTAGTAGGCAACATTATTTGAAAGTGGGTCTACCAGCTTTCAAGTATGAGAGTGCACATATTTACAGATATCATTATGGGAGTGATAGAAAACATAGGCCCTTCCTCAATATATGGAAAAGTTACATTTTCTGTAATGTGAGGTAATATTACCTGGTGATCATCAAGTTAAGATTTTTATAAGAGCTGCTCACCTACCCCTTTATAAATCATACCTGTTATTACTCCTGTTCCTGGAAATCCTCCTATGTGAAACAATAATTAAAACTTAAATTAGTTAATTTTAGTATATATTATTCATTAAAGAAAACAGTAAAATATACTTCAAAGAAAATTTCATTTGGCCACTAAACATATTTTGGCTTAACCCTATAGCAGGTGAGGATTTTTTTTAGCCTTGTGCAAATGGCTTTTTTTGTGTGCATGCAGCATATTCAACATCAATATTACTGATTTTTATGCAGTACAAACACAACTTATTGTTTGCCTTTTTAGAATAATTTGTATTTTCTAGAAATACCATTAGTCTTTTAAACTATTCTAAAATGTCAAATAAATTGTATCCAAAATGGCAAAAACTTATTTTTTTCCATCTTCTAAATAACACATAGAAATATTTTTTATTTCTTCTTTTGGCAATAAACCACCTTTCCAAAAAAGAAAAAAAGCAGGTTTCTATGTGTAGGGTTTGACAAAGAAATCTTCACTTGAAAAAGCATGCATTTTTTTTTTAATTTTTGCTATCTTAATTGAAATACTTACTATGTGTAGAAAAAATATAGTATTCCAACAAGGCTTACTATTTTTTAAACTAGATAACCTACTGTAGCATACTAAATGAGGGCCAAGTATTTTTATTTGACACTAATTGCTCTCCAGCTGTGACAAATATAATATTTTTTCAACTATTATTATCATAATCTGGTTAACACCAGACATTAAGTGGGCACACACTTTGAATGTGTAGACTTCAGTCAGTATGTGGGGGATAAGGCACATGAGTGATAACCAGGAATAGATATTAGTAGGCAACATTATTTGCAAGTGGGTCTCCCAGCTTTCAAATTTGAGTGTGCACATGGCTAAAGATGTCATTATGGGAGTGAGATAACACATAGGCCCTTCCTCAATATATGGAAAAATTACCTTTTCATTAATGTGGTGTAATATTGCCTGGTGATCATTTGCAATAAGTACTAAGTGTTCCCTCAAAATTTGCAAGAGGGTACACCCTCTTTATGTAATTAATGCCTCCTAATTATTTGTAGCCAGGTTGAGGGAGATGTTTCCTCATCAATAAATGAAGTTATTTTTCTATAACGCATGGTGGTTAATGCCTTGCCTTCAGTGTGATTACCATAAAAAAACTTTAATGTAGGCACAGAATTTAAAGTGGGGACAACCCTCATTTACATGAAGGTAACCCAACATATTTACATTGTAGATTGGAAGAGATATAGGGAGATGTAAAGTCACCCATCTCACTGTTTTTCATCTTTTATTTAAACAATGCAGTTGGCTCACATGCATGCATGGATGCAATTTAAATTTTAATGCTGGTAAAAGGAGGGCAGACAAAATTATTGGTTGGACAAGGTGGTGGACAGGGTTCAATTTCGTTTTGGGTGTGCTATATCCACCACTGTGGAAGATAAGTTGAGGTCATTCTTCTGATTGGGAAAACACATGTCAGTATGAGTCTCACTGGTCCTCCACAGTGAGGGAGTTATTTTACGACATTAAATTTTCTCTTTTAGCTGACATTTGTGAAACGGTTTAGTATTGCAATATGCAATTTTATAATATTGATTAAAACATAACTTTTATTGAATCCACTATTTGATCACATGCTTTATTTATATGATTCACCAAACATTAATATTTAATACATTTAATTATTCTAAATTGTATATTTACTTAACAGCTATTTTTTTCCTCTGCTATATAGACTATTGAAGAAGCATTATGTACAGTACTTTATTATTAACAGTTATTTATATAGCGTAGACATATTCTGCAGCACTTTACAGATATTATTTGTCCATTCACATTGCTCCTTGCCCTGGTGGGGCTTACAATCTATATTACCTACCACATGTTACATGCACGTTGTGGTTAATTTTTTGTTGAGAGTATGGCCCTCATTCAGAGTCGCTCACTAGCGGCCATACGCTCGTTCCGAGCGATGTTCGCACATCTGCGCATGCGTACAGTTTTTAGTACGCATGCGCGAACCAGTCAGTGCAGCCGAAAATCGTTTGTACGCTATATAGCGAGTGCCTGCTATTTTGAGTGACAGAATGAGGCGTATGTGGGAGGTAACAGGGGAAGGTGTTGAAAACGGGGGAGTGGAATTCGAATGCAGGCGTGCTTAAAGGTCAAAACGGGCGTTTTAAGGGAGTGCATAATTAATACAGCAGCGTCATTGACCACGTCACTTGTTTTTTTTTAACTCAGAACTGCTCGCAGAATAGCGGTTGAAAAAACCAACCACAAGAATAGCGAGCAGTTCATACGCTGTACAATGTACTCGATTAATCTAATAAATAGCGGACATGACGTATGGTGCGAGCGGCCAGGGGGCTTTTTTATCAAATAAACGAGCGTATGTTTTGCTCGCTCGTTCAGACTTAGAGGTGTGAACAGACTGCAATTTGCGATTGGATCATTTGAATAGCCACCCCTTGTTTTTGAATGAACGACAGCAAATAGCGAACGGCTCTGAATCAGGCCCAATGTTTTTAAATGTGGGAAGAAACCAGAATACCCAGAAGACACCCACACAAGCACTGGGAGAATATACAAACTCCACACAGGGCCATAGTGGGAATCAAACCCATTATCTCCGTGTTGTGAGTCAGTAATGCTAACCATTACACCATCTGTGCTATATTACTTGTAATCAATATAAATTAACCTTCAATAACTTTAGAAAATTCATTATAATCATATATTTGCATTCAATTTACCAATGTAGAAATCATACTTTTAAGTAATACTGAAAAATTACAAATATTTTTTTTATTTTTGAAAAGTGATGCTCACCTACTCTTTTATAAATCATACCTGTTATTACTCCTGTTCCTGGCATTTCTCCTAATTTACACAATAATAAAAACTTCAATTAGCTTATTTTATTATGTTTTACTCTTTAAAGAAAACAGTAAAGTATACTTCAAAGATAAATTAAGACTTGTATAAGAGCTGCTCACCTACCCCTTTAATAAACATACCTGTTATTACTCCTGTTCCTGGAAATCCTCCTATTTGAAACAATAATAAAAACTTCAATTAGTTAATTTTAGTATATATTACTCATTAAAGAAAACAGTAAGATATACTTCTTTGAAAATTTAATTCAGCCACTAAATGTATTTTGCCTTAACCCTATAGCAGGTGAGGATTTTCTTAGCCCTGTGCAAATGTCTTTTCTGTGTGCATGCATAACATTTCAACATCAATATTACTGATTTTTTATGCAGTAAAAACACAAATTATTGTTTTCTTTTTTAGAATAATTTGTATATTCTAGAAATACCATTAGCCTTTGCCGATTCTAAAATGTCAAATAAAATGTATCCAAAATGGTCCAAGAAGTATTATTTTCCATCTTCTAAATAAAACATAGAAATACTTTTTTGTTCTTGTTTTACCAATTATTCATCTTTTCAAAATAGCAAAAAGCAGGTTTCTATGTTTGTTTCAAAACTTTTATGTGAGAGGAGATGGAACAAGGTTGTACTTCTTAACACAAGATGAGCTTGGAGATTTGTTTACTTCTTCACTTGAAAAATAAATGCATTTTTTATTTTTTCACATTTTTGCTATCTTAATTGAAATGCTTGCTATGTGTAGGCAAAATATAGAATTCCAACAAGACTTAATATTTTTAAACAGGAGATCCTATACTAAATGAGGGGAAAGTGTTGTTATTTTACACAAAATGGGGAGATATGGGCTTTAGAAGGTATCTAGCTGTGAACAATATACAATTTTGCATACTGATAATCATAATCTGGTTATCACCAGACATAAAGGAGGCACACACTTTGAAAGTTGAGACTTGGGTCAATAGGGATCGGTTTGAGTGACTGCCAGACCTATGTCCGGCAGTTCAAATCCCGATGACAGAAGAGCGACAGCAGTGAAGATCCCAATAGGTAAGTAAACTATCTATACCTAACCCTCTCCCCCATATCCTTAACCCTCCCTTAGCGGTGCCTAACCCTAACCTCCCCCATAGTGCCTAACCCTAAACCCCGCAAGTGCCTAAACTGAACCCCACACTCCCCACAGCCTAAACCTAAGCCTACTTTCCCTAGCCTAAACCTCCTATGGGGGTGCCTAACCCTCAGAATCCTCTTGGGGCACCTAAACTAATCTCACCCCCACGCTGTCCCTGCCCGCTGCCTGGCTTACCTTCGTTTGGTATGCCAGCTTTCGGGCTCCCGGCATAGGGACAATAATAGGCATTGGGATTTCAATACTTATCATTAGTTCTCTGTCAGGATTGCACAGTCGGAAAGCCGGCGGTCTGCATTTCGACCATCGGCTTCTTGACTGCATACCGGTCAATAAGTTGGTGATAAGACACATTGGTGAAAACCAGGAAATATACTTTAGTAGGCAACATTATTTGAAAGTGGGTCTACCAACTTTCAAGTATGAGAGTGCACATATTTACAGATATCATTATGGGAGTGATAGAAAACATAGGCCCTTCCTCAATATATGGAAAAGTTACATTTTCTGTAATGTGAGGTAATATTACCTGGTGATCATCAAATTAAGATTTTTATAAGAGCTGCTCACCTACCCCTTTATAAATCATACCTGTTATTACTCCTGTTCCTGGAAATCCTCCTATGTGAAACAATAATTAAAACTTAAATTAGTTAATTTTAGTATATATTATTCATTAAAGAAAACAGTAAAATATACTTCAAAGAAAATTTCATTTGGCCACTAAACATATTTTGGCTTAACCCTATAGCAGGTGAGGATTTTTTTCAGCCTTGTGCAAATGGCTTTTTTTGTGTGCATGCAGCATATTCAACATCAATATTACTGATTTTTATGCAGTACGAACACAACTTATTGTTTGCCTTTTTAGAATAATTTGTATTTTCTAGAAATACCATTAGTCTTTTAAACTATTCTAAAATGTCAAATAAATTGTATCCAAAATGGCAAAAACTTATTTTTTTCCATCTTCTAAATAACACATAGAAATATTTTTTATTTCTTCTTTTGGCAATAAACCACCTTTCCAAAAAAGAAAAAAAGCAGGTTTCTATGTGTAGGGTTTGACAAAGAAATCTTCACTTGAAAAAGCATGCATTTTTTTTTTAATTTTTGCTATCTTAATTGAAATACTTACTATGTGTAGAAAAAATATAGTATTCCAACAAGGCTTACTATTTTTTAAACTAGATAACCTACTGTAGCATACTAAATGAGGGCCAAGTATTTTTATTTGACACAAATTGCTCTCCAGCTGTGACAAATATAATATTTTTTCAACTATTATTATCATAATCTGGTTAACACCAGACATTAAGTGGGCACACACTTTGAATGTGTAGACTTCAGTCAGTATGTGGGGGATAAGGCACATGAGTGATAACCAGGAATAGATATTAGTAGGCAACATTATTTGCAAGTGGGTCTCCCAGCTTTCAAATTTGAGTGTGCACATGGCTAAAGATGTCATTATGGGAGTGAGATAACACATAGGCCCTTCCTCAATATATGGAAAAATTACCTTTTCATTAATGTGGTGTAATATTGCCTGGTGATCATTTGCAATAAGTACTAAGTGTTCCCTCAAAATTTGCAAGAGGGTACACCCTCTTTATGTAATTAATGCCTCCTAATTATTTGTAGCCAGGTTGAGGGAGATGTTTCCTCATCAATAAATGAAGTTATTTTTCTATAACGCATGGTGGTTAATGCCTTGCCTTCAGTGTGATTACCATAAAAAAACTTTAATGTAGGCACAGAATTTAAAGTGGGGACAACCCTCATTTACATGAAGGTAACCCAACATATTTACATTGTAGATTGGAAGAGATATAGGGAGATGTAAAGTCACCCATCTCACTGTTTTTCATCTTTTATTTAAACAATGCAGTTGGCTCACATGCATGCATGGATGCAATTTAAATTTTAATGCTGGTAAAAGGAGGGCAGACAAAATTATTGGTTGGACAAGGTGGTGGACAGGGTTCAATTTCGTTTTGGGTGTGCTATATCCACCACTGTGGAAGATAAGTTGAGGTCATTCTTCTGATTGGGAAAACACATGTCAGTATGAGTCTCACTGGTCCTCCACAGTGAGGGAGTTATTTTACGACATTAAATTTTCTCTTTTAGCTGACATTTGTGAAACGGTTTAGTATTGCAATATGCAATTTTATAATATTGATTAAAACATAACTTTTATTGAATCCACTATTTGATCACATGCTTTATTTATATGATTCACCAAACATTAATATTTAATACATTTAATTATTCTAAATTGTATATTTACTTAACAGCTATTTTTTTCCTCTGCTATATAGACTATTGAAGAAGCATTATGTACAGTACTTTATTATTAACAGTTATTTATATAGCGTAGACATATTCTGCAGCACTTTACAGATATTATTTGTCCATTCACATTGCTCCTTGCCCTGGTGGGGCTTACAATCTATATTACCTACCACATGTTACATGCACGTTGTGGTTAATTTTTTGTTGAGAGTATGGCCCTCATTCAGAGCCGCTCACTAGCGGCCATACGCTCGTTCCGAGCGATGTTCGCACATCTGCGCATGCGTACAGTTTTTAGTACGCATGCGCGAACCAGTCAGTGCAGCCGAAAATCGTTTGTACGCTATATAGCGAGTGCCTGCTATTTTGAGTGACAGAATGAGGCGTATGTGGGAGGTAACAGGGGAAGGTGTTGAAAACGGGGGAGTGGAATTCGAATGCAGGCGTGCTTAAAGGTCAAAACGGGCGTTTTAAGGGAGTGCATAATTAATACAGCAGCGTCATTGACCACGTCACTTGTTTTTTTTTAACTCAGAACTGCTCGCAGAATAGCGGTTGAAAAAACCAACCACAAGAATAGCGAGCAGTTCATACGCTGTACAATGTACTCGATTAATCTAATAAATAGCGGACATGACATATGGTGCGAGCGGCCAGGGGGCTTTTTTATCAAATAAACGAGCGTATGTTTTGCTCGCTCGTTCAGACTTAGAGGTGTGAACAGACTGCAATTTGCGATTGGATCATTTGAATAGCCACCCCTTGTTTTTGAATGAACGACAGCAAATAGCGAACGGCTCTGAATCAGGCCCAATGTTTTTAAATGTGGGAAGAAACCAGAATACCCAGAAGACACCCACACAAGCACTGGGAGAATATACAAACTCCACACAGGGCCATAGTGGGAATCAAACCCATTATCTCCGTGTTGTGAGTCAGTAATGCTAACCATTACACCATCTGTGCTATATTACTTGTAATCAATATAAATTAACCTTCAATAACTTTAGAAAATTCATTATAATCATATATTTGCATTCAATTTACCAATGTAGAAATCATACTTTTAAGTAATACTGAAAAATTACAAATATTTTTTTTATTTTTGAAAAGTGATGCTCACCTACTCTTTTATAAATCATACCTGTTATTACTCCTGTTCCTGGCATTTCTCCTAATTTACACAATAATAAAAACTTCAATTAGCTTATTTTATTATGTTTTACTCTTTAAAGAAAACAGTAAAGTATACTTCAAAGATAAATTAAGACTTGTATAAGAGCTGCTCACCTACCCCTTTAATAAACATACCTGTTATTACTCCTGTTCCTGGAAATCCTCCTATTTGAAACAATAATAAAAACTTCAATTAGTTAATTTTAGTATATATTACTCATTAAAGAAAACAGTAAGATATACTTCTTTGAAAATTTAATTCAGCCACTAAATGTATTTTGCCTTAACCCTATAGCAGGTGAGGATTTTCTTAGCCCTGTGCAAATGTCTTTTCTGTGTGCATGTATAACATTTCAACATCAATATTACTGATTTTTTATGCAGTAAAAACACAAATTATTGTTTTCTTTTTTAGAATAATTTGTATATTCTAGAAATACCATTAGCCTTTGCCGATTCTAAAATGTCAAATAAAATGTATCCAAAATGGTCCAAGAAGTATTATTTTCCATCTTCTAAATAAAACATAGAAATACTTTTTTGTTCTTGTTTTACCAATTATTCATCTTTTCAAAATAGCAAAAAGCAGGTTTCTATGTTTGTTTCAAAACTTTTATGTGAGAGGAGATGGAACAAGGTTGTACTTCTTAACACAAGATGAGCTTGGAGATTTGTTTACTTCTTCACTTGAAAAATAAATGCATTTTTTATTTTTTCACATTTTTGCTATCTTAATTGAAATGCTTGCTATGTGTAGGCAAAATATAGAATTCCAACAAGACTTAATATTTTTAAACAGGAGATCCTATACTAAATGAGGGGAAAGTGTTGTTATTTTACACAAAATGGGGAGATATGGGCTTTAGAAGGTATCTAGCTGTGAACAATATACAATTTTGCATACTGATAATCATAATCTGGTTATCACCAGACATAAAGGAGGCACACACTTTGAAAGTTGAGATTTGGGTTTTTAGGGATCGGTTTGAGTGACTGCCAGACCTATGTCCGGCAGTTCAAATCCCGATGCCAGAAGAGAAACAGCAGTGAAGATCCCAATAGGTAAGTAAACTATCTATACCTAACTTTCTCCCCCATAACCTTAACCCTCCCTTAGGGGTGCCTAACCCTAACCTCCCCCATAGTGCCTAACCCTAAACCCCGCAAGTGCCTAAACTGTACCCCACACTCCCCACTTCCTAAACCTAACCCTACTTTCCCTAGCCTAAACCTCCTATGGGGGTGCCTAACCCTCAGAATCCCTTTGGGGCACCTAAACTAACCTCGCCCCCACAGCCGACACTGCCCACTGCCTGGCTTACCTTCGTTCGGTAGGCTAGGTTTCGTGCTCCCGGCACAGGGACAATAATAGGCATCGGGATTTCAATACTTATCATTAGTTCTCTGTCAGGATTGCACAGTTGGAAAGCCGGCAGTCGGCATTTTGACCATCGGCTTCCTGACTGCATACCGGTCAATAAGTGGGTGATAAGTCACATTGGTGAAAACCAGGAAATATACTTTAGTAGGCAACATTATTTGAAAGTGGGTCTACCAGCTTTCAAGTATGAGAATGCACATATTTACAGATATCATTACGGGAGTGATAGAAAACATAGGCCCTTCCTCAATATATGGAAAAGTTACATTTTCTGTAATGTGAGGTAATATTACCTGGTGATCATCAAATTAAGATTTTTATAAGAGCTGCTCACCTACCCCTTTATAAATCATACCTGTTATTACTCCTGTTCCTGGAAATCCTCTTATGTGAAACAATAATTAAAACTTAAATTAGTTAATTTTAGTATATATTACTCATTAAAGAAAACAGTAAGATATACTTCTTTGAAAATTTAATTCAGCCACTAAATGTATTTTGCCTTAACCCTATAGCAGGTGAGGATTTTCTTAGCCCTGTGCAAATGTCTTTTCTGTGTGCATGTATAACATTTCAACATCAATATTACTGATTTTTTATGCAGTAAAAACACAAATTATTGTTTTCTTTTTTAGAATAATTTGTATATTCTAGAAATACCATTAGCCTTTGCCGATTCTAAAATGTCAAATAAAATGTATCCAAAATGGTCCAAGAAGTATTATTTTCCATCTTCTAAATAAAACATAGAAATACTTTTTTGTTCTTGTTTTACCAATTATTCATCTTTTCAAAATAGCAAAAAGCAGGTTTCTATGTTTGTTTCAAAACTTTTATGTGAGAGGAGATGGAACAAGGTTGTACTTCTTAACACAAGATGAGCTTGGAGATTTGTTTACTTCTTCACTTGAAAAATAAATGCATTTTTTATTTTTTCACATTTTTGCTATCTTAATTGAAATGCTTGCTATGTGTAGGCAAAATATAGAATTCCAACAAGACTTAATATTTTTAAACAGGAGATCCTATACTAAATGAGGGGAAAGTGTTGTTATTTTACACAAAATGGGGAGATATGGGCTTTAGAAGGTATCTAGCTGTGAACAATATACAATTTTGCATACTGATAATCATAATCTGGTTATCACCAGACATAAAGGAGGCACACACTTTGAAAGTTGAGATTTGGGTTTTTAGGGATCGGTTTGAGTGACTGCCAGACCTATGTCCGGCAGTTCAAATCCCGATGCCAGAAGAGAAACAGCAGTGAAGATCCCAATAGGTAAGTAAACTATCTATACCTAACTTTCTCCCCCATAACCTTAACCCTCCCTTAGGGGTGCCTAACCCTAACCTCCCCCATAGTGCCTAACCCTAAACCCCGCAAGTGCCTAAACTGTACCCCACACTCCCCACTTCCTAAACCTAACCCTACTTTCCCTAGCCTAAACCTCCTATGGGGGTGCCTAACCCTCAGAATCCCTTTGGGGCACCTAAACTAACCTCGCCCCCACAGCCGACACTGCCCACTGCCTGGCTTACCTTCGTTCGGTAGGCTAGGTTTCGTGCTCCCGGCACAGGGACAATAATAGGCATCGGGATTTCAATACTTATCATTAGTTCTCTGTCAGGATTGCACAGTTGGAAAGCCGGCAGTCGGCATTTTGACCATCGGCTTCCTGACTGCATACCGGTCAATAAGTGGGTGATAAGTCACATTGGTGAAAACCAGGAAATATACTTTAGTAGGCAACATTATTTGAAAGTGGGTCTACCAGCTTTCAAGTATGAGAATGCACATATTTACAGATATCATTACGGGAGTGATAGAAAACATAGGCCCTTCCTCAATATATGGAAAAGTTACATTTTCTGTAATGTGAGGTAATATTACCTGGTGATCATCAAATTAAGATTTTTATAAGAGCTGCTCACCTACCCCTTTATAAATCATACCTGTTATTACTCCTGTTCCTGGAAATCCTCTTATGTGAAACAATAATTAAAACTTAAATTAGTTAATTTTAGTATATATTATTCATTAAAGAAAACAGTAAAATATACTTCAAAGAAAATTTAATTCAGCCACTAAACATATTTTGGCTTAACCCTATAGCAGGTGAGGATTTTTTTTAGCCTTGTGCAAATGCCTTTTTTTGTGTGCATGCAGCATATTTAACATCAATATTACTGATATTCATGCAGTACAAACACAAATTATTGTTTGCCTATTTAGAATATTTTGTATTTTCTAGAAATACCATTAGTCTTTTAAACTATTCTAACATGTTAAATAAAATGTATCCGAAATGGTAATAACTTATTTTTTTCCATCTTCTAAATAACACATAGAAATATTTTTTATTTCTTCTTTTGGCAATAAACCACCTTTCCAAAAAATTAAAAAAGCACGTTTCTATGTGTAGGGTTTGACAAAGAAATCTTCACTTGAAAAAAGCATGCATTTTTTTTTTTAATTTTTGCTATCTTAATTGAAATGCTTACTATGTGTAGGAAAAATATAGTATTCCAACAAGGCTTACTATTTTTTAAACTAGATAACCTACTGTAGAATACTAAATGAGAGCCAAATATTTTTATTTGATACAAATTGCTCTCCAGCTGTGACATATATAATATTTTTTCAACTATTATTATCATAATCTGGTTAACACCAGACATTAAGTGGGCACACACTTTGAATTTGTAGACTTCGGTCAGTATGTGGGTGATAAGGCACATGAGTGATAACCAGGAATAGATATTAGTAGGCAACATTATTTGAAAGCGGGTCTCCCAGCTTTCAAATTTGAGTGTGCACATGGTTAAAGATGTGATTATGGGAGTGAGATAACACATAGGCCCTTCCTCAATATATGGAAAAATTACCTTTTCATTAATGTGGTGTAATATTGCCTGGTGATCATTTACAATAAGTACTAAGTGTTCCCTCAAAATTTGCAAGAGGGTACACCCTCTTTATGTAATTAATGCCTCCTAATTATTTGTAACCAGGTTGAGGGAGATGTTTCCTCATCAATAAATGAAGTTATTTTTCTATAAAGCATGGTGGTTAATGCCTTGCCTTCAGTGTGATTACCATAAAAAAACATTAATGTAGGCACAGAATTTAAAGTGGGGACAACCCTCATTTACATGAAGGTAACCCAACATATTTACATTGTAGATTGGAAGAGATATAGGGAGATGTAAATTCACCCATCTCACTGTTTTTCATCTTTTATTTAAACAATGCAGTTGGCTCACATGCATGCATGAATGCAAATCAAAATTTAATGCTGGTAAAAGGAGGGCAGAAAAAATTATTGGTTGGACAAGGTGGTGGACAGGGTCCAATTTCGTCTTGGGTGTGCTATATCCACCACTGTGGAAGACAAGTTGAGGTCATTCTCCTGATTGGGAAAACACTTGTCAGTATGATTCTCACTGGTCCTCCACAGTGAGGGGGTTATTTTACGACATCAAATTTTCTCTTTTAGCACAAATTTGTGAAACGGTTTAGTATTGCAATATGCAATTTTATAATATTGATTAAAACATAACTTTTATTGAATCCACTATTTGATCACATGCTTTATTTATATGATTCACCAAACATTAATCTTTAATACAATTAATTATTATAAATTGTATATTTACTTAACAGCATTTTTTTTCCTCTGCTATATAGACTATTGAAGAAACATTATGTACAGTACTTTATTATTAACAGTTATTTATATAGCGTAGACATATTCTGCAGCACTTTACAGATATTATTTGTCCATTCACATTGCTCATTGCCCTGGTGGGGCTTACAATCTATATTACCTACCACATGTTACATGCACGTTGTGGTTAATTTTTTTGTTGAGAGTATGTTTTTAAATGTGGGAAGAAACCAGAATACCCAGAAGACACCCACGCAAGCACTGGGAGAATATACAAACTCCACACAGGGCCATAGTGGGAATCAAACCCATTATTTCCGTGTTGTGAGTCAGTAATGCTAACCATTACACCATCTGTGCTATATTACTTGTAATCAATATAAATTAACCTTCAATAACTTTAGAAAATACATTAGAATCATATATTTTCATTCAATTTACCAATGTAGAAATCATACTTTTAAGTAATACTGAAAAATTACAAATATTGTTTTTATTTTTGAAAAGTGATGCTCACCTACTCCTTTATAAATCATACCTGTTATTGCTCCTGTTCCTGGCATTTCTCCTAATTTACACAATAATAAAAACTTCAATTAGCTTATTTTATTATGTTTTACTCTTTAAAGACAACAGTAAAGTATACTTCAAAGATAAATTAAGACTTGTATAAGAGCTGCTCACCTACCCCTTTATAAAACATACCTGTTATTACTCCTGTTCCTGGAAATCCTCCTATTTGAAACAATAATAAAAACTTCAATTAGTTAATTTTAGTATATATTACTCATTAAAGAAAACAGTAAGATATACTTCTAAGAAAATTTAATTCAGCCACTAAATGTAGTTTGCAATAACCATATAGCAGGTGAGGATTTTCTTAGCCCTGTGCAAATGTCTTTTCTGTGTGCATGCATAACATTTCATCATCAATATTACTGATTTTTTATGCAGTACAAACACAAATTATTGTTTTCTTTTTTAGAATATTTTGTATTTTCTAGAAATACCATTAGTCTTTTAAACTATTCTAACATGTTAAATAAAATGTATCCGAAATGGTAATAACTTATTTTTTTCCACCTTCTAAATAACACATAGAAATATTTTTTATTTCTTCTTTTGGCAATAAACCACCTTTCCAAAAAATTAAAAAAGCACGTTTCTATGTGTAGGGTTTGACAAAGAAATCTTCACTTGAAAAAAGCATGCATTTTTTTTTTTAATTTTTGCTATCTTAATTGAAATGCTTACTATGTGTAGGAAAAATATAGTATTCCAACAAGGCTTACTATTTTTTAAACTAGATAACCTACTGTAGCATACTAAATGAGAGCCAAATATTTTTATTTGATACAAATTGCTCTCCAGCTGTGACATATATAATATTTTTTCAACTATTATTATCATAATCTGGTTAACACCAGACATTAAGTGGGCACACACTTTGAATTTGTAGACTTCGGTCAGTATGTGGGTGATAAGGCACATGAGTGATAACCAGGAATAGATATTAGTAGGCAACATTATTTGAAAGCGGGTCTCCCAGCTTTCAAATTTGAGTGTGCACATGGTTAAAGATGTGATTATGGGAGTGAGATAACACATAGGCCCTTCCTCAATATATGGAAAAATTACCTTTTCATTAATGTGGTGTAATATTGCCTGGTGATCATTTACAATAAGTACTAAGTGTTCCCTCAAAATTTGCAAGAGGGTACACCCTCTTTATGTAATTAATGCCTCCTAATTATTTGTAACCAGGTTGAGGGAGATGTTTCCTCATCAATAAATGAAGTTATTTTTCTATAAAGCATGGTGGTTAATGCCTTGCCTTCAGTGTTATTACCATAAAAAAACATTAATGTAGGCACAGAATTTAAAGTGGGGACAACCCTCATTTATATGAAGGTAACCCAACATATTTACATTGTAGATTGGAAGAGATATAGGGAGATGTAAATTCACCCATCTCACTGTTTTTCATCTTTTATTTAAACAATGCAGTTGGCTCACATGCATGCATGAATGCAAATCAAAATTTAATGCTGGTATAAGGAGGGCAGAAAAAATTATTGGTTGGACAAGGTGGTGGACAGGGTCCAATTTCGTCTTGGGTGTGCTATATCCACCACTGTGGAAGACAAGTTGAGGTCATTCTCCTGATTGGGAAAACACTTGTCAGTATGATTCTCACTGGTCCTCCACAGTGAGGGGGTTATTTTACGACATCAAATTTTCTCTTTTAGCACAAATTTGTGAAACGGTTTAGTATTGCAATATGCAATTTTATAATATTGATTAAAACATAACTTTTATTGAATCCACTATTTGATCACATGCTTTATTTATATGATTCACCAAACATTAATCTTTAATACAATTAATTATTATAAATTGTATATTTACTTAACAGCATTTTTTTTCCTCTGCTATATAGACTATTGAAGAAACATTATGTACAGTACTTTATTATTAACAGTTATTTATATAGCGTAGACATATTCTGCAGCACTTTACAGATATTATTTGTCCATTCACATTGCTCATTGCCCTGGTGGGGCTTACAATCTATATTACCTACCACATGTTACATGCACGTTGTGGTTAATTTTTTTGTTGAGAGTATGTTTTTAAATGTGGGAAGAAACCAGAATACCCAGAAGACACCCACGCAAGCACTGGGAGAATATACAAACTCCACACAGGGCCATAGTGGGAATCAAACCCATTATTTCCGTGTTGTGAGTCAGTAATGCTAACCATTACACCATCTGTGCTATATTACTTGTAATCAATATAAATTAACCTTCAATAACTTTAGAAAATACATTAGAATCATATATTTTCATTCAATTTACCAATGTAGAAATCATACTTTTAAGTAATACTGAAAAATTACAAATATTGTTTTTATTTTTGAAAAGTGATGCTCACCTACTCCTTTATAAATCATACCTGTTATTGCTCCTGTTCCTGGCATTTCTCCTAATTTACACAATAATAAAAACTTCAATTAGCTTATTTTATTATGTTTTACTCTTTAAAGACAACAGTAAAGTATACTTCAAAGATAAATTAAGACTTGTATAACAGCTGCTCACCTACCCCTTTATAAAACATACCTGTTATTACTCCTGTTCCTGGAAATCCTCCTATTTGAAACAATAATAAAAACTTCAATTAGTTAATTTTAGTATATATTACTCATTAAAGAAAACAGTAAGATATACTTCTAAGAAAATTTAATTCAGCCACTAAATGTAGTTTGCAATAACCATATAGCAGGTGAGGATTTTCTTAGCCCTGTGCAAATGTCTTTTCTGTGTGCATGCATAACATTTCAACATCAATATTACAGATTTTTTATGCAGTACAAACACAAATTATTGTTTTCTTTTTTAGAATAATTTGTATTTTCTAGAAATACCATTAGCCTTTCCCGATTCTAAAATGTCAAATAAAATATATCCAAAATGGCCCAAAAAGTGTTATTTTCCATCTTCTAAATAAAACAGAAAGATTTTTTTGTTCATGTTTTACCAATTATTCATTTTTTTAAAATAGCAAAAAGCAGGTTTCTATGTTTGTTTCAAAACTTTTATGTGAGAAGAGATGGAACAAGGTTGTACTTCTTTACACAAGATGAGCTTGGAGATTTGTTTACTTCTTCACTTGAAAAAAAAATGCATTTTTTATTTTTTTCACATTTTTCCTATCTTAATTGAAATGCTTGCTATGTGTAGGCAAAATATAGAATTCCAACAAGACTTAATATTTTTAAACTGGAGATCCTATACTAAATGAGGGGAAAGTGTTGCTATTTTACACAAAATGGGGAGATATGGGCTTTAGAAGGTATCTAGCTGTGAACAATATACAATTTTGCATACTGATAATCATAATCTGGTTATCACCAGACATAAAGGAGGCACACACTTTGAAAGTTGAGACTTGGGTCATTAGGGATCGGTTTGAGTGACTGCCAGACCTATGTCCGGCAGTTCAAATCCCGATGCCAGAAGAATGACAGCAGTGAAGATCCCAATAGGTAAGTAAACTATCTATACCTAACTTTCTCCCCCATAACCTTAACCCTCCCTTAGGGGTGCCTAACCCTAACCTCCCCCATAGTGCCTAACCCTAAACCCAGCAAGTGCCTAAACTGAACCCCACACTCCCCACTTCCTAAACCTAACCCTACTTTCCCTAGCCTAAACCTCCTATGGGGGTGCCTAACCCTCAGAATCCCTTTGGGGCACCTAAACTAACCTCACCCCCAAAGCCGACACTGCCCGCTGCCTGGCTTACCTTCGTTCGGTAGGCTAGGTTTCGGGCTCCCGGCACAGGGACAATAATAGACATCGGGATTTCAATACTTATCATTAGTTCTCTGTCAGGATTGCACAGTTGGAAAGCCGGCAGTCGGCATTTTGACCATCGGCTTCCTGACTGCATACCGGTCAATAAGTGGGTGATAAGTCACATTGGTGAAAACCAGGAAATATACTTTAGTAGGCAACATTATTTGAAAGTGGGGCTACCAGCTTTCAAGTATGAGAGTGCACATATTTACAGATATCATTACGGGAGTGATAGAAAACATAGGCCCTTCCTCAATATATGGAAAAGTTACATTTTCTGTAATGTGGGGTAATATTACCTGGTGATCATCAAATTAAGATTTTTATAAGAGCTGCTCACCTACCCCTTTATAAATCATACCTGTTATTACTCCTGTTCCTGGAAATCCTCTTATGTGAAACAATAATTAAAACTTAAATTAGTTAATTTTAGTATATATTATTCATTAAAGAAAACAGTAAAATATACTTCAAAGAAAATTTAATTCAGCCACTAAACATATTTTGGCTTAACCCTATAGCAGGTGAGGATTTTTTTTAGCCTTGTGCAAATGCCTTTTTTTGTGTGCATGCAGCATATTTAACATCAATATTACTGATATTTATGCAGTACAAACACAAATTATTGTTTGCCTATTTAGAATATTTTGTATTTTCTAGAAATACCATTAGTCTTTTAAACTATTCTAACATGTTAAATAAAATGTATCCGAAATGGTAATAACTTATTTTTTTCCATCTTCTAAATAACACATAGAAATATTTTTTATTTCTTCTTTTGGCAATAAACCACCTTTCCAAAAAAATAAAAAAGAACGTTTCTATGTGTAGGGTTTGACAAAGAAATCTTAACTTGAAAAAAGCATGCATTTTTTTTTTAATTTTTGCTATCTTAATTGAAATGCTTACTATGTGTAGGAAAAATATAGTATTCCAACAAGGCTTACTATTTTTTAAACTAGATAACCTACTGTAGCATACTAAATGAGAGCCAAATATTTTTATTTGATACAAATTGCTCTCCAGCTTTGACATATATAATATTTTTTCAACTATTATTATCATAATCTGGTTAACACCAGACATTAAGTGGGCACACACTTTGAATTTGTAGACTTCGGTCAGTATGTGGGTGATAAGGCACATGAGTGATAACCAGGAATAGATATTAGTAGGCAACATTATTTGAAAGCGGGTCTCCCAGCTTTCAAATTTGAGTGTGCACATGGTTAAAGATGTCATTATGGGAGTGAGATAACACATAGGCCCTTCCTCAATATATGGAAAAATTACCTTTTCATTAATGTGGTGTAATATTGCCTGGTGATCATTTACAATAAGTACTAAGTGTTCCCTCAAAATTTGCAAGAGGGTACACCCTCTTTATGTAATTAATGCCTCCTAATTATTTGTAACCAGGTTGAGGGAGATGTTTCCTCATCAATAAATGAAGTTATTTTTCTATAACGCATGGTGGTTAATGCCTTTCCTTCAGTGTGATTACCATAAAAAAACATTAATGTAGGCACAGAATTTAAAGTGGGGACAACCCTCATTTACATGAAGGTAACCCAACATATTTACATTGTAGATTGGAAGAGATATAGGGAGATGTAAATTCACCCATCTCACTGTTTTTCATCTTTATTTAAACAATGCAGTTGGCTCACATGCATGCATGAATGCAAATCAAAATTTAATGCTGGTAAAAGGAGGGCAGAAAAAATTATTGGTTGGACAAGGTGGTGGACAGGGTCCAATTTCGTCTTGGGTGTGCTATATCCACCACTGTGGAAGACAAGTTGAGGTCATTCTCCTGATTGGGAAAACACTTGTCAGTATGATTCTCACTGGTCCTCCTCAGTGAGGGGGTTATTTTACGACATCAAATTTTCTCTTTTAGCACAAATTTGTGAAACGGTTTAGTATTGCAATATGCAATTTATAATATTGATTAAAACATAACTTTTATTGAATCCACTATTTGATCACATGCTTTATTTATATGATTCACCAAACATTAATCTTTAATACAATTAATTATTATAAATTGTATATTTACTTAACAGCATTTTTTTTCCTCTGCTATATAGACTATTGAAGAAACATTATGTACAGTACTTTATTATTAACAGTTATTTATATAGCGTAGACATATTCTGCAGCACTTTACAGATATTATTTGTCCATTCACATTGCTCCTTGCCCTGGTGGGGCTTACAATCTATATTACCTACCACATGTTACATGCACGTTGTGGTTAATTTTTTTGTTGAGAGTATGTTTTTAAATGTGGGAAGAAACCAGAATACCCAGAAGACACCCACGCAAGCACTGGGAGAATATACAAACTCCACACAGGGCCATAGTGGGAATCAAACCCATTATTTCCGTGTTGTGAGTCAGTAATGCTAACCATTACACCATCTGTGCTATATTACTTGTAATCAATATAAATTAACCTTCAATAACTTTAGAAAATACATTAGAATCATATATTTTCATTCAATTTACCAATGTAGAAATCATACTTTTAAGTAATACTGAAAAATTACAAATATTGTTTTTATTTTTGAAAAGTGATGCTTACCTACTCCTTTATAAATCATACCTGTTATTGCTCCTGTTTCTGGCATTTCTCCTAATTTACACAATAATAAAAACTTCAATTAGCTTATTTTATTATGTTTTACTCTTTAAAGACAACAGTAAAGTATACTTCAAAGATAAATTAAGACTTGTATAAGAGCTGCTCACCTACCCCTTTATAAAACATACCTGTTATTACTCCTGTTCCTGGAAATCCTCCTATTTGAAACAATAATAAAAACTTCAATTAGTTAATTTTAGTATATATTACTCATTAAAGAAAACAGTAAGATATACTTCTAAGAAAATTTAATTCAGCCACTAAATGTATTTTGCAATAACCATATAGCAGGTGAGGATTTTCTTAGCCCTGTGCAAATGTCTTTTCTGTGTGCATGCATAACATTTCATCATCAATATTACTGATTTTTTATGCAGTACAAACACAAATTATTGTTTTCTTTTTTAGAATAATTTGTATTTTCTAGAAATACCATTAGCCTTTCCCGATTCTAAAATGTCAAATAAAATATATCCAAAATGGCCCAAAAAGTGTTATTTTCCATCTTCTAAATAAAACAGAAAGATTTTTTTGTTCTTGTTTTACCAATTATTCATTTTTTTAAAATAGCAAAAAGCAGGTTTCTATGTTTGTTTCAAAACTTTTATGTGAGAAGAGATGGAACAAGGTTGTACTTCTTTACACAAGATGAGCTTGGAGATTTGTTTACTACTTCACTTGAAAAAAAAATGCATTTTTTATTTTTTTCACATTTTTCCTATCTTAATTGAAATGCTTGCTATGTGTAGGCAAAATATAGAATTCCAACAAGACTTAATATTTTTAAACTGGAGATCCTATACTAAATGAGGGGAAAGTGTTGTTATTTTACACAAAATGGGGAGATATGGGCTTTAGAAGGTATCTAGCTGTGAACAATATACAATTTTGCATACTGATAATCATAATCTGGTTATCACCAGACATAAAGGAGGCACACACTTTGAAAGTTGAGACTTGGGTCATTAGGGATCGGTTTGAGTGACTGCCAGACCTATGTCCGGCAGTTCAAATCCCGATGCCAGAAGAATGACAGCAGTGAAGATCCCAATAGGTAAGTAAACTATCTATACTTAACTTTCTCCCCCATAACCTTAACCCTCCCTTAGGGGTGCCTAACCCTAACCTCCCCCATAGTGCCTAACCCTAAACCCCGCAAGTGCCTAAACTGAACCCCACACTCCCCACTTCCTAAACCTAACCCTACTTTCCCTAGCCTAAACCTCCTATGGGGGTGCCTAACCCTCAGAATCCCCTTGGGGCACCTAAACTAACCTAACCCCCACAGCCGACACTGCCCACTGCCTGGCTTACCTTCGTTCGGTAGGCTAGGTTTCGGGCTCCCGGCACAGGGACAATTATAGGCTTCGGGATTTCAATACTTATCATTAGTTCTCTGTCAGGATTGCACAGTTGGAAAGCCGGCGGTCGGCATTTCGACCATCGGCTTCCTGACTGCATACCGGTCAATAAGTGGGTGATAAGACACATTGGTGAAAACCAGGAAATATACTTTATTAGGCAACATTATTTGAAAGTGGGGCTACCAGCTTTCAAGTATGAGAGTGCACATATTTACAGATATCATTACGGGAGTGATAGAAAACATAGGCCCTTCCTCAATATATGGAAAAGTTACATTTTCTGTAATGTGGGGTAATATTACCTGGTGATCATCAAATTAAGATTTTTATAAGAGCTGCTCACCTACCCCTTTATAAATCATACCTGTTATTACTCCTGTTCCTGGAAATCCTCTTATGTGAAACAATAATTAAAACTTAAATTAGTTAATTTTAGTATATATTATTCATTAAAGAAAACAGTAAAATATACTTCAAAGAAAATTTAATTCAGCCACTAAACATATTTTGGCTTAACCCTATAGCAGGTGAGGATTTTTTTTAGCCTTGTGCAAATGCCTTTTTTTGTGTGCATGCAGCATATTTAACATCAATATTACTGATATTTATGCAGTACAAACACAAATTATTGTTTGCCTATTTAGAATATTTTGTATTTTCTAGAAATACCATTAGTCTTTTAAACTATTCTAACATGTTAAATAAAATGTATCCGAAATGGTAATAACTTATTTTTTTCCATCTTCTAAATAACACATAGAAATATTTTTTATTTCTTCTTTTGGCAATAAACCACCTTTCCAAAAAAATAAAAAAGAACGTTTCTATGTGTAGGGTTTGACAAAGAAATCTTAACTTGAAAAAAGCATGCATTTTTTTTTTAATTTTTGCTATCTTAATTGAAATGCTTACTATGTGTAGGAAAAATATAGTATTCCAACAAGGCTTACTATTTTTTAAACTAGATAACCTACTGTAGCATACTAAATGAGAGCCAAATATTTTTATTTGATACAAATTGCTCTCCAGCTTTGACATATATAATATTTTTTCAACTATTATTATCATAATCTGGTTAACACCAGACATTAAGTGGGCACACACTTTGAATTTGTAGACTTCGGTCAGTATGTGGGTGATAAGGCACATGAGTGATAACCAGGAATAGATATTAGTAGGCAACATTATTTGAAAGCGGGTCTCCCAGCTTTCAAATTTGAGTGTGCACATGGTTAAAGATGTCATTATGGGAGTGAGATAACACATAGGCCCTTCCTCAATATATGGAAAAATTACCTTTTCATTAATGTGGTGTAATATTGCCTGGTGATCATTTACAATAAGTACTAAGTGTTCCCTCAAAATTTGCAAGAGGGTACACCCTCTTTATGTAATTAATGCCTCCTAATTATTTGTAACCAGGTTGAGGGAGATGTTTCCTCATCAATAAATGAAGTTATTTTTCTATAACGCATGGTGGTTAATGCCTTTCCTTCAGTGTGATTACCATAAAAAAACATTAATGTAGGCACAGAATTTAAAGTGGGGACAACCCTCATTTACATGAAGGTAACCCAACATATTTACATTGTAGATTGGAAGAGATATAGGGAGATGTAAATTCACCCATCTCACTGTTTTTCATCTTTTATTTAAACAATGCAGTTGGCTCACATGCATGCATGAATGCAAATCAAAATTTAATGCTGGTAAAAGGAGGGCAGAAAAAATTATTGGTTGGACAAGGTGGTGGACAGGGTCCAATTTCGTCTTGGGTGTGCTATATCCACCACTGTGGAAGACAAGTTGAGGTCATTCTCCTGATTGGGAAAACACTTGTCAGTATGATTCTCACTGGTCCTCCTCAGTGAGGGGGTTATTTTACGACATCAAATTTTCTCTTTTAGCACAAATTTGTGAAACGGTTTAGTATTGCAATATGCAATTTATAATATTGATTAAAACATAACTTTTATTGAATCCACTATTTGATCACATGCTTTATTTATATGATTCACCAAACATTAATCTTTAATACAATTAATTATTATAAATTGTATATTTACTTAACAGCATTTTTTTTCCTCTGCTATATAGACTATTGAAGAAACATTATGTACAGTACTTTATTATTAACAGTTATTTATATAGCGTAGACATATTCTGCAGCACTTTACAGATATTATTTGTCCATTCACATTGCTCCTTGCCCTGGTGGGGCTTACAATCTATATTACCTACCACATGTTACATGCACGTTGTGGTTAATTTTTTTGTTGAGAGTATGTTTTTAAATGTGGGAAGAAACCAGAATACCCAGAAGACACCCACGCAAGCACTGGGAGAATATACAAACTCCACACAGGGCCATAGTGGGAATCAAACCCATTATTTCCGTGTTGTGAGTCAGTAATGCTAACCATTACACCATCTGTGCTATATTACTTGTAATCAATATAAATTAACCTTCAATAACTTTAGAAAATACATTAGAATCATATATTTTCATTCAATTTACCAATGTAGAAATCATACTTTTAAGTAATACTGAAAAATTACAAATATTGTTTTTATTTTTGAAAAGTGATGCTTACCTACTCCTTTATAAATCATACCTGTTATTGCTCCTGTTTCTGGCATTTCTCCTAATTTACACAATAATAAAAACTTCAATTAGCTTATTTTATTATGTTTTACTCTTTAAAGACAACAGTAAAGTATACTTCAAAGATAAATTAAGACTTGTATAAGAGCTGCTCACCTACCCCTTTATAAAACATACCTGTTATTACTCCTGTTCCTGGAAATCCTCCTATTTGAAACAATAATAAAAACTTCAATTAGTTAATTTTAGTATATATTACTCATTAAAGAAAACAGTAAGATATACTTCTAAGAAAATTTAATTCAGCCACTAAATGTATTTTGCAATAACCATATAGCAGGTGAGGATTTTCTTAGCCCTGTGCAAATGTCTTTTCTGTGTGCATGCATAACATTTCATCATCAATATTACTGATTTTTTATGCAGTACAAACACAAATTATTGTTTTCTTTTTTAGAATAATTTGTATTTTCTAGAAATACCATTAGCCTTTCCCGATTCTAAAATGTCAAATAAAATATATCCAAAATGGCCCAAAAAGTGTTATTTTCCATCTTCTAAATAAAACAGAAAGATTTTTTTGTTCTTGTTTTACCAATTATTCATTTTTTTAAAATAGCAAAAAGCAGGTTTCTATGTTTGTTTCAAAACTTTTATGTGAGAAGAGATGGAACAAGGTTGTACTTCTTTACACAAGATGAGCTTGGAGATTTGTTTACTACTTCACTTGAAAAAAAAATGCATTTTTTATTTTTTTCACATTTTTCCTATCTTAATTGAAATGCTTGCTATGTGTAGGCAAAATATAGAATTCCAACAAGACTTAATATTTTTAAACTGGAGATCCTATACTAAATGAGGGGAAAGTGTTGTTATTTTACACAAAATGGGGAGATATGGGCTTTAGAAGGTATCTAGCTGTGAACAATATACAATTTTGCATACTGATAATCATAATCTGGTTATCACCAGACATAAAGGAGGCACACACTTTGAAAGTTGAGACTTGGGTCATTAGGGATCGGTTTGAGTGACTGCCAGACCTATGTCCGGCAGTTCAAATCCCGATGCCAGAAGAATGACAGCAGTGAAGATCCCAATAGGTAAGTAAACTATCTATACTTAACTTTCTCCCCCATAACCTTAACCCTCCCTTAGGGGTGCCTAACCCTAACCTCCCCCATAGTGCCTAACCCTAAACCCCGCAAGTGCCTAAACTGAACCCCACACTCCCCACTTCCTAAACCTAACCCTACTTTCCCTAGCCTAAACCTCCTATGGGGGTGCCTAACCCTCAGAATCCCCTTGGGGCACCTAAACTAACCTAACCCCCACAGCCGACACTGCCCACTGCCTGGCTTACCTTCGTTCGGTAGGCTAGGTTTCGGGCTCCCGGCACAGGGACAATTATAGGCTTCGGGATTTCAATACTTATCATTAGTTCTCTGTCAGGATTGCACAGTTGGAAAGCCGGCGGTCGGCATTTCGACCATCGGCTTCCTGACTGCATACCGGTCAATAAGTGGGTGATAAGACACATTGGTGAAAACCAGGAAATATACTTTATTAGGCAACATTATTTGAAAGTGGGTCTACCAGCTTTCAAGTATGAGAGTGCACATATTTACAGATATCATTACGGGAGTGATAGAAAACATAGGCCCTTCCTCAATATATAGAAAAGTTACATTTTCTGTAATGTGAGGTAATATTACCTGGTGATAATCAAATTAAGATTTTTATAAGAGCTGCTCACCTACCCCTTTATAAATCATACCTGTTATTACTCCTGTTCCTGGAAATCCTCCTATGTGAAACAATAATTAAAACTTAAATTAGTTAATTTTAGTATATATTATTCATTAAAGAAAACAGTAAAATATACTTCAAAGAAAATTTCATTCAGCCACTAAACACATTTTGGCTTAACCCTATAGCAGGTGAGGATTTTTTTTAGCCTTGTGCAAATGCCTTTTTTTGTGTGCATGCAGCATATTTAACATCAATATTACTGATATTTATGCAGTACAAACACAAATTATTGTTTGCCTATTTAGAATATTTTGTATTTTCTAGAAATACCATTAGTCTTTTAAACTATTCTAACATGTCAAACAAAATGTATCCGAAATGGCAAAAACTTATTTTTTTCCATCTTCTAAATAACACATAGAAATATTTTTTATTTCTTCTTTTGGCAATAAACCACCTTTCCAAAAAATTAAAAAAGCACGTTTCTATGTGTAGGGTTTGACAAAGAAATCTTCACTTGAAAAAAGCATGCATTTTTTTTTTTAATTTTTGCTATCTTAATTGAAATGCTTACTATGTGTAGGAAAAATATAGTATTCCATCAAGGCTTACTATTTTTTAAACTAGATAACCTACTGTAGCATACTAAATGAGAGCCAAATATTTTTATTTGATACAAATTGCTCTCCAGCTGTGACATATATAATATTTTTTCAACTATTATTATCATAATCTGGTTAACAGCAGACATTAAGTGGGCACACACTTTGAATTTGTAGACTTCGGTCAGTATGTGGGTGATAAGGCACATGAGTGATAACCAGGAATAGATATTAGTAGGCAACATTATTTGAAAGCGGGTCTCCCAGCTTTCAAATTTGAGTGTGCACATGGTTAAAGATGTCATTATGGGAGTGAGATAACACATAGGCCCTTCCTCAATATATGGAAAAATTACCTTTTCATTAATGTGGTGTAATATTGCCTGGTGATCATTTGCAATAAGTACTAAGTGTTCCCTCAAAATTTGCAAGAGGGTACACCCTCTTTATGTAATTAATGCCTCCTAATTATTTGTAACCAGGTTGAGGGAGATGTTTCCTCATCAATAAATGAAGTTATTTTTATATAACGCATGGTGGTTAATGCCTTTCCTTCAGTGTGATTACCATAAAAAAACATTAATGTAGGCACAGAATTTAAAGTGGGGACAACCCTCATTTACATGAAGGTAACCCAACATATTTACATTGTAGATTGGAAGAGATATAGGGAGATGTAAATTCACCCATCTCACTGTTTTTCATCTTTTATTTAAACAATGCAGTTGGCTCACATGCATGCATGAATGCAAATCAAAATTTAATGCTGGTAAAAGGAGGGCAGAAAAAATTATTGGTTGGACAAGGTGGTGGACAGGGTCCAATTTCGTCTTGGGTGTGCTATATCCACCACTGTGGAAGACAAGTTGAGGTCATTCTCCTGATTGGGAAAACACTTGTCAGTATGATTCTCACTGGTCCTCCACAGTGAGGGGGTTATTTTACGACATCAAATTTTCTCTTTTAGCACAAATTTGTGAAACGGTTTAGTATTGCAATATGCAATTTTATAATATTGATTAAAACATAACTTTTATTGAATCCACTATTTGATCACATGCTTTATTTATATGATTCACCAAACATTAATCTTTAATACAATTAATTATTATAAATTGTATATTTACTTAACAGCATTTTTTTTCCTCTGCTATATAGACTATTGAAGAAACATTATGTACAGTACTTTATTATTAACAGTTATTTATATAGCGTAGACATATTCTGCAGCACTTTACAGATATTATTTGTCCATTCACATTGCTCCTTGCCCTGGTGGGGCTTACAATCTATATTACCTACCACATGTTACATGCACGTTGTGGTTAATTTTTTTGTTGAGAGTATGTTTTTAAATGTGGGAAGAAACCAGAATACCCAGAAGACACCCACGCAAGCACTGGGAGAATATACAAACTCCACACAGGGCCATAGTGGGAATCAAACCCATTATTTCCGTGTTGTGAGTCAGTAATGCTAACCATTACACCATCTGTGCTATATTACTTGTAATCAATATAAATTAACCTTCAATAACTTTAGAAAATACATTAGAATCATATATTTTCATTCAATTTACCAATGTAGAAATCATACTTTTAAGTAATACTGAAAAATTACAAATATTATTTTTATTTTTGAAAAGTGATGCTCACCTACTCCTTTATAAATCATACCTGTTATTGCTCCTGTTCCTGGCATTTCTCCTAATTTACACAATAATAAAAACTTCAATTAGCTTATTTTATTATGTTTTACTCTTTAAAGACAACAGTAAAGTATACTTCAAAGATAAATTAAGACTTGTATAAGAGCTGTTCACCTACCCCTTTATAAAACATACCTGTTATTACTCCTGTTCCTGGAAATCCTCCTATTTGAAACAATAATAAAAACTTCAATTAGTTAATTTTAGTATATATTACTCATTAAAGAAAACAGTAAGATATACTTCTAAGAAAATTTAATTCAGCCACTAAATGTATTTTGCAATAACCATATAGCAGGTGAGGATTTTCTTAGCCCTGTGCAAATGTCTTTTCTGTGTGCATGCATAACATTTCAACATCAATATTACTGATTTTTTATGCAGTACAAACACAAATTATTGTTTTCTTTTTTAGAATAATTTGTATTTTCTAGAAATACCATTAGCCTTTCCCGATTCTAAAATGTCAAATAAAATATATCCAAAATGGCCCAAAAAGTGTTATTTTCCATCTTCTAAATAAAACAGAAAGATTTTTTTGTTCTTGTTTTACCAATTATTCATTTTTTTAAAATAGCAAAAAGCAGGTTTCTATGTTTGTTTCAAAACTTTTATGTGAGAAGAGATGGAACAAGGTTGTACTTCTTTACACAAGATGAGCTTGGAGATTTGTTTACTTCTTCACTTGAAAAAAAAATGCATTTTTAATTTTTTTCACATTTTTCCTATCTTAATTGAAATGCTTGCTATGTGTAGGCAAAATATAGAATTCCAACAAGACTTAATATTTTTAAACTGGAGATCCTATACTAAATGAGGGGAAAGTGTTGTTATTTTACACAAAATGGGGAGATATGGGCTTTAGAAGGTATCTAGCTGTGAACAATATACAATTTTGCATACTGATAATCATAATCTGGTTATCACCAGACATAAAGGAGGCACACACTTTGAAAGTTGAGACTTGGGTCATTAGGGATCGGTTTGAGTGACTGCCAGACCTATGTCCGGCAGTTCAAATCCCGATGCCTGAAGAATGACAGCAGTGAAGATCCCAATAGGTAAGTAAACTATCTATACCTAACTTTCTCCCCCATAACCTTAACCCTCCCTTAGGGGTGCCTAACCCTAACCTCCCCCATAGTGCCTAACCCTAAACCCCGCAAGTGCCTAAACTGAACCCCACACTCCCCACTTCCTAAACCTAACCCTACTTTCCCTAGCCTAAACCTCCTATGGGGGTGCCTAACCCTCAGAATCCCCTTGGGGCACCTAAACTAACCTAACCCCCACAGCCGACACTGCCCACTGCCTGGCTTACCTTCGTTCGGTAGGCTAGGTTTCGGGCTCCCGGCACAGGGACAATTATAGGCTTCGGGATTTCAATACTTATCATTAGTTCTATGTCAGGATTGCACAGTTGGAAAGCCGGCGGTCGGCATTTCGACCATCGGCTTCCTGACTGCATACCGGTCAATAAGTGGGTGATAAGACACATTGGTGAAAACCAGGAAATATACTTTATTAGGCAACATTATTTGAAAGTGGGGCTACCAGCTTTCAAGTATGAGAGTGCACATATTTACAGATATCATTACGGGAGTGATAGAAAACATAGGCCCTTCCTCAATATATAGAAAAGTTACATTTTCTGTAATGTGAGGTAATATTACCTGGTGATAATCAAATTAAGATTTTTATAAGAGCTGCTCACCTACCCCTTTATAAATCATACCTGTTATTACTCCTGTTCCTGGAAATCCTCCTATGTGAAACAATAATTAAAACTTAAATTAGTTAATTTTAGTATATATTATTCATTAAAGAAAACAGTAAAATATACTTCAAAGAAAATTTCATTCAGCCACTAAACACATTTTGGCTTAACCCTATAGCAGGTGAGGATTTTTTTTAGCCTTGTGCAAATGCCTTTTTTTGTGTGCATGCAGCATATTTAACATCAATATTACTGATATTTATGCAGTACAAACACAAATTATTGTTTGCCTATTTAGAATATTTTGTATTTTCTAGAAATACCATTAGTCTTTTAAACTATTCTAACATGTCAAACAAAATGTATCCGAAATGGCAAAAACTTATTTTTTTCCATCTTCTAAATAACACATAGAAATATTTTTTATTTCTTCTTTTGGCAATAAACCACCTTTCCAGAAAATTAAAAAAGCACGTTTCTATGTGTAGGGTTTGACAAAGAAATCTTCACTTGAAAAAAGCATGCATTTTTTTTTAAAATTTTTGCTATCTTAATTGAAATGCTTACTATGTGTAGGAAAAATATAGTATTCCAACAAGGCTTACTATTTTTTAAACTAGATAACCTACTGTAGCATACTAAATAAGAGCCAAATATTTTTATTTGATACAAATTGCTCTCCAGGTGTGACATATATAATATTTTTTCAACTATTATTATCATAATCTGGTTAACAGCAGACATTAAGTGGGCACACACTTTGAATTTGTAGACTTCGGTCAGTATGTGGGTGATAAGGCACATGAGTGATAACCAGGAATAGATATTAGTAGGCAACATTATTTGAAAGCGGGTCTCCCAGCTTTCAAATTTGAGTGTGCACATGGTTAAAGATGTCATTATGGGAGTGAGATAACACATAGGCCCTTCCTCAATATATGGAAAAATTACCTTTTCATTAATGTGGTGTAATATTGCCTGGTGATCATTTACAATAAGTACTAAGTGTTCCCTCAAAATTTGCAAGAGGGTACACCCTCTTTATGTAATTAATGCCTCCTAATTATTTGTAACCAGGTTGAGGGAGATGTTTCCTCATCAATAAATGAAGTTATTTTTATATAACGCATGGTGGTTAATGCCTTTCCTTCAGTGTGATTACCATAAAAAACATTAATGTAGGCACAGAATTTAAAGTGGGGACAACCCTCATTTACATGAAGGTAACCCAACATATTTACATTGTAGATTGGAAGAGATATAGGGAGATGTAAATTCACCCATCTCACTGTTTTTCATCTTTTATTTAAACAATGCAGTTGGCTCACATGCATGCATGAATGCAAATCAAAATTTAATGCTGGTAAAAGGAGGGCAGAAAAAATTATTGGTTGGACAAGGTGGTGGACAGGGTCCAATTTCGTCTTGGGTGTGCTATATCCACCACTGTGGAAGACAAGTTGAGGTCATTCTCCTGATTGGGAAAACACTTGTCAGTATGATTCTCACTGGTCCTCCACAGTGAGGGGGTTATTTTACGACATCAAATTTTCTCTTTTAGCACAAATTTGTGAAACGGTTTAGTATTGCAATATGCAATTTTATAATATTGATTAAAACATAACTTTTATTGAATCCACTATTTGATCACATGCTTTATTTATATGATTCACCAAACATTAATCTTTAATACAATTAATTATTATAAATTGTATATTTACTTAACAGCATTTTTTTTCCTCCGCTATATAGACTATTGAAGAAACATTATGTACAGTACTTTATTATTAACAGTTATTTATATAGTGTAGACATATTCTGCAGCACTTTACAGATATTATTTGTCCATTCACATTGCTCCTTGCCCTGGTGGGGCTTACAATCTATATTACCTACCACATGTTACATGCACGTTGTGGTTAATTTTTTTGTTGAGAGTATGTTTTTAAATGTGGGAAGAAACCAGAATACCCAGAAGACACCCACGCAAGCACTGGGAGAATATACAAACTCCACACAGGGCCATAGTGGGAATCAAACCCATTATTTCCGTGTTGTGAGTCAGTAATGCTAACCATTACACCATCTGTGCTATATTACTTGTAATCAATATAAATTAACCTTCAATAACTTTAGAAAATACATTAGAATCATATATTTTCATTCAATTTACCAATGTAGAAATCATATTTTTAAGTAATACTGAAAAATTACAAATATTATTTTTATTTTTGAAAAGTGATGCTCACCTACTCCTTTATAAATCATACCTGTTATTGCTCCTGTTCCTGGCATTTCTCCTAATTTACACAATAATAAAAACGTCAATTAGCTTATTTTATTATGTTTTACTCTTTAAAGACAACAGTAAAGTATACTTCAAAGATAAATTAAGACTTGTATAAGAGCTGCTCACCTACCCCTTTATAAAACATACCTGTTATTACTCCTGTTCCTGGAAATCCTCCTATTTGAAACAATAATAAAAACTTCAATTAGTTAATTTTAGTATATATTACTCATTAAAGAAAACAGTAAGATATACTTCTAAGAAAATTTAATTCAGCCACTAAATGTATTTTGCAATAACCATATAGCAGGTGAGGATTTTCTTAGCCCTGTGCAAATGTCTTTTCTGTGTGCATGCATAACATTTCAACATCAATATTACTGATTTTTTATGCAGTACAAACACAAATTATTGTTTTCTTTTTTAGAATAATTTGTATTTTCTAGAAATACCATTAGCCTTTCCCGATTCTAAAATGTCAAATAAAATATATCCAAAATGGCCCAAAAAGTGTTATTTTCCATCTTCTAAATAAAACAGAAAGATTTTTTTGTTCTTGTTTTACCAATTATTCATTTTTTTAAAATAGCAAAAAGCAGGTTTCTATGTTTGTTTCAAAACTTTTATGTGAGAAGAGATGGAACAAGGTTGTACTTCTTTACACAAGATGAGCTTGGAGATTTGTTTACTTCTTCACTTGAAAAAAAAATGCATTTTTTTTTTTTTCACATTTTTCCTATCTTAATTGAAATGCTTGCTATGTGTAGGCAAAATATAGAATTCCAACAAGACATAATATTTTTAAACTGGAGATCCTATACTAAATGAGGGGAAAGTGTTGTTATTTTACACAAAATGGGGAGATATGGGCTTTAGAAGGTATCTAGCTGTGAACAATATACAATTTTGCATACTGATAATCATAATCTGGTTATCACCAGACATAAAAGGAGGCACACACTTTGAAAGTTGAGACTTGGGTCATTAGGGATCGGTTTGAGTGACTGCCAGACCTATGTCCGGCAGTTCAAATCCCGATGCCAGAAGAATGACAGCAGTTAAGATCCCAATAGGTAAGTAAACTATCTATACCTAACTTTCTCCCCCATAACCTTAACCCTCCCTTAGGGGTGCCTAACCCTAACCTCCCCCATAGTGCCTAACCCTAAACCCCGCAAGTGCCTAAACTGAACCCCACACTCCCCACTTCCTAAACCTAACCCTACTTTCCCTAGCCTAAACCTCCTATGGGGGTGCCTAACCCTCAGAATCCCCTTGGGGCACCTAAACTAACCTAACCCCCACAGCCGACACTGCCCACTGCCTGGCTTACCTTCGTTCGGTAGGCTAGGTTTCGGGCTCCCGGCACAGGGACAATTATAGGCTTCGGGATTTCAATACTTATCATTAGTTCTCTGTCAGGATTGCACAGTTGGAAAGCCGGCGGTCGGCATTTCGACCATCGGCTTCCTGACTGCATAACGGTCAATAAGTGGGTGATAAGACACATTGGTGAAAACAAGGAAATATACTTTATTAGGCAACATTATTTGAAAGTGGGTCTACCAGCTTTCAAGTATGAGAGTGCACATATTTACAGATATCATTACGGGAGTGATAGAAAACATAGGCCCTTCCTCAATATATAGAAAAGTTACATTTTCTGTAATGTGAGGTAATATTACCTGGTGATAATCAAATTAAGATTTTTATAAGAGCTGCTCACCTACCCCTTTATAAATCATACCTGTTATTACTCCTGTTCCTGGAAATCCTCCTATGTGAAACAATAATTAAAACTTAAATTAGTTAATTTTAGTATATATTATTCATTAAAGAAAACAGTAAAATATACTTCAAAGAAAATTTCATTCAGCCACTAAACACATTTTGGCTTAACCCTATAGCAGGTGAGGATTTTTTTTAGCCTTGTGCAAATGCCTTTTTTTGTGTGCATGCAGCATATTTAACATCAATATTACTGATATTTATGCAGTACAAACACAAATTATTGTTTGCCTATTTAGAATATTTTGTATTTTCTAGAAATACCATTAGTCTTTTAAACTATTCTAACATGTCAAACAAAATGTATCCGAAATGGCAAAAACTTATTTTTTTCCATCTTCTAAATAACACATAGAAATATTTTTTATTTCTTCTTTTGGCAATAAACCACCTTTCCAAAAAATTAAAAAAGCACGTTTCTATGTGTAGGGTTTGACAAAGAAATCTTCACTTGAAAAAAGCATGCATTTTTTTTTTTAATTTTTGCTATCTTAATTGAAATGCTTACTATGTGTAGGAAAAATATAGTATTCCATCAAGGCTTACTATTTTTTAAACTAGATAACCTACTGTAGCATACTAAATGAGAGCCAAATATTTTTATTTGATACAAATTGCTCTCCAGCTGTGACATATATAATATTTTTTCAACTATTATTATCATAATCTGGTTAACAGCAGACATTAAGTGGGCACACACTTTGAATTTGTAGACTTCGGTCAGTATGTGGGTGATAAGGCACATGAGTGATAACCAGGAATAGATATTAGTAGGCAACATTATTTGAAAGCGGGTCTCCCAGCTTTCAAATTTGAGTGTGCACATGGTTAAAGATGTCATTATGGGAGTGAGATAACACATAGGCCCTTCCTCAATATATGGAAAAATTACCTTTTCATTAATGTGGTGTAATATTGCCTGGTGATCATTTGCAATAAGTACTAAGTGTTCCCTCAAAATTTGCAAGAGGGTACACCCTCTTTATGTAATTAATGCCTCCTAATTATTTGTAACCAGGTTGAGGGAGATGTTTCCTCATCAATAAATGAAGTTATTTTTATATAACGCATGGTGGTTAATGCCTTTCCTTCAGTGTGATTACCATAAAAAAACATTAATGTAGGCACAGAATTTAAAGTGGGGACAACCCTCATTTACATGAAGGTAACCCAACATATTTACATTGTAGATTGGAAGAGATATAGGGAGATGTAAATTCACCCATCTCACTGTTTTTCATCTTTTATTTAAACAATGCAGTTGGCTCACATGCATGCATGAATGCAAATCAAAATTTAATGCTGGTAAAAGGAGGGCAGAAAAAATTATTGGTTGGACAAGGTGGTGGACAGGGTCCAATTTCGTCTTGGGTGTGCTATATCCACCACTGTGGAAGACAAGTTGAGGTCATTCTCCTGATTGGGAAAACACTTGTCAGTATGATTCTCACTGGTCCTCCACAGTGAGGGGGTTATTTTACGACATCAAATTTTCTCTTTTAGCACAAATTTGTGAAACGGTTTAGTATTGCAATATGCAATTTTATAATATTGATTAAAACATAACTTTTATTGAATCCACTATTTGATCACATGCTTTATTTATATGATTCACCAAACATTAATCTTTAATACAATTAATTATTATAAATTGTATATTTACTTAACAGCATTTTTTTTCCTCTGCTATATAGACTATTGAAGAAACATTATGTACAGTACTTTATTATTAACAGTTATTTATATAGCGTAGACATATTCTGCAGCACTTTACAGATATTATTTGTCCATTCACATTGCTCCTTGCCCTGGTGGGGCTTACAATCTATATTACCTACCACATGTTACATGCACGTTGTGGTTAATTTTTTTGTTGAGAGTATGTTTTTAAATGTGGGAAGAAACCAGAATACCCAGAAGACACCCACGCAAGCACTGGGAGAATATACAAACTCCACACAGGGCCATAGTGGGAATCAAACCCATTATTTCCGTGTTGTGAGTCAGTAATGCTAACCATTACACCATCTGTGCTATATTACTTGTAATCAATATAAATTAACCTTCAATAACTTTAGAAAATACATTAGAATCATATATTTTCATTCAATTTACCAATGTAGAAATCATACTTTTAAGTAATACTGAAAAATTACAAATATTATTTTTATTTTTGAAAAGTGATGCTCACCTACTCCTTTATAAATCATACCTGTTATTGCTCCTGTTCCTGGCATTTTTCCTAATTTACACAATAATAAAAACTTCAATTAGCTTATTTTATTATGTTTTACTCTTTAAAGACAACAGTAAAGTATACTTCAAAGATAAATTAAGACTTGTATAAGAGCTGCTCACCTACCCCTTTATAAAACATACCTGTTATTACTCCTGTTCCTGGAAATCCTCCTATTTGAAACAATAATAAAAACTTCAATTAGTTAATTTTAGTATATATTACTCATTAAAGAAAACAGTAAGATATACTTCTAAGAAAATTTTATTCAGCCACTAAATGTATTTTGCAATAACCATATAGCAGGTGAGGATTTTCTTAGCCCTGTGCAAATGTCTTTTCTGTGTGCATGCATAACATTTCAACATCAATATTACTGATTTTTTATGCAGTACAAACACAAATTATTGTTTTCTTTTTTAGAATAATTTGTATTTTCTAGAAATACCATTAGCCTTTCCCGATTCTAAAATTTCAAATAAAATATATCCAAAATGGCCCAAAAAGTGTTATTTTCCATCTTCTAAATAAAACAGAAAGATTTTTTTGTTCTTGTTTTACCAATTATTCATTTTTTTAAAATAGCAAAAAGCAGGTTTCTATGTTTGTTTCAAAACTTTTATGTGAGAAGAGATGGAACAAGGTTGTACTTCTTTACACAAGATGAGCTTGGAGATTTGTTTACTTCTTCACTTGAAAAAAAAATGCATTTTTTATTTTTTTCACATTTTTCCTATCTTAATTGAAATGCTTGCTATGTGTAGGCAAAATATAGAATTCCAACAAGACTTAATATTTTTAAACTGGAGATCCTATACTAAATGAGGGGAAAGTGTTGTTATTTTACACAAAATGGGGAGATATGGGCTTTAGAAGGTATCTAGCTGTGAACAATATACAATTTTGCATACTGATAATCATAATCTGGTTATCACCAGACATAAAGGAGGCACACACTTTGAAAGTTGAGACTTGGGTCATTAGGGATCGGTTTGAGTGACTGCCAGACCTATGTCCGGCAGTTCAAATCCCGATGCCTGAAGAATGACAGCAGTGAAGATCCCAATAGGTAAGTAAACTATCTATACCTAACTTTCTCCCCCATAACCGTAACCCTCCCTTAGGGGTGCCTAACCCTAACCTCCCCCATAGTGCCTAACCCTAAACCCCGCAAGTGCCTAAACTGAACCCCACACTCCCCACTTCCTAAACCTAACCCTACTTTCCCTAGCCTAAACCTCCTATGGGGGTGCCTAACCCTCAGAATCCCCTTGGGGCACCTAAACTAACCTAACCCCCACAGCCGACACTGCCCACTGCCTGGCTTACCTTCGTTCGGTAGGCTAGGTTTC
This sequence comes from Taudactylus pleione, assembly GCA_031769625.1. Lineage (NCBI taxonomy): Eukaryota > Metazoa > Chordata > Amphibia > Anura > Myobatrachidae > Taudactylus > Taudactylus pleione. The sequence continues at coordinate 1,594,982 of JAUIMM010000904.1, forward strand.
GGGCTCCCGGCACAGGGACAATTATAGGCTTCGGGATTTCAATACTTATCATTAGTTCTATGTCAGGATTGCACAGTTGGAAAGCCGGCGGTCGGCATTTCGACCATCGGCTTCCTGACTGCATACCGGTCAATAAGTGGGTGATAAGACACATTGGTGAAAACCAGGAAATATACTTTATTAGGCAACATTATTTGAAAGTGGGGCTACCAGCTTTCAAGTATGAGAGTGCACATATTTACAGATATCATTACGGGAGTGATAGAAAACATAGGCCCTTCCTCAATATATAGAAAAGTTACATTTTCTGTAATGTGAGGTAATATTACCTGGTGATAATCAAATTAAGATTTTTATAAGAGCTGCTCACCTACCCCTTTATAAATCATACCTGTTATTACTCCTGTTCCTGGAAATCCTCCTATGTGAAACAATAATTAAAACTTAAATTAGTTAATTTTAGTATATATTATTCATTAAAGAAAACAGTAAAATATACTTCAAAGAAAATTTCATTCAGCCACTAAACACATTTTGGCTTAACCCTATAGCAGGTGAGGATTTTTTTTAGCCTTGTGCAAATGCCTTTTTTTGTGTGCATGCAGCATATTTAACATCAATATTACTGATATTTATGCAGTACAAACACAAATTATTGTTTGCCTATTTAGAATATTTTGTATTTTCTAGAAATACCATTAGTCTTTTAAACTATTCTAACATGTCAAACAAAATGTATCCGAAATGGCAAAAACTTATTTTTTTCCATCTTCTAAATAACACATAGAAATATTTTTTATTTCTTCTTTTGGCAATAAACCACCTTTCCAGAAAATTAAAAAAGCACGTTTCTATGTGTAGGGTTTGACAAAGAAATCTTCACTTGAAAAAAGCATGCATTTTTTTTTAAAATTTTTGCTATCTTAATTGAAATGCTTACTATGTGTAGGAAAAATATAGTATTCCAACAAGGCTTACTATTTTTTAAACTAGATAACCTACTGTAGCATACTAAATAAGAGCCAAATATTTTTATTTGATACAAATTGCTCTCCAGGTGTGACATATATAATATTTTTTCAACTATTATTATCATAATCTGGTTAACAGCAGACATTAAGTGGGCACACACTTTGAATTTGTAGACTTCGGTCAGTATGTGGGTGATAAGGCACATGAGTGATAACCAGGAATAGATATTAGTAGGCAACATTATTTGAAAGCGGGTCTCCCAGCTTTCAAATTTGAGTGTGCACATGGTTAAAGATGTCATTATGGGAGTGAGATAACACATAGGCCCTTCCTCAATATATGGAAAAATTACCTTTTCATTAATGTGGTGTAATATTGCCTGGTGATCATTTACAATAAGTACTAAGTGTTCCCTCAAAATTTGCAAGAGGGTACACCCTCTTTATGTAATTAATGCCTCCTAATTATTTGTAACCAGGTTGAGGGAGATGTTTCCTCATCAATAAATGAAGTTATTTTTATATAACGCATGGTGGTTAATGCCTTTCCTTCAGTGTGATTACCATAAAAAACATTAATGTAGGCACAGAATTTAAAGTGGGGACAACCCTCATTTACATGAAGGTAACCCAACATATTTACATTGTAGATTGGAAGAGATATAGGGAGATGTAAATTCACCCATCTCACTGTTTTTCATCTTTTATTTAAACAATGCAGTTGGCTCACATGCATGCATGAATGCAAATCAAAATTTAATGCTGGTAAAAGGAGGGCAGAAAAAATTATTGGTTGGACAAGGTGGTGGACAGGGTCCAATTTCGTCTTGGGTGTGCTATATCCACCACTGTGGAAGACAAGTTGAGGTCATTCTCCTGATTGGGAAAACACTTGTCAGTATGATTCTCACTGGTCCTCCACAGTGAGGGGGTTATTTTACGACATCAAATTTTCTCTTTTAGCACAAATTTGTGAAACGGTTTAGTATTGCAATATGCAATTTTATAATATTGATTAAAACATAACTTTTATTGAATCCACTATTTGATCACATGCTTTATTTATATGATTCACCAAACATTAATCTTTAATACAATTAATTATTATAAATTGTATATTTACTTAACAGCATTTTTTTTCCTCCGCTATATAGACTATTGAAGAAACATTATGTACAGTACTTTATTATTAACAGTTATTTATATAGTGTAGACATATTCTGCAGCACTTTACAGATATTATTTGTCCATTCACATTGCTCCTTGCCCTGGTGGGGCTTACAATCTATATTACCTACCACATGTTACATGCACGTTGTGGTTAATTTTTTTGTTGAGAGTATGTTTTTAAATGTGGGAAGAAACCAGAATACCCAGAAGACACCCACGCAAGCACTGGGAGAATATACAAACTCCACACAGGGCCATAGTGGGAATCAAACCCATTATTTCCGTGTTGTGAGTCAGTAATGCTAACCATTACACCATCTGTGCTATATTACTTGTAATCAATATAAATTAACCTTCAATAACTTTAGAAAATACATTAGAATCATATATTTTCATTCAATTTACCAATGTAGAAATCATACTTTTAAGTAATACTGAAAAATTACAAATATTATTTTTATTTTTGAAAAGTGATGCTCACCTACTCCTTTATAAATCATACCTGTTATTGCTCCTGTTCCTGGCATTTCTCCTAATTTACACAATAATAAAAACTTCAATTAGCTTATTTTATTATGTTTTACTCTTTAAAGACAACAGTAAAGTATACTTCAAAGATAAATTAAGACTTGTATAAGAGCTGCTCACCTACCCCTTTATAAAACATACCTGTTATTACTCCTGTTCCTGGAAATCCTCCTATTTGAAACAATAATAAAAACTTCAATTAGTTAATTTTAGTATATATTACTCATTAAAGAAAACAGTAAGATATACTTCTAAGAAAATTTAATTCAGCCACTAAATGTATTTTGCAATAACCATATAGCAGGTGAGGATTTTCTTAGCCCTGTGCAAATGTCTTTTCTGTGTGCATGCATAACATTTCAACATCAATATTACTGATTTTTTATGCAGTACAAACACAAATTATTGTTTTCTTTTTTAGAATAATTTGTATTTTCTAGAAATACCATTAGCCTTTCCCGATTCTAAAATGTCAAATAAAATATATCCAAAATGGCCCAAAAAGTGTTATTTTCCATCTTCTAAATAAAACAGAAAGATTTTTTTGTTCTTGTTTTACCAATTATTCATTTTTTTAAAATAGCAAAAAGCAGGTTTCTATGTTTGTTTCAAAACTTTTATGTGAGAAGAGATGGAACAAGGTTGTACTTCTTTACACAAGATGAGCTTGGAGATTTGTTTACTTCTTCACTTGAAAAAAAAATGCATTTTTTATTTTTTTCACATTTTTCCTATCTTAATTGAAATGCTTGCTATGTGTAGGCAAAATATAGAATTCCAACAAGACATAATATTTTTAAACTGGAGATCCTATACTAAATGAGGGGAAAGTGTTGTTATTTTACACAAAATGGGGAGATATGGGCTTTAGAAGGTATCTAGCTGTGAACAATATACAATTTTGCATACTGATAATCATAATCTGGTTATCACCAGACATAAAGGAGGCACACACTTTGAAAGTTGAGACTTGGGTCATTAGGGATCGGTTTGAGTGACTGCCAGACCTATGTCCGGCAGTTCAAATCCCGATGCCTGAAGAATGACAGCAGTGAAGATCCCAATAGGTAAGTAAACTATCTATACCTAACTTTCTCCCCCATAACCTTAACCCTCCCTTAGGGGTGCCTAACCCTAACCTCCCCCATAGTGCCTAACCCTAAACCCCGCAAGTGCCTAAACTGAACCCCACACTCCCCACTTCCTAAACCTAACCCTACTTTCCCTAGCCTAAACCTCCTATGGGGGTGCCTAACCCTCAGAATCCCCTTGGGGCACCTAAACTAACCTAACCCCCACAGCCGACACTGCCCACTGCCTGGCTTACCTTCATTCGGTAGGCTAGGTTTCGGGCTCCCGGCACAGGGACAATTATAGGCTTCGGGATTTCAATACTTATCATTAGTTCTCTGTCAGGATTGCACAGTTGGAAAGCCGGCGGTCGGCATTTCGACCATCGGCTTCCTGACTGCATACCGGTCAATAAGTGGGTGATAAGACACATTGGTGAAAACCAGGAAATATACTTTATTAGGCAACATTATTTGAAAGTGGGGCTACCAGCTTTCAAGTATGAGAGTGCACATATTTACAGATATCATTACGGGAGTGATAGAAAACATAGGCCCTTCCTCAATATATAGAAAAGTTACATTTTCTGTAATGTGAGGTAATATTACCTGGTGATAATCAAATTAAGATTTTTATAAGAGCTGCTCACCTACCCCTTTATAAATCATACCTGTTATTACTCCTGTTCCTGGAAATCCTCCTATGTGAAACAATAATTAAAACTTAAATTAGTTAATTTTAGTATATATTATTCATTAAAGAAAACAGTAAAATATACTTCAAAGAAAATTTCATTCAGCCACTAAACACATTTTGGCTTAACCCTATAGCAGGTGAGGATTTTTTTTAGCCTTGTGCAAATGCCTTTTTTTGTGTGCATGCAGCATATTTAACATCAATATTACTGATATTTATGCAGTACAAACACAAATTATTGTTTGCCTATTTAGAATATTTTGTATTTTCTAGAAATACCATTAGTCTTTTAAACTATTCTAACATGTCAAACAAAATGTATCCGAAATGGCAAAAACTTATTTTTTTCCATCTTCTAAATAACACATAGAAATATTTTTTATTTCTTCTTTTGGCAATAAACCACCTTTCCAAAAAATTAAAAAAGCACGTTTCTATGTGTAGGGTTTGACAAAGAAATCTTCACTTGAAAAAAGCATGCATTTTTTTTTTAAATTTTTGCTATCTTAATTGAAATGCTTACTATGTGTAGGAAAAATATAGTATTAAAACAAGGCCTACTATTTTTTAAACTAGATAACCTACTGTAGCATACTAAATGAGGGCCAAGTATTTTTATTTGATACAAATTGCTCTCCAGCTGTGACATATATAATATTTTTTCAACTATTATTATCATAATCTGGTTAACAGCAGACATTAAGTGGGCACACACTTTGAATTTGTAGACTTCGGTCAGTATGTGGGTGATAAGGCACATGAGTGATAACCAGGAATAGATATTAGTAGGCAACATTATTTGAAAGCGGGTCTCCCAGCTTTCAAATTTGAGTGTGCACATGGTTAAAGATGTCATTATGGGAGTGAGATAACACATAGGCCCTTCCTCAATATATGGAAAAATTACCTTTTCATTAATGTGGTGTAATATTGCCTGGTGATCATTTACAATAAGTACTAAGTGTTCCCTCAAAATTTGCAAGAGGGTACACCCTCTTTATGTAATTAATGCCTCCTAATTATTTGTAACCAGGTTGAGGGAGATGTTTCCTCATCAATAAATGAAGTTATTTTTATATAACGCATGGTGGTTAATGCCTTTCCTTCAGTGTGATTACCATAAAAAACATTAATGTAGGCACAGAATTTAAAGTGGGGACAACCCTCATTTACATGAAGGTAACCCAACATATTTACATTGTAGATTGGAAGAGATATAGGGAGATGTAAATTCACCCATCTCACTGTTTTTCATCTTTTATTTAAACAATGCAGTTGGCTCACATGCATGCATGAATGCAAATCAAAATTTAATGCTGGTAAAAGGAGGGCAGAAAAAATTATTGGTTGGACAAGGTGGTGGACAGGGTTCAATTTCGTTTTGGGTGTGCTATATCCACCACTGTGGAAGACAAGTTGAGGTCATTCTCCTGATTGGGAAAACACTTGTCAGTATGAGTCTCACTGGTCCTCCACAGTGAGGGGGTTATTTTACGACATTAAATTTTCTCTTTTAGCACAAATTTGTAAAACGGTTTAGTATTGCAATATGCAATTTTATAATATTGATTAAAACATAACTTTTATTGAATCCACTATTTGATCACATGCTTTATTTATATGATTCACCAAACTTTAATCTTTAATACAATTAATTATTATAAATTGTATATTTACTTAACAGCATTTTTTTTCCTCTGCTATATAGACTATTGAAGAAACATTATGTACAGTACTTTATTATTAACAGTTATTTATATAGCGTAGACATATTCTGCAGCACTTTACAGATATTATTTGTCCATTCACATTGCTCCTTGCCCTGGTGGGGCTTACAATCTATATAACCTACCACATGTTACATGCACGTTGTGGTTAATTTTTTTGTTGAGAGTATGTTTTTAAATGTGGGAAGAAATCAGAATACCCAGAAGACACCCACGCAAGCACTGGGAGAATATACAAACTCCACACAGGGCCATAGTGGAAATCAAACCCATTATTTCCGTGTTGTGAGTCAGTAATGCAAACCATTACACCATCTGTGCTATATTACTTGTAATCAATATAAATTAACCTTCAATAACTTTAGAAAATACATTAGAATCATATATTTTCATTCAATTTACCAATGTAGAAATCATACTTTTAAGTAATACTGAAAAATTAACAATATTGTTTTTATTTTTGAAAAGTGATGCTCACCTACTCCTTTATAAATCATACCTGTTATTGCTCCTGTTCCTGGCATTTCTCCTAATTTACACAATATCAAAAACTTCAATTAGCTTATTTTATTATGTTTTACTTTTTAAAGACAACAGTAAAGTATACTTCAAAGATAAATTAAGACTTGTATAACAGCTGCTCACCTACCCCTTTATAAAACATACCTGTTATTACTCCTGTTCCTGGAAATCCTCCTATTTGAAACAATAATAAAAAATTCAATTAGTTAATTTTAGTATATATTACTCATTAAAGAAAACAGTAAGATATACTTCTAAGAAAATTTAATTCAGCCACTAAATGTATTTTGCAATAACCATATAGCAGGTGAGGATTTTCTTAGCCCTGTGCAAATGTCTTTTCTGTGTGCATGCATAACATTTCAACATCAATATTACTGATTTGTTATGCAGTACAAACACAAATTATTGTTTTCTTTTTTAGAATAATTTGTATTTTCTAGAAACACCATTAACCTTTCCCGATTCTAAAATGTCAAATAAAATATATCCAAAATGGCCCAAAAAGTGTTATTTTCCATCTTCTAAATAAAACAGAAATATTTTTTTGTTCTTGTTTTACCAATTATTCATTTTTTTAAAATAGCAAAAAGCAGGTTTCTATGTTTGTTTCAAAACTTTTATGTGAGAAGAGATGGAACAAGGTTGTACTTCTTTACACAAGATGAGCTTGGAGATTTGTTTACTTCTTCACTTGAAAAAAAAATGCATTTTTTATTTTTTTCACATTTTTCCTATCTTAATTGAAATGCTTGCTATGTGTAGGCAAAATATAGAATTCCAACAAGACTTAATATTTTTAAACTGGAGATCCTATACTAAATGAGGGGAAAGTGTTGTTATTTTACACAAAATGGGGAGATATGGGCATTAGAAGGTATCTAGCTGTGAACAATATACAATTTTGCATACTGATAATCATAATCTGGTTATCACCAGACATAAAGGAGGCACATACTTTGAAAGTTGAGACTTGGGTCATTAGGGATTGGTTTGAGTGACTGCCAGACCTATATCCGGCAGTTCAAATCCCGATGCCAGAAGAGTGACAGCAGTGAAGATCCCAATAGGTAAGTAAACTATCTATACCTAACTTTCTCCCCCATAACCTTAACCCTCCCTTAGGGGTGCCTAACCCTAACCTCCCCCATAGTGCCTAACCCTAAACCCCGCAAGTGCCTAAACTGAACCCCACTCTCCCCACTTCCTAAACCTAACCCCAGTTTCCCTAGCCTAAACCTCCTATGGGGGTGCCTAACCCTCAGAATCCCCTTGGGGCACCTAAACTAACCTCACCCCCACAGCCGACACTGCCCGCTGCCTGGCTTACCTTCGTTCGGTAGGCTAGGTTTCGGGCTCCCGGCACAGGGACAATAATAGGCGACGGGATTTCAATACTTATCATTAGTTCTCTGTCAGGATTGCACAGTTGGAAAGCCGGCGGTCGGCATTTCGACCATCGGCTTCCTGACTGCATACCGGTCAATAAGTGGGTGATAAGACACATTATTGAAAACTAGGAAATATACTTTAGTAGGCAACATTATTTGAAAGTGGGTCTACCAGCTTTCAAGTATGAGAGTGCACATATTTACAGATATCATTACGGGAGTGATAGAAAACATAGGCCCTTCCTCAATATATGGAAAGTTGCATTTTCTGTAATGTGAGGTAATATTACCTGGTGATCATCAAATTAAGATTTTTATAAGAGCTGCTCACCTACCCCTTTATAAATCATACCTGTTATTACTCCTGTTCCTGGAAATCCTCCTATGTGAAACAATAATTAAAACTTAAATTAGTTAATTTTAGTATATATTATTCATTAAAGAAAACAGTAAAATATACTTCAAAGAAAATTTCATTCAGCCACTAAACACATTTTGGCTTAACCCTATAGCAGGTGAGGATTTTTTTTAGCCTTGTGCAAATGCCTTTTTTTGTGTGCATGCAGCATATTTAACATCAATATTACTGATATTTATGCAGGACAAACACAAATTATTGTTTGCCTATTGAGAATATTTTGTATTTTCTAGAAATACCATTAGTCTTTTAAACTATTCTAATATGTCAAATATAATGTATCCGAAATGGCAAAAACTTATTTTTTTCCATAGAAATATTTTTTATTTCTTCTTTTGGCAATAAACCAATTTCCAAAAAATTAAAAAAGCACGTTTCTATGTGTAGGGTTTGACAAAGAAATCTTCACTTGAAAAAAGTATGCATTTTTTTTTTCATTTTTGCTATCTTAATTGAAATGATTACTATGTGTAGGAAAAATATAATATTCCAACAAGGCTTACTATTTTTTAAACTAGATAACCTACTGTAGCATACTAAATGAGAGCCAAATATTTTTATTTGATACAAATTGCTCTCCAGCTATGACATATATAATATTTTTTCAACTATCATTATCATAATCTGGTTAACACCAGACATTAAGTGGGCACACACTTTGAATTTGTAGACTTCGGTCAGTATGTGGGTGACAAGGCACATGAGTGATAACCAGGAATAGATATTAGTAGGCAACATTATTTGAAAGCGGGTCTCCCAGCTTTCAAATTTGAGTGTGCACATGGTTAAAGATGTCATTATGGGAGTGAGATAACACATAGGCCCTTCCTCAAAATATGGAAAAATTACCTTTTCATTAATGTGGTGTAATATTGCCTTGTGATCATTTACAATAAGTACTAAGTGTTCCCTCAAAATTTGCAAGAGGGTACACCCTCTTTATGTAATTAATGCCTCCTAATTATTTGTAACCAGGTTGAGGGAGATGTTTCCTCATCAATAAATGAAGTTATTTTTCTATAACGCATGGTGGTTAATGCCTTGCCTTCAGTGTGATTACCATAAAAAAACATTCATATAGGCAAAGAATATAAAGTGGGGACAACCCTCATTTACATGAAGGTAACCCAACATATTTACATTGTAGATTGGAAGAGATATAGGGAGATGTAAATTCACCCATCTCACTGTTTTTCATCTTTTATTTAAACAGTGCAGTTGGCTCACATGCATGCATGAATGCAAATCAAAATTTAATGCTGGTAAAAGGAGGGCAGAAAAAATTATTGGTTGGACAAGGTGGTGGACAGGGTTCAATTTCGTCTTGGGTGTGCTATATCCACCACTGTGGAAGACAAGTTGAGGTCATTCTCCTGATTGGGAAAACACTTGTCAGTATGAGTCTCACCGGTCCTCCACAGTGAGGGGGTTATTTTACGACATTAAATTTTCTCTTTTAGCACAAATTTGTGAAACGGTTTAGTATTGCAATATGCAATTTTATAATATTGATTAAAACATAACTTTTATTGAATCCACTATTTGATCACATGCTTTATTTATATGATTCACCAAACATTAATCTTTAATACAATTAATTATTATAAATTGTATATTTACTTAACAGCATTTTTTTTCCTCTGCTATATAGACTATTGAAGAAACATTATGCACAGTACTTTATTATTAACAGTTATTTATATAGCGTAGACATATTCTGCAGCACTTTACAGATATTATTTGTCCATTCACATTGCTCCTTGCCCTGGTGGGGCTTACAATCTATATTCCCTACCACATGTTACATGCACGTTGTGGTTAATTTTTTTGTTGAGAGTATGTTTTTAAATGTGGGAAGAAACCAGAATACCCAGAAGACACCCACGCAAGCACTGGGAGAATATACAAACTCCACAGAGGGCCATAGTGGGAATCAAACCCATTATTTCCGTGTTGTGAGTCAGTAATGCTAACCATTACACCATCTGTGCTATATTACTTGTAATCAATATAAATTAACCTTCAATAACTTTAGAAAATACATTAGAATCATATATTTTCATTCAATTTACCAATGTAGGAATCATACTTTTAAGTAATACTGAAAAATTACAAATATTGTTTTTATTTTTGAAAAGTGATGCTCACCTACTCCTTTATAAATCATACCTGTTATTGCTCCTGTTCCTGGCATTTCTCCTAATTTACACAATAATAAAAACTTCAATTAGCTTATTTTATTATGTTTTACTCTTTAAAGACAACAGTAAAGTATACTTCAAAGATAAATTAAGACTTGTATAAGAGCTGCTCACCTACCCCTTTATAAAACATACCTGTTATTACTCCTGTTCCTGGAAATCCTCCTATTTGAAACAATAATAAAAACTTCAATTAGTTAATTTTAGTATATATTACTCATTAAAGAAAACAGTAAGATATACTTCTAAGAAAATTTAATTCAGCCACTAAATGTATTTTGCAATAACCATATAGCAGGTGAGGATTTTCTTAGCCCTGTGCAAATGTCTTTTCTGTGTGCATGCATAACATTTCAACATCAATATTACTGATTTTTTATGCAGTACAAACACAAATTATTGTTTTCTTTTTTAGAATAATTTGTATTTTCTAGAAATACCATTAGCCTTTCCCGATTCTAAAATGTCAAATAAAATATATCCAAAATGGCCCAAAAAGTGTTATTTTCCATCTTCTAAATAAAACAGAAAGATTTTTTTGTTCTTGTTTTGCCAATTATTCATTTTTTGAAAATAGCAAAAAGCAGGTTTCTATGTTTGTTTCAAAACTTTTATGTGAGAAGAGATGGAACAAGGTTGTACTTCTTTACACAAGATGAGCTTGGAGATTTATTTACTTCTTCACTTGAAAAAAAATGCATTTTTTATTTTTTTCATATTTTTCCTATCTTAATTGAAATGCTTGCTATGTGTAGGCAAAATATAGAATTCCAACAAGACTTAATATTTTTAAACTGGAGATCCTATACTAAATGAGGGGAAAGTGTTGTTATTTTACACAAAATGGGGAGATATGGGCTTTAGAAGGTATCTAGCTGTGAACAATATACAATTTTGCATACTGATAATCATAATCTGGTTATCACCAGACATAAAGGAGGCACACACTTTGAAAGTTGAGACTTGGGTCATTAGGGATCGGTTTGAGTGACTGCCAGACCTATGTCCGGCAGTTCAAATCCCGATGCCAGAAGAGTGACAGCAGTGAAGATCCCATTAGGTAAGTAAACTATCTATACCTAACTTTCTCCCCCATAACCTTAACCCTCCCTTAGGGGTGCCTAACCCTAACCTCCCCCATAGTGCCTAACCCTAAACCCCGCAAGTGCCTAAACTGAACCCCACACTCCCCACTTCCTAAACCTAACCCTACTTTCCCTAACCTAAACCTCCTATGGGGGTGCCTAACCCTCAGAATCCCCTTGGGGCACCTAAACTAACCTCACCCCAACAGCCAACACTGCCCGCTGCCTGGCTTACCTTCGTTCGGTAGGCTAGGTTTCGGGCTCCCGGCACAGGGACAATAATAGGCATCGGGATTTCAATACTTATCATTAGTTCTCTGTCAGGATTGCACAGTTGGAAAGCCGGCAGTCGGCATTTCGACCATCGGCTTCCTGACTGCATACCGGTCAATAAGTGGGTGATAAGACACATTGGTGAAAACCAGGAAATATACTTTAGTAGGCAACATTATTTGAAAGTGGGTCTACCAGCTTTCAAGTATGAGAGTGTACATATTTACAGATATCATTACGGGAGTGATAGAAAACATAGGCCCTTCCTCAATATATGGAAAAGTTACATTTTCTGTAATGTGAGGTAATATTACCTGGTGATCATCAAATTAAGATTTTTATAAGAGCTGCTCACCTACCCCTTTGTAAATCATACCTGTTATTACTCCTGTTCCTGGAAATCCTCCTATGTGAAACAATAATTAAAACTTAAATTAGTTAATTTTAGTATATATTATTCATTAAAGAAAACAGTAAAATATACTTCAAAGAAAATTTCATTCAGCCACTAAACACATTTTGGCTTAACCCTATAGCAGGTGAGGATTTTTTTTAGCCTTGTGCAAATGCCTTTTTTTGTGTGCATGCAGCATATTTAACATCAATATTACTGATATTTATGCAGTACAAACACAAATTATTGTTTGCCTATTTAGAATATTTTGTATTTTCTAGAAATACCATAAGTCTTTTAAACTATTCTAACATGTCAAATAAAATGTATCCGAAATGGCAAAAACTTATTTTTTTCCATCGTCTAAATAACACATAGAAATATTTTTTATTTCTTCTTTTGGTAATAAACCACCTTTCCAAAAAATTAAAAAAGCACGTTTCTATGTGTAGGGTTTGACAAAGAAATCTTCACTTGAAAAAAGCATGCATTTTTTTTTTCATTTTTGCTATCTTAATTGAAATGCTTACTATGTGTAGGAAAAATATAGTATTCCAACAAGGCTTACTATTTTTTTAACTAGATAACCTACTGTAGCATACTAAATGAGAGCCAAATATTTTTATTTGATACAAATTGCTCTCCAGCTGTGACATATATAATATTTTTTTAACTATTATTATCATAATCTGGTTAACACCAGACATTAAGTGGGCACACACTTTGAATTTGTAGACTTCGGTCAGTATGTGGGCGATAAGGCACATGAGTGATAACCAGGAATAGATATTAGTAGGCAACATTATTTGAAAGCGGGTCTCCCAGCTTTCAAATTTGAGTGTGCACATGGTTAAAGATGTCATTATGGGAGTGAGATAACACATAGGTTCTTCCTCAATATATGGAAAAATTACCTTTTCATTAATGTGGTGTAATATTGTCTGGGGATCATTTACAATAAGTACTAAGTGTTCCCTCAAAATTTGCAAGAGGGTACACCCTCTTTATGTAATTAATGCCTCCTAATTATTTGTAACCAGGTTGAGGGAGATGTTTCCTCATCAATAAATGAAGTTATTTTTCTATAATGCATGGTGGTTAATGCCTTGCCTTCAGTATGATTACCATAAAAAAACCTTTAATGTAGGCACAGAATTTAAAGTGGGGACAACCCTCATTTACATGAAGGTAACCCAACATATTTACATTGTAGATTGGAAGAGATATAGGGAGATGTAAAGTCACCCATCTCACTGTTTTTCATCTTTTATTTAAACAATGCAGTTGGCTCACATGCATGCATTAATGCAAAACAAAATTTAATGCTGGTAAAAGGAGGGCAGAAAAAATTATTGGTTGGACAAGGTGGTGGACAGGGTTCAATTTCGTTTTGGGTGTGCTATATCCACCACTGTGGAAGACAAGTTGAGGTCATTCTCCTGATTGGGAAAACACTTGTCAGTATGAGTCTCACTGGTCCTCCACAGTGAGGGGGTTATTTTACGACATTAAATTTTCTCTTTTAGCACAAATTTGTGAAACTGTTTAGTATTGCAATATGCAATTTTATAATATTGATTAAAACATAACTTTTATTGAATCCACTATTTGATCACATGCTTTATTTATATGATTCACCAAACATTAATCTTTAATACATTTAATTATTATAAATTGTAAATTTACGTATATGCAATTTTTTTCCTCTGCTATATAGACTATTGAAGAAACATTATGTACAGTACTTTATTATTAACAGTTATTTATATAGCATAGACATATTCTGCAGCACTTTACAGATATTATTTGTCCATTCACATTGCTCCTTGCCCTGGTGGGGCTTACAATCTATATTACCTACCACATGTTACATGCACGTTGTGGTTAATTTTTTTGTTGAGATTATGTTTTTAAATGTGGGAAGAAACCAGAATACCCTGAAGACTCCCACGCAAGCACAGGGAGAATATACAAACTCTACACAGGGCCTTAGTGGGAATCAAACCCATTATCTCCGTGTTGTGAGTCAGTAAGGCTAATCATTACACCATCTGTGCTATATTACTTGTAATCAATATAAATTAACCTTCAATAACTTTAGAAAATACATTAGAATCATATATTTTCATTCAATTTACCAATGTAGAAATCATACTTTTAAGTGATACTGAAAAATTAAAAATATTTTTTTCATTTTGAAACGTGATGCTCACCTAATCCTTTATAAATCATACCTGTTATTGCTCCTGTTCCTGGCATTTCTCCTAATTTATACAATAATAAAAACTTCAATTAGCTTATTTTATTATGTTTTACTCTTTAAAGACAACAGTAAAGTATACTTCAAAGATAAATTAAGACTTGTATAAGAGCTGCTCACCTACCCCTTTATAAAACATACCTGTTATTACTCCTGTTCCTGGAAATCCTCCTATTTGAAACAATAATAAAAACTTCAATTAGTTAATTTTAGTATATAATACTCATTAAAGAAAACAGTAAGATATACTTCTAAGAAAATTTAATTCAGCCACTAAATGTAGTTTGCAATAACCATATAGCAGGTGAGGATTTTCTTAGCCCTGTGAAAATGTATTTTCTGTGTGCATGCATAACATTTCAACATCAATATTACTGATTTTTTATGCAGTACAAACACAAATTATTGTTTTCTTTTTTAGAATAATTTGTATTTTCAAGAAATACCATTAGCCTTTCCCGATTCTAAAATGTCAAATAAAATATATCCAAAATGGCCCAAAAAGTGTTATTTTCCATCTTCTAAATAAAACAGAAATATTTTTTTGTTCTTGTTTTACCAATTATTCATTTTTTTAAAATAGCAAAAAGCAGGTTTCTATGTTTGTTTCAAAACTTTTATGTGAGAAGAGATGGAACAAGGTTGTACTTCTTTACACAAGATGAGCTTGGAGATTTGTTTACTTCTTCACTTGAAAAAAAAATGCATTTTTTATTTTTTTCACATTTTTCCTATTTTAATTGAAATGCTTGCTATGTGTAGGCAAAATATAGAATTCCAACAAGACTTAATATTTTTAAACTGGAGATCCTATACTAAATGAGGGGAAAGTGTTGTTATTTTACACAAAATGGGGAGATATGGGCTTTAGAAGGTATCTAGCTGTGAACAATATACAATTTTGCATACTGATAATCATAATCTGGTTATCACCAGACATAAAGGAGGCACACACTTTGAAAGTTGAGACTTGGGTCATTAGGGATCGGTTTGAGTGACAGACCTATGTCTGGCAGTTCAAATCCTGATGCCAGAAGAGCGACAGCAGTGAAGATCCCAATAGGTAAGTAAACTATCTATACCTAACTTTCTCCCCCATAACCGTAACCCTCCCTTAGGGGTGCCTAACCCTAACCTCCCCCATAGTGCCTAACCCTAAACCCCGCAAGTGCCTAAACTGTACCCCACACTCCCCACAGCCTAAACCTAACCCTACTTTCCCTAGCCTAAACCTCCTATGGGGGTGCCTAACCCTCAGAATCCCCTTGGATCACGTAAACTAACCTCACCCACACGGCCGACACTGCCCGCTGCCTGGCTTACCTTCGTTCGGTAGGCTAGGTTTCGGGCTCCCAGCATAGGGACAATAATAGGCATTGGGATTTCAATACTTATCATTAGTTCTCTGTCAGGATTGCACAGTTGGAAAGCCGGCAGTCGGCATTTCGACCATCGGCTTCCTAACTGCATACCGGTCAATAAGTGGGTGATAAGACACATTGGTGAAAACCAGGAAATATACTTTAGTAGGCAACATTATTTGAAAGTGTGTCTACCAGCTTTCAATTATGAGAGTGCACATATTTACAGATATCATTATGGGAGTGATAGAAAACATAGGCTCTTCCTCAATATATGGAAAAGTTACATTTTCTGTAATGTGAGGTAATATTACCTGGTGATCATCAAATTAAGATTTTTATAAGAGCTGCTCACCTACCCCTTTGTAAATCATACCTGTTATTACTCCTGTTCCTGGAAATCCTCCTATGTGAAACAATAATTAAAACTTAAATTAGTTAATTTTAGTATATATTATTCATTAAAGAAAACAGTAAAATATACTTCAAAGAAAATTTCATTCAGCCACTAAACATATTTTGGCTTAACCCTATAGCAGGTGAGGATTTTTTTTAGCCTTGTGCAAATGCCTTTTTTTGTGTGCATGCAGCATATTTAACATCAATATTACAGATATTTATGCAGTACAAACACAACTTATTGTTTGCCTATTGAGAATATTTTGTATTTTCTAGAAATACCATTAGTCTTTTAAACTATTCTAACATGTCAAATAAAATGTATCCGAAATGGCAAAAACTTATTTTTTTCCATCTTCTAAATAACACATAGAAATATGTTTTATTTCTTCTTTTGGCAATAATCCACCTTTCCAAAAAATTAAAAATGCACATTTCTATGTGTAGGGTTTGACAAAGAAA
This sequence comes from Taudactylus pleione, assembly GCA_031769625.1. Lineage (NCBI taxonomy): Eukaryota > Metazoa > Chordata > Amphibia > Anura > Myobatrachidae > Taudactylus > Taudactylus pleione. The sequence continues at coordinate 1,611,911 of JAUIMM010000904.1, forward strand.
TCTTCTCTTGCAAAAAGCATGCATTTTTTTTTTAATTTTTGCTATCTTAATTGAAATGCTTACTATGTGTAGGAAAAATATAGTATTCCAACAAGGCTTACTATTTTTGAAACTAGATAACCTACTGTAGCATACTAAATGAGAGCCAAATATTTTTATTTGATACAAATTGCTCTCCAGCTGTGACATATATAATATTTTTTTAACTATTATTATCATAATCTGGTTAACACCAGACATTAAGTGGGCACACACTTTGAATTTGTAGACTTCGGTCAGTATGTGGGTGATAAGGCACATGAGTGATAACCAGGAATAGATATTAGTAGGCAACATTTTTTGAAAGCGGGTCTCCCAGCTTTCAAATTTGAGTGTGCACATGGTTAAAGATGTCATTATGGGAGTGAGATAACACATAGGCTCTTCCTCAATATATGGAAAAATTACCTTTTCATTAATACGGTGTAATATTGTCTGGGGATCATTTACAATAAGTACTAAGTGTTCCCTCAAAATTTGCAAGAGGGTACACCCTCTTTATGTAATTAATGCCTCCTAATTATTTGTAACCAGGTTGAGGGAGATGTTTCCTCATCAATAAATGAAGTTATTTTTCTATAATGCATGGTGGTTAATGCCTTGCCTTCAGTGTGATTACCATAAAAAAACTTTAATGTAGGCACAGAATTTAAAGTGGGGACAATCCTCATTTACATGAAGGTATCCCAACATATTTACATTGTAGATTGGAAGAGATATAGGGAGATGTAAAGTCACCCATCTCACTGTTTTTCATCTTTTATTTAAACAATGCAGTTGGCTCACATGCATGCATGAATGCAAAACAAAATTTAATGCTGGTAAAAGGAGGGCAGAAAAAATTATTGGTTGGACAAGGTGGTGGACAGGGTTCAATTTCGTTTTGGATGTGCTATATCCACCACTGTGGAAGATAAGTTGAGATCATTCTCCTGATTGGGAAAACACTTGTCAGTATGAGTCTCACTGGTCCTCCACAGTGAGGGGGTTATTTTACGACATTAAATTTTCTCTTTTAGCACAAATTTGTGAAACGGTTTAGTATTGCAATATGCAATTTTATAATATTGATTAAAACATAACTTTTATTGAATCCACTATTTGATCACATGCTTTATTTATATGATTCACCAAACATTAATCTTTAATACATTTAATTATTATAAATTGTATATTTACTTAACAGCAATTTTTTTTCTGAGCTATATAGACTATTGAAGAAACATTATGTACAGTACTTTATTATTAACAGTTATTTATATAGCGTAGACATATTCTGCAGCACTTTACAGGTATTATTTGTCCATTCACATTGCTCCTTGCCCTGGTGGGGCTTACAATCTATATTACCTACCACATGTTACATGCATGTTGTGGTTAATTTTTTTGTTGAGAGTATGTTTTTAAATGTGGGAAGAAACCAGAATACACAAAAGACACCCACGCAAGCACAGGGAGAATATACAAACTCTACACATGGCCATAGTGGGAATCAAACCCATTATCTCCGTGTTGTGAGTCAGTAATGCTAACCATTACAACATCTGTGCTATATTACTTGTAATCAATATAAATTAAGCTTCAATAACTTTAGAAAATACATTAGAATCATATATTTTCATTCAATTTACCAATGTAGAAATCATACTTTTAAGTGATACTGAAAAATTACAAATATTTTTTTATTTTGAAAAGTGATGCTCACCAACTCCTTTATAAATCATACCTGTTATTGCTCCTGTTCCTGGCATTTCTCCTAATTTACACAATAATAAAAACTTCAATTAGCTTATTTTATTATGTTTTACTCTTTAAAGACAACAGTAAAGTATACTTCAAAGATAAATTAAGACTTGTATAACAGCTTCTCACCTACCCCTTTATAAAACATACCTGTTATTACTCCTGTTCCTGGAAATCCTCCTATTTGAAACAATAATAAAAACTTCAATTAGTTAATTTTAGTATATATTACTCATTAAAGAAAACAGTAAGATATACTATCTTGAAAATTTAATTCAGCCACTAAATGTATTTTGCCTTAACCCTATAGCAGGTGAGGATTTTATTAGCCCTGTGCAAATGTCTTTTCTGTGTGCATGCATAACATTTCAACATCAATATTACAGATTTTTTATGCAGTACAAACACAAACTATTGTTTTCGTTTTTAGAATAATTTGTATTTTCTAGAAATACCATTAGCCTTTGCCGATTCTAAAATGTCAAATAAAATGTATCCAAAATGGCCCAAAAAGTATTATTTTCCATCTTCTAAATAAAACATAGAAATATTTTTTGTTCTTGTTTTACCAATTATTCATCTTTTCAAAATAGCACAATGCAGGTTTCTATGTTTGTTTCAAAACTTTTATGTGAGAGGAGATGGAACAAGGTTGTACTTCTTTACACAAGATGAGCTTGGAGATTTGTTTACTTCTTCACTTGAAAAAAAAATGCATTTTTTATTTTTTCACATTTTTCCTATCTTAATTGAAATGCTTGCTATGTATAGGCAAAATATAGTATTCCAACAAGACTTACTATTTTTAAACTGGATATCCTATACTAAATGAGGGGAAAGTATTGTTATTTACACAAAATGGGGAGATATGGGCTTTAGAAGGTATCTAGCTGTGAACAATATACAATTTTGCATACTGATAATCATAATCTGGTTATCACCAGACATAAAGGAGGCACACACTTTGAAAGTTGAGACTTGGGTGAATAGAGATCAGTTTGAGTGACTGCCAGACCTATGTCCGGCAGTTCAAATCCCGATGCCAGAAGAGCGACAGCAGTGAAGATCCCAATAGGTAAGTAAACTATATATACCCAACCCTCCCCCCATAACCTTAACCCTCCCTTAGGGGTGCCTAACCCTAACCTCCCCCATAGTGCCTAACCCTAAACCCCGCAAGTGCCTAAACTGGACCCCACACTCCCCACAGCCTAAACCTAACCCTACTTTCCCTAGCCAAAACCTCCTGTGGGGGTGCCTAACCCTCAGAATTCCCTTGGAGCACATAAACTAACCTCACCCCCATGGCTGTCCCTGCCCGCTGCCTGGCTTACCTTTGTTTGGTAGGCCAGGTTTCGGGCTCCCGGCATAGAGACAATAGGCATCGGGATTTCAATACTTATCATTAGTTCTCTGTAAGGATTGCACAGTTGGAAAGCCGGCGGTCGGCATTTCGACCATCGGCTTCCTGACTGCATACCGGTCAATAAGTGGGTGATAAGACACATTGGTGAAAACCAGGAAATATACTTTAGTAGGCAACATTATTTGAAAGTGGGTCTACCAGCTTTCAAGTATGAGAGTGCACATATTTACAGATATCATTATGGGAGTTATAGAAAATATAGGCCCTTTCTCAATATATGGAAAAGTTACATTTTCTGTAATGTGAAGAAATATTACCTGGTGATCATCAAATTAAGATTTTTATAAGAGCTGCTCACCTACCCCTTTGTAAATCATACCTGTTATTACTCCTGTTCCTGGAAATCCTCCTATGTGAGACAATAATTAAAACTTAAATTAGTTAATTTTAGTATATATTATTCATTAAAGAAAACAGTAAAATATACTTCAAAGAAAATTTCATTCAGCCACTAAACATATTCTGGCTTAACCCTATAGCAGGTGAGGATTTTTTTTAGCCTTGTGCAAATGGCTTTTTTTGTGTGCATGCAGCATATTCAACATCAATATTACTGATTTTTATGCAGTACAAACACAAATTTTTGTTTCCCTATTTAGGATAATTTGTATTTTCTAGAAATACCATTAGTCTTTTAAACTATTCTAACATGTCAAATAAAATGTATACGAAATGGCAAAAACTTATTTTTTTCCATCTTCTAAATAACACATAGAAATATTTTTTATTTCTTCTTCTGGCAATAAACCACTTTTCCAAAAAAGAAAAAAAGCAGGTTTCTATGTGTAGGGTGTGACAAAGAAATCTTCACTTGAAAAAAGCATGCATTTTTTTTTTAATTTTTGCTATCTTATTTGAAATGCTTACTATGTGTCGGAAAGATATAGTATTCCTACCAGGCTTACTATTTTTTAAACTAGATAACCTACTGTAGCATACTAAATGAGGGCCAAGTATTTTTATTTGACACAAATTGCTCTCCAGCTGTGACAAATATAATATTTTTTCTACTATTATTATCATAATCTGGTTGACACCAGACATTAAGTGGGCACACACTTTGAATGTGTAGACTTCGGTCAGTATGTGGGTGATAAGGCACATGAGTGATAACCAGGAATAGATATTAGTAGGCAACATTATTTGAAAGCGGGTCTCCCAGCTTTCAAATTTGAGTGTGCACATGGTTAAAATGTCATAATGGGAGTGAGATAACACATAGGCCCTTCCTCAATATATGGAAAAATTACCTTTTAATTAATGTGGTGTAATATTGCCTGGTGATCATTTGCAATAAGTACTAAGTGTTCCCTCAAAATTTGCAAGAGGGTACACCATCTTTATGTAATTAATTCCTCCTAATTATTTGTAACCAGGTTGAGGGAGATGTTTCCTCATCAATAAATTAAGTTATTTCTCTATAACGCATGGTGGTTAATGCCTTGCCTTCAGTGTGATTACCATAAAAAAACTTTAATGTAGGCACAGAATTTAAAGTGGGGGCAACCCTCATTTACATGAAGCTAACCCAACATATTTACATTGTAGATTGGAAGAGATATAGGGAGATGTAAAGTCACCCATCTCACTGTTTTTCATCTTTTATTTAAACAATGCAGTTGGCTCACATGCATGCATGGATGCAATTCAAATTTTAATGCTGGTAAAAGAAGGGCAGACAAAATTATTATTTGGACAAGGTGGTGGACAGGGTTCAATTTCGTTTTGGATGTGCTATATCCACCACTGTGGAAGATAAGTTGAGATCATTCTCCTGATTGGGAAAACACTTGTCAGTATGAGTCTCACTGGTCCTCCACAGTGAGGGGGTTATTTTACGACATAACATTTTCTCTTTTAGCACAAATTTGTCAAACGGTTTAGTATTGCAATATGCAATTTTATAATATTGATTAAAACATAACTTTTATTGAATCCACTATTTGATCACATGCTTTATTTATATGATTCACCAAACATTAATCTTTAATACATTTAATTATTATAAATTGTATATTTACTTAACAGCAATTTTTTTTCTGTGCTATATAGACTATTGAAGAAACATTATGTACAGTACTTTATTATTAACAGTTATTTATATAGCGTAGACATATTCTGCAGCACTTTACAGGTATTATTTGTCCATTCACATTGCTCCTTGCCCTGGTGGGGCTTACAATCTATATTACCTACCACATGTTACATGCATGTTGTGGTTAATTTTTTTGTTGAGAGTATGTTTTTAAATGTTGGAAGAAACCAGAATACACAAAAGACACCCACGCAAGCACAGGGAGAATATACAAACTCTACACATGGCCATAGTGGGAATCAAACCCATTATCTCCGTGTTGTGAGTCAGTAATGCTAACCATTACAACATCTGTGCTATATTACTTGTAATCAATATAAATTAAGCTTCAATAACTTTAGAAAATACATTAGAATCATATATTTTCATTCAATTTACCAATGTAGAAATCATACTTTTAAGTGATACTGAAAAATTACAAATATTTTTTTATTTTGAAAAGTGATGCTCACCAACTCCTTTATAAATCATACCTGTTATTGCTCCTGTTCCTGGCATTTCTCCTAATTTACACAATAATAAAAACTTCAATTAGCTTATTTTATTATGTTTTACTCTTTAAAGACAACAGTAAAGTATACTTCAAAGATAAATTAAGACTTGTATAACAGCTTCTCACCTACCCTTTTATAAAACATACCTGTTATTACTCCTGTTCCTGGAAATCCTCCTATTTGAAACAATAATAAAAACTTCAATTAGTTAATTTTAGTATATATTACTCATTAAAGAAAACAGTAAGATATACTTCCTTGAAAATTTAATTCAGCCACTAAATGTATTTTGCCTTAACCCTATAGCAGGAGAGGATTTTATTAGCCCTGTGCAAATGTCTTTTCTGTGTGCATGCATAACATTTCAACATCAATATTACCGATTTTTTATGCAGTACAAACACAAACTATTGTTTTCGTTTTTAGAATAATTTGTATTTTCTAGAAATACCATTAGCCTTTGCCGATTCTAAAATGTCAAATAAAATGTATCCAAAATGGCCCAAAAAGTATTATTTTCCATCTTCTAAATAAAACATAGAAATATTTTTTGTTCTTGTTTTACCAATTATTCATCTTTTTAAAATAGCACAATGCAGGTTTCTATGTTTGTTTCAAAACTTTTATGTGAGAGGAGATGGAACAAGGTTGTACTTCTTTACACAAGATGAGCTTGGAGATTTGTTTACTTCTTCACTTGAAAAAAAAATGCATTTTTTATTTTTTCACATTTTTCCTATCTTAATTGAAATGCTTGCTATGTATAGGCAAAATATAGTATTCCAACAAGACTTACTATTTTTAAACTGGATATCCTATACTAAATGAGGGGAAAGTATTGTTATTTACACAAAATGGGGAGATATGGGCTTTAGAAGGTATCTAGCTGTGAACAATATACAATTTTGCATACTGATAATCATAATCTGGTTATCACCAGACATAAAGGAGGCACACACTTTGAAAGTTGAGACTTGGGTGAATAGAGATCGGTTTGAGTGACTGCCAGACCTATGTCCGGCAGTTCAAATCCCGATGCCAGAAGAGCGACAGCAGTGAAGATCCCAATAGGTAAGTAAACTATATATACCCAACCCTCCCCCCATAACCTTAACCCTCCCTTAGGGGTGCCTAACCCTAACCTCCCCCATAGTGCCTAACCCTAAACCCCGCAAGTGCCTAAACTGAACCCCACACTCCCCACAGCCTAAACCTAACCCTACTTTCCCTAGCCAAAACCTCCTGTGGGGGTGCCTAACCCTCAGAATTCCCTTGGAGCACCTAAACTAACCTCACCCCCACGGCTGTCCCTGCCCGCTGCCTGGCTTACCTTCGTTTGGTAGGCCAGGTTTCGGGCTCCCAGCATAGAGACAATAGGCATCGGGATTTCAATACTTATCATTAGTTCTCTGTAAGGATTGCACAGTTGGAAACCCGGCGGTCGGCATTTCGACCATCGGCTTCCTGACTGCATACCGGTCAATAAGTGGGTGATAAGACACATTGGTGAAAACCAGGAAATATACTTTAGTAGGCAACATTATTTGAAAGTGGGTCTACCAGCTTTCAAGTATGAGAGTGCACATATTTACAGATATCATTATGGGAGTTATAGAAAATACAGGCCCTTCCTCAATATATGGAAAAGTTACATTTTCTGTAATGTGAAGAAATATTACCTGGTGATCATCAAATTAAGATTTTTATAAGAGCTGCTCACCTACCCCTTTATAAATCATACCTGTTATTACTCCTGTTCCTGGAAATCCTCCTATGTGAGACAATAATTAAAACTTAAATTAGTTAATTTTAGTATATATTATTCATTAAAGAAAACAGTAAAATATACTTCAAAGAAAATTTCATTCAGCCACTAAACATATTCTGGCTTAACCTTATAGCAGGTGAGGATTTTTTTTAGCCTTGTGCAAATGGCTTTTTTTGTGTGCATGCAGCATATTCAACATCAATATTACTGATTTTTATGCAGTACAAACACAAATTTTTGTTTCCCTATTTAGGATAATTTGTATTTTCTAGAAATACCATTAGTCTTTTAAACTATTCTAACATGTCAAATAAAATGTATACGAAATGGCAAAAACTTATTTTTTTCCATCTTCTAAATAACACATAGAAATATTTTTTATTTCTTCTTCTGGCAATAAACCACTTTTCCAAAAAAGAAAAAAAGCAGGTTTCTATGTGTAGGGTGTGACAAAGAAATCTTCACTTGAAAAAAGCATGCATTTTTTTTTTAATTTTTGCTATCTTATTTGAAATGCTTACTATGTGTCAGAAAGATATAGTATTCCTACCAGGCTTACTATTTTTTAAACTAGATAACCTACTGTAGCATACTAAATGAGGGCCAAGTATTTTTATTTGACACAAATTGCTCTCCAGCTGTGACAAATATAATATTTTTTCTACTATTATTATCATAATCTGGTTGATACCAGACATTAAGTGGGCACACACTTTGAATGTGTAGACTTCGGTTAGTATGTGGGTGATAAGGCACATGAGTGATAACCAGGAATAGATATTAGTAGGCAACATTATTTGAAAGCGGGTCTCCCAGCTTTCAAATTTGAGTGTGCACATGGTTAAAGATGTCATTATGGGAGTGAGATAACACATAGGCCCTTCCTCAATATTTGGAAAAATTACCTTTTAATTAATGTGGTGTAATATTGCCTGGTGATCATTTGCAATAAGTACTAAGTGTTCCCTCAAAATTTGCAAGAGTGTACACCCTCTTTATGTAATTAATTCCTCCTAATTATTTGTAACCAGGTTGAGGGAGATGTTTCCTCATCAATAAATTAAGTTATTTCTCTATAACGCATGGTGGTTAATGCCTTGCCTTCAGTGTGATTACCATAAAAAAACTTTAATGTAGGCACAGAATTTAAAGTGGGGGCAACCCTCATTTACATGAAGCTAACCCAACATATTTACATTGTAGATTGGAAGAGATATAGGGAGATGTAAAGTCACCCATCTCACTGTTTTTCATCTTTTATTTAAACAATGCAGTTGGCTCACATGCATGCATGGATGCAATTCAAATTTTAATGCTGGTAAAAGAAGGGCAGACAAAATTATTATTTGGACAAGGTGGTGGACAGGGTTCAATTTCGTTTTGGATGTGCTATATCCACCACTGTGGAAGATAAGTTGAGATCATTCTCCTGATTGGGAAAACACTTGTCAGTATGAGTCTCACTGGTCCTCCACAGTGAGGGGGTTATTTTACGACATTAAATTTTCTCTTTTAGCACAAATTTGTGAAACGGTTTAGTATTGCAATATGCAATTTTATAATATTGATTAAAACATAACTTTTATTGAATCCACTATTTGATCACATGCTTTATTTATATGATTCACCAAACATTAATCTTTAATACATTTAATTATTATAAATTGTATATTTACTTAACAGCAATTTTTTTCTGTGCTATATAGACTATTGAAGAAACATTATGTACAGTACTTTATTATTAACAGTTATTTATATAGCGTAGACATATTCTGCAGCACTTTACAGGTATTATTTGTCCATTCACATTGCTCCTTGCCCTGGTGGGGCTTACAATCTATATTACCTACCACATGTTACATGCATGTTGTGGTTAATTTTTTTGTTGAGAGTATGTTTTTAAATGTGGGAAGAAACCAGAATACACAAAAGACACCCACGCAAGCACAGGGAGAATATACAAACTCTACACATGGCCATAGTGGGAATCAAACCCACTATCTCCGTGTTGTGAGTCAGTAATGCTAACCATTACAACATCTGTGCTATATTACTTGTAATCAATATAAATTAAGCTTCAATAACTTTAGAAAATACATTAGAATCATATATTTTCATTCAATTTACCAATGTAGAAATCATACTTTTAAGTGATACTGAAAAATTACAAATATTTTTTTATTTTGAAAAGTGATGCTCACCAACTCCTTTATAAATCATACCTGTTATTGCTCCTGTTCCTGGCATTTCTCCTAATTTACACAATAATAAAAACTTCAATTAGCTTATTTTATTATGTTTTACTCTTTAAAGACAACAGTAAAGTATACTTCAAAGATAAATTAAGACTTGTATAACAGCTTCTCACCTACCCTTTTATAAAACATACCTGTTATTACTCCTGTTCCTGGAAATCCTCCTATTTGAAACAATAATAAAAACTTCAATTAGTTAATTTTAGTATATATTACTCATTAAAGAAAACAGTAAGATATACTTCCTTGAAAATTTTATTCAGCCACTAAATGTATTTTGCCTTAACCCTATAGCAGGAGAGGATTTTATTAGCCCTGTGCAAATGTCTTTTCTGTGTGCATGCATAACATTTCAACATCAATATTACCGATTTTTTATGCAGTACAAACACAAACTATTGTTTTCGTTTTTAGAATAATTTGTATTTTCTAGAAATACCATTAGCCTTTGCCGATTCTAAAATGTCAAATAAAATGTATCCAAAATGGCCCAAAAAGTATTATTTTCCATCTTCTAAATAAAACATAGAAATATTTTTTGTTCTTGTTTTACCAATTATTCATCTTTTTAAAATAGCACAATGCAGGTTTCTATGTTTGTTTCAAAACTTTTATGTGAGAGGAGATGGAACAAGGTTGTACTTCTTTACACAAGATGAGCTTGGAGATTTGTTTACTTCTTCACTTGAAAAAAAAATGCATTTTTTATTTTTTCACATTTTTCCTATCTTAATTGAAATGCTTGCTATGTATAGGCAAAATATAGTATTCCAACAAGACTTACTATTTTTAAACTGGATATCCTATACTAAATGAGGGGAAAGTATTGTTATTTACACAAAATGGGGAGATATGGGCTTTAGAAGGTATCTAGCTGTGAACAATATACAATTTTGCATACTGATAATCATAATCTGGTTATCACCAGACAAAAAGGAGGCACACACTTTGAAAGTTGAGACTTGGGTGAATAGAGATCGGTTTGAGTGACTGCCAGACCTATGTCCGGCAGTTCAAACCCCGATGCCAGAAGAGCGACAGCAGTGAAGATCCCAATAGGTAAGTAAACTATATATACCCAACCCTCCCCCCATAACCTTAACCCGCCCTTAGGGGTGCCTAACCCTAACCTCCCCCATAGTGCCTAACCCTAAACCCCGCAAGTGCCTAAACTGAACCCCACACTCCCCACAGCCTAAACCTAACCCTACTTTCCCTAGCCAAAACCTCCTGTGGGGGTGCCTAACCCTCAGAATTCCCTTGGAGCACCTAAACTAACCTCACCCCCACGGCTGTCCCTGCCCGCTGCCTGGCTTACCTTCGTTTGGTAGGCCAGGTTTCGGGCTCCCGGCATAGAGACAATAGGCATCGGGATTTCAATACTTATCATTAGTTCTCTGTAAGGATTGCACAGTTGGAAAGCCGGCGGTCGGCATTTCGACCATCGGCTTCCTGACTGCATACCGGTCAATAAGTGGGTGATAAGACACATTGGTGAAAACCAGGAAATGTACTTTAGTAGGCAACATTATTTGAAAGTGGGTCTACCAGCTTTCAAGTATGAGAGTGCACATATTTACAGATATCATTATGGGAGTTATAGAAAATATAGGCCCTTCCTCAATATATGGAAAAGTTACATTTTCTGTAATGTGAAGAAATATTACCTGGTGATCATCAAATTAAGATTTTTATAAGAGCTGCTCACCTACCCCTTTATAAATCATACCTGTTATTACTCCTGTTCCTGGAAATCCTCCTATGTGAGACAATAATTAAAACTTAAATTAGTTAATTTTAGTATATATTATTCATTAAAGAAAACAGTAAAATATACTTCAAAGAAAATTTCATTCAGCCACTAAACATATTCTGGCTTAACCTTATAGCAGGTGAGGATTTTTTTTAGCCTTGTGCAAATGGCTTTTTTTGTGTGCATGCAGCATATTCAACATCAATATTACTGATTTTTATGCAGTACAAACACAAATTTTTGTTTCCCTATTTAGGATAATTTGTATTTTCTAGAAATACCATTAGTCTTTTAAACTATTCTAACATGTCAAATAAAATGTATACGAAATGGCAAAAACTTATTTTTTTCCATCTTCTAAATAACACATAGAAATATTTTTTATTTCTTCTTCTGGCAATAAACCACTTTTCCAAAAAAGAAAAAAAGCAGGTTTCTATGTGTAGGGTGTGACAAAGAAATCTTCACTTGAAAAAAGCATGCATTTTTTTTTTAATTTTTGCTATCTTATTTGAAATGCTTACTATGTGTCGGAAAGATATAGTATTCCTACCAGGCTTACTATTTTTTAAACTAGATAACCTACTGTAGCATACTAAATGAGGGCCAAGTATTTTTATTTGACACAAATTGCTCTCCAGCTGTGACAAATATAATATTTTTTCTACTATTATTATCATAATCTGGTTGACACCAGACATTAAGTGGGCACACACTTTGAATGTGTAGACTTCGGTCAGTATGTGGGTGATAAGGCACATGAGTGATAACCAGGAATAGATATTAGTAGGCAACATTATTTGAAAGCGGGTCTCCCAGCTTTCAAATTTGAGTGTGCACATGGTTAAAGATGTCATTATGGGAGTGAGATAACACATAGGCCCTTCCTCAATATATGGAAAAATTACCTTTTAATTAATGTGGTGTAATATTGCCTGGTGATCATTTGCAATAAGTACTAAGTGTTCCCTCAAAATTTGCAAGAGGGTACACCCTCTTTATGTAATTAATTCCTCCTAATTATTTGTAACCAGGTTGAGGGAGATGTTTCCTCATCAATAAATTAAGTTATTTTTCTATAACGCATGGTGGTTAATGCCTTGCCTTCAGTGTGATTACCATAAAAAAACTTTAATGTAGGCACAGAATTTAAAGTGGGGGCAACCCTCATTTACATGAAGCTAACCCAACATATTTACATTGTAGATTGGAAGAGATATAGGGAGATGTAAAGTCACCCATCTCACTGTTTTTCATCTTTTATTTAAACAATGCAGTTGGCTCACATGCATGCATGGATGCAATTCAAATTTTAATGCTGGTAAAAAAAGGGCAGACAAAATTATTATTTGGACAAGGTGGTGGACAGGGTTCAATTTCGTTTTGGATGTGCTATATCCACCACTGTGGAAGATAAGTTGAGATCATTCTCCTGATTGGGAAACACTTGTCAGTATGAGTCTCACTGGTCCTCCACAGTGAGGGGGTTATTTTACGACATTAAATTTTCTCTTTAAGCACAAATTTGTGAAACAGTTTAGTATTGCAATATGCAATTTTATAATATTGATTAAAACATAACTTTTATTGAATCCACTATTTGATCACATGCTTTATTTATATGATTCACCAAACATTAATCTTTAATACATTTAATTATTATAAATTGTATAATTACTTAACAGCAATTTTTTTTCTGTGCTATATAGACTATTGAAGAAACATTATGTACAGTACTTTATTATTAACAGTTATTTATATAGCGTAAACATATTCTGCAGCACTTTACAGGTATTATTTGTCCATTCACATTGCTCCTTGCCCTGGTGGGGCTTACAATCTATATTACCTACCACATGTTACATGCATGTTGTGGTTAATTTTTTTGTTGAGAGTATGTTTTTAAATGTGGGAAGAAACCAGAATACACAAAAGACACCCACGCAAGCACAGGGAGAATATACAAACTCTACACATGGCCATAGTGGGAATCAAACCCATTATCTCCGTGTTGTGAGTCAGTAATGCTAACCATTACAACATCTGTGCTATATTACTAGTAATCAATATAAATTAAGCTTCAATAACTTTAGAAAATACATTAGAATCATATATTTTCATTCAATTTACCAATGTAGAAATCATACTTTTAAGTGATACTGAAAAATTACAAATATTTTTTTATTTTGAAAAGTGATGCTCACCAACTCCTTTATAAATCATACCTGTTATTGCTCCTGTTCCTGGCATTTCTCCTAATTTACACAATAACAAAAACTTCAATTAGCTTATTTTATTATGTTTTACTCTTTAAAGACAACAGTAAAGTATACTTCAAAGATAAATTAAGACTTGTATAACAGCTTCTCACCTACCCCTTTATAAAACATACCTGTTATTACTCCTGTTCCTGGAAATCCTCCTATTTGAAACAATAATAAAAACTTCAGTTAGTTAATTTTAGTATATATTACTCATTAAAGAAAACAGTAAGATATACTTCCTTGAAAATTTAATTCAGCCACTAAATGTATTTTGCCTTAACCCTATAGCAGGTGAGGATTTTATTAGCCCTGTGCAAATGTCTTTTCTGTGTGCATGCATAACATTTCAACATCAATATTACCAATTTTTTATGCAGTACAAACACAAACTATTATTTTCGTTTTTAGAATAATTTGTATTTTCTAGAAATACCATTAGCCTTTGCCGATTCTAAAATGTCAAATAAAATGTATCCAAAATGGCCCAAAAAGTATTATTTTCCATCTTCTAAATAAAACATAGAAATATTTTTTGTTCTTGTTTTACCAATTATTCATCTTTTTAAAATAGCACAATGCAGGTTTCTATGTTTGTTTCAAAACTTTTATGTGAGAGGAGATGGAACAAGGTTGTACTTCTTTACACAAGATGAGCTTGGAGATTTGTTTACTTCTTCACTTGAAAAAAAAATGCATTTTTTATTTTTTCACATTTTTCCTATCTTAATTGAAATGCTTGCTATGTATAGGCAAAATATAGTATTCCAACAAGACTTACTATTTTTAAACTGGATATCCTATACTAAATGAGGGGAAAGTATTGTTATTTACACAAAATGGGGAGATATGGGCTTTAGAAGGTATCTAGCTGTGAACAATATACAATTTTGCATACTGATAATCATAATCTGGTTATCACCAGACATAAAGGAGGCACACACTTTGAAAGTTGAGACTTGGGTGAATAGAGATCGGTTTGAGTGACTGCCAGACCTATGTCCGGCAGTTCAAATCCCGATGCCAGAAGAGCGACAGCAGTGAAGATCCCAATAGGTAAGTAAACTATATATACCCAACCCTCCCCCCATAACCTTAACCCGCCCTTAGGGGTGCCTAACCCTAACCTCCCCCATAGTGCCTAACCCTAAACCCCGCAAGTGCCTAAACTGAACCCCACACTCCCCACAGCCTAAACCTAACCCTACTTTCCCTAGCCAAAACCTCCTGTGGGGGTGCCTAACCCTCAGAATTCCCTTGGAGCACCTAAACTAACCTCACCCCCACGGCTGTCCCTGCCCGCTGCCTAGCTTACCTTCGCTTGGTAGGCCAGGTTTCGGGCTCCCGGCATAGAGACAATAGGCATCGGGATTTCAATACTTATCATTAGCTCTCTGTAAGCATTGCACAGTTGGAAAGCCGGCGGTCGGCATTTCGACCATCGGCTTCCTGACTGCATACCGGTCAATAAGTGGGTGATAAGACACATTGGTGAAAACCAGGAAATATACTTTAGTAGGCAACATTATTTGAAAGTGGGTCTACCAGCTTTCAAGTATGAGAGTGCACATATTTACAGATATCATTATGGGAGTTATAGAAAATATAGGCCCTTCCTCAATATATGGAAAAGTTACATTTTCTGTAATGTGAAGAAATATTACCTGGTGATCATCAAATTAAGATTTTTATAAGAGCTGCTCACCTACCCCTTTATAAATCATACCTGTTATTACTCCTGTTCCTGGAAATCCTCCTATGTGAGACAATAATTAAAACTTAAATTAGTTAATTTTAGTATATATTATTCATTAAAGAAAACAGTAAAATATACTTCAAAGAAAATTTCATTCAGCCACTAAACATATTCTGGCTTAACCCTATAGCAGGTGAGGATTTTTTTTAGCCTTGTGCAAATGGCTTTTTTTGTGTGCATGCAGCATATTCAACATCAATATTACTGATTTTTATGCAGTACAAACACAAATTTTTGTTTCCCTATTTAGGATAATTTGTATTTTCTAGAAATACCATTAGTCTTTTAAACTATTCTAACATGTCAAATAAAATGTATACGAAATGGCAAAAACTTATTTTTTTCCATCTTCTAAATAACACATAGAAATATTTTTTATTTCTTCTTCTGGCAATAAACCACTTTTCCAAAAAAGAAAAAAAGCAGGTTTCTATGTGTAGGGTGTGACAAAGAAATCTTCACTTGAAAAAAGCATGCATTTTTTTTTTAATTTTTGCTATCTTATTTGAAATGCTTACTATGTGTCGGAAAGATATAGTATTCCTACCAGGCTTACTATTTTTTAAACTAGATAACCTACTGTAGCATACTAAATGAGGGCCAAGTATTTTTATTTGACACAAATTGCTCTCCAGCTGTGACAAATATAATATTTTTTCTACTATTATTATCATAATCTGGTTGACACCAGACATTAAGTGGGCACACACTTTGAATGTGTAGACTTCGGTCAGTATGTGGGTGATAAGGCACATGAGTGATAACCAGGAATAGATATTAGTAGGCAACATTATTTGAAAGCGGGTCTCCCAGCTTTCAAATTTGAGTGTGCACATGGTTAAAGATGTCATTATGGGAGTGAGATAACACATAGGCCCTTCCTCAATATATGGAAAAATTACCTTTTAATTAATGTGGTGTAATATTGCCTGGTGATCATTTGCAATAAGTACTAAGTGTTCCCTCAAAATTTGCAAGAGGGTACACCCTCTTTATGTAATTAATTCCTCCTAATTATTTGTAACCAGGTTGAGGGAGATGTTTCCTCATCAATAAATTAAGTTATTTTTCTATAACGCATGGTGGTTAATGCCTTGCCTTCAGTGTGATTACCATAAAAAAACTTTAATGTAGGCACAGAATTTAAAGTGGGGGCAACCCTCATTTACATGAAGCTAACCCAACATATTTACATTGTAGATTGGAAGAGATATAGGGAGATGTAAAGTCACCCATCTCACTGTTTTTCATCTTTTATTTAAACAATGCAGTTGGCTCACATGCATGCATGGATGCAATTCAAATTTTAATGCTGGTAAAAAAAGGGCAGACAAAATTATTATTTGGACAAGGTGGTGGACAGGGTTCAATTTCGTTTTGGATGTGCTATATCCACCACTGTGGAAGATAAGTTGAGATCATTCTCCTGATTGGGAAAACACTTGTCAGTATGAGTCTCACTGGTCCTCCACAGTGAGGGGGTTATTTTACGACATTAAATTTTCTCTTTAAGCACAAATTTGTGAAACGGTTTAGTATTGCAATATGCAATTTTATAATATTGATTAAAGCATAACTTTTATTGAATCCACTATTTGATCACATGCTTTATTTATATGATTCACCAAACATTAATCTTTAATACATTTAATTATTATAAATTGTATAATTACTTAACAGCAATTTTTTTTCTGTGCTATATAGACTATTGAAGAAACATTATGTACAGTACTTTATTATTAACAGTTATTTATATAGCGTAAACATATTCTGCAGCACTTTACAGGTATTATTTGTCCATTCACATTGCTCCTTGCCCTGGTGGGGCTTACAATCTATATTACCTACCACATGTTACATGCATGTTGTGGTTAATTTTTGTGTTGAGAGTATGTTTTTAAATGTGGGAAGAAACCAGAATACACAAAAGACACCCACGCAAGCACAGGGAGAATATACAAACTCTACACATGGCCATAGTGGGAATCAAACCCATTATCTCCGTGTTGTGAGTCAGTAATGCTAACCATTACAACATCTGTGCTATATTACTTGTAATCAATATAAATTAAGCTTCAATAACTTTAGAAAATACATTAGAATCATATATTTTCATTCAATTTACCAATGTAGAAATCATACTTTTAAGTGATACTGAAAAATTACAAATATTTTTTTATTTTGAAAAGTGATGCTCACCAACTCCTTTATAAATCATACCTGTTATTGCTCCTGTTCCTGGCATTTCTCCTAATTTACACAATAACAAAAACTTCAATTAGCTTATTTTATTATGTTTTACTCTTTAAAGACAACAGTAAAGTATACTTCAAAGATAAATTAAGACTTGTATAACAGCTTCTCACCTACCCCTTTATAAAACATACCTGTTATTACTCCTGTTCCTGGAAATCCTCCTATTTGAAACAATGATAAAAACTTCAATTAGTTAATTTTAGTATATATTACTCATTAAAGAAAACAGTAAGATATACTTCCTTGAAAATTTAATTCAGCCACTAAATGTATTTTGCCTTAACCCTATAGCAGGTGAGGATTTTTTTTAGCCTTGTGCAAATGGCTTTTTTGTGTGCATGCAGCATACTCAACATCAATATTACTGATTTTTATGCAGTACAAACACAAATTTTTGTTTCCCTATTTAGGATAATTTGTATTTTCTAGAAATACCATTAGTCTTTTAAACTATTCTAACATGTCAAATAAAATGTATACGAAATGGCAAAAACTTATTTTTTTCCATCTTCTAAATAACACATAGAAATATTTTTTATTTCTTCTTCTGGCAATAAACCACTTTTCCAAAAAAGAAAAAAAGCAGGTTTCTATGTGTAGGGTGTGACAAAGAAATCTTCACTTGAAAAAAGCATGCATTTTTTTTTTAATTTTTGCTATCTTATTTGAAATGCTTACTATGTGTCGGAAAGATATAGTATTCCTACCAGGCTTACTATTTTTTAAACTAGATAACCTACTGTAGCATACTAAATGAGGGCCAAGTATTTTTATTTGACACAAATTGCTCTCCAGCTGTGACAAATATAATATTTTTTCTACTATTATTATCATAATCTGGTTGACACCAGACATTAAGTGGGCACACACTTTGAATGTGTAGACTTCGGTCAGTATGTGGGTGATAAGGCACATGAGTGATAACCAGGAATAGATATTAGTAGGCAACATTATTTGAAAGCGGGTCTCCCAGCTTTCAAATTTGAGTGTGCACATGGTTAAAGATGTCATTATGGGAGTGAGATAACACATAGGCCCTTCCTCAATATATGGAAAAATTACATTTTAATTAATGTGGTGTAATATTGCCTGGTGATCATTTGCAATAAGTACTAAGTGTTACCTCAAAATTTGCAAGAGGGTACACCCTCTTTATGTAATTAATTCCTCCTAATTATTTGTAACCAGGTTGAGGGAGATGTTTCCTCATCAATAAATTAAGTTATTTTTCTATAACGCATGGTGGTTAATGCCTTGCCTTCAGTGTGATTACCATAAAAAAACTTTAATGTAGGCACAGAATTTAAAGTGGGGGCAACCCTCATTTACATGAAGCTAACCCAACATATTTACATTGTAGATTGGAAGAGATATAGGGAGATGTAAAGTCACCCATCTCACTGTTTTTCATCTTTTATTTAAACAATGCAGTTGGCTCACATGCATGCATGGATGCAATTCAAATTTTAATGCTGGTAAAAGGAGGGCAGACAAAATTATTATTTGGACAAGGTGGTGGACAGGGTTCAATTTCGTTTTGGATGTGCTATATCCACCACTGTGGAAGATAAGTTGAGATCATTCTCCTGATTTGGAAAACACTTGTCAGTATGAGTCTCACTGGTCCTCCACAGTGAGGGGGTTATTTTACGACATTAAATTTTCTCTTTAAGCACAAATTTGTGAAACGGTTTAGTATTGCAATATGCAATTTTATAATATTGATTAAAACATAACTTTTATTGAATCCACTATTTGATCACATGCTTTATTTATATGATTCACCAAACATAATCTTTAATACATTTAATTATTATAAATTGTATAATTACTTAACAGCAATTTTTTTTCTGTGCTATATAGACTATTGAAGAAACATTATGTACAGTACTTTATTATTAACAGTTATTTATATAGCGTAAACATATTCTGCAGCACTTTACAGGTATTATTTGTCCATTCACATTGCTCCTTGCCCTGGTGGGGCTTACAATCTATATTACCTACCACATGTTACATGCATGTTGTGGTTAATTTTTGTGTTGAGAGTATGTTTTTAAATGTGGGAAGAAACCAGAATACACAAAAGACACCCACGCAAGCACAGGGAGAATATACAAACTCTACACATGGCCATAGTGGGAATCAAACCCATTATCTCCGTGTTGTGAGTCAGTAATGCTAACCATTACAACATCTGTGCTATATTACTAGTAATCAATATAAATTAAGCTTCAATAACTTTAGAAAATACATTAGAATCATATATTTTCATTCAATTTACCAATGTAGAAATCATACTTTTAAGTGATACTGAAAAATTACAAATATTTTTTTATTTTGAAAAGTGATGCTCACCAACTCCTTTATAAATCATACCTGTTATTGCTCCTGTTCCTGGCATTTCTCCTAATTTACACAATAACAAAAACTTCAATTAGCTTATTTTATTATGTTTTACTCTTTAAAGACAACAGTAAAGTATACTTCAAAGATAAATTAAGACTTGTATAACAGCTTCTCACCTACCCCTTTATAAAACATACCTGTTATTACTCCTGTTCCTGGAAATCCTCCTATTTGAAACAATAATAAAAACTTCAATTAGTTAATTTTAGTATATATTACTCATTAAAGAAAACAGTAAGATATACTTCCTTGAAAATTTAATTCAGCCACTAAATGTATTTTGCCTTAACCCTATAGCAGGTGAGGATTTTATTAGCCCTGTGCAAATGTCTTTTCTGTGTGCATGCATAACATTTCAACATCAATATTACCGATTTTTTATGCAGTACAAACACAAACTATTGTTTTCGTTTTTAGAATAATTTGTATTTTCTAGAAATACCATTAGCCTTTGCCGATTCTAAAATGTCAAATAAAATGTATCCAAAATGGCCCAAAAAGTATTATTTTCCATCTTCTAAATAAAACATAGAAATATTTTTTGTTCTTGTTTTACCAATTATTCATCTTTTTAAAATAGCACAATGCAGGTTTCTATGTTTGTTTCAAAACTTTTATGTGAGAGGAGATGGAACAAGGTTGTACTTCTTTACACAAGATGAGCTTGGAGATTTGTTTACTTCTTCACTTGAAAAAAAAATGCATTTTTTATTTTTTCACATTTTTCCTATCTTAATTGAAATGCTTGCTATGTATAGGCAAAATATAGTATTCCAACAAGACTTACTATTTTTAAACTGGATATCCTATACTAAATGAGGGGAAAGTATTGTTATTTACACAAAATGGGGAGATATGGGCTTTAGAAGGTATCTAGCTGTGAACAATATACAATTTTGCATACTGATAATCATAATCTGGTTATCACCAGACATAAAGGAGGCACACACTTTGAAAGTTGAGACTTGGGTGAATAGAGATCGGTTTGAGTGACTGCCAGACCTATGTCCGGCAGTTCAAATCCCGATGCCAGAAGAGCGACAGCAGTGAAGATCCCAATAGGTAAGTAAACTATATATACCCAACCCTCCCCCCATAACCTTAACCCGCCCTTAGGGGTGCCTAACCCTAACCTCCCCCATAGTGCCTAACCCTAAACCCCACAAGTGCCTAAACTGAACCCCACACTCCCCACAGCCTAAACCTAACCCTACTTTCCCTAGCCAAAACCTCCTGTGGGGGTGCCTAACCCTCAGAATTCCCTTGGAGCACCTAAACTAACCTCACCCCCACGGCTGTCCCTGCCCGCTGCCTGGCTTACCTTCGTTTGGTAGGCCAGGTTTCGGGCTCCCGGCATAGAGACAATAGGCATCGGGATTTCAATACTTATCATTAGTTCTCTGTAAGGATTGCACAGTTGGAAAGCCGGCGGTCGGCATTTCGACCATCGGCTTCCTGACTGCATACCGGTCAATAAGTGGGTGATAAGACACATTGGTGAAAACCAGGAAATATACTTTAGTAGGCAACATTATTTGAAAGTGGGTCTACCAGCTTTCAAGTATGAGAGTGCACATATTTACAGATATCATTATGGGAGTTATAGAAAATATAGGCCCTTCCTCAATATATGGAAAAGTTACATTTTCTGTAATGTGAAGAAATATTACCTGGTGATCATCAAATTAAGATTTTTATAAGAGCTGCTCACCTACCCCTTTATAAATCATACCTGTTATTACTCCTGTTCCTGGAAATCCTCCTATGTGAGACAATAATTAAAACTTAAATTAGTTAATTTTAGTATATATTATTCATTAAAGAAAACAGTAAAATATACTTCAAAGAAAATTTCATTCAGCCACTAAACATATTCTGGCTTAACCCTATAGCAGGTGAGGATTTTTTTTAGCCTTGTGCAAATGGCTTTTTTTGTGTGCATGCAGCATATTCAACATCAATATTACTGATTTTTATGCAGTACAAACACAAATTTTTGTTTCCCTATTTAGGATAATTTGTATTTTCTAGAAATACCATTAGTCTTTTAAACTATTCTAACATGTCAAATAAAATGTATACGAAATGGCAAAAACTTATTTTTTTCCATCTTCTAAATAACACATAGAAATATTTTTTATTTCTTCTTCTGGCAATAAACCACTTTTCCAAAAAAGAAAAAAAGCAGGTTTCTATGTGTAGGGTGTGACAAAGAAATCTTCACTTGAAAAAAGCATGCATTTTTTTTTTAATTTTTGCTATCTTATTTGAAATGCTTACTATGTGTCGGAAAGATATAGTATTCCTACCAGGCTTACTATTTTTTAAACTAGATAACCTACTGTAGCATACTAAATGAGGGCCAAGTATTTTTATTTGACACAAATTGCTCTCCAGCTGTGACAAATATAATATTTTTTCTACTATTATTATCATAATCTGGTTGACACCAGACATTAAGTGGGCACACACTTTGAATGTGTAGACTTCGGTCAGTATGTGGGTGATAAGGCACATGAGTGATAACCAGGAATAGATATTAGTAGGCAACAATATTTGAAAACGGGTCTCCCAGCTTTCAAATTTGAGTGTGCACATGGTTAAAGATGTCATTATGGGAGTGAGATAACACATAGGCCCTTCCTCAATATATGGAAAAATTACCTTTTAATTAATGTGGTGTAATATTGCCTGGTGATCATTTGCAATAAGTACTAAGTGTTCCCTCAAAATTTGCAAGAGGGTACACCCTCTTTATGTAATTAATTCCTCCTAATTATTTGTAACCATGTTGAGGGGGATGTTTCCTCATCAATAAATTAAGTTATTTTTCTATAACGCATGGTGGTTAATGCCTTGCCTTCAGTGTGATTACCATAAAAAAACTTTAATGTAGGCACAGAATTTAAAGTGGGGGCAACCCTCATTTACATGAAGCTAACCCAACATATTTACATTGTAGATTGGAAGAGATATAGGGAGATGTAAAGTCACCCATCTCACTGTTTTTCATCTTTTATTTAAACAATGCAGTTGGCTCACATGCATGCATGGATGCAATTCAAATTTTAATGCTGGTAAAAAAAGGCAGACAAAATTATTATTTGGACAAGGTGGTGGACAGGGTTCAATTTCGTTTTGGATGTGCTATATCCACCACTGTGGAAGATAAGTTGAGATCATTCTCCTGATTGGGAAAACACTTGTCAGTATGAGTCTCACTGGTCCTCCACAGTGAGGGGGTTATTTTACGACATTAAATTTTCTCTTTAAGCACAAATTTGTGAAACGGTTTAGTATTGCAATATGCAATTTTATAATATTGATTAAAACATAACTTTTATTGAATCCACTATTTGATCACATGCTTTATTTATATGATTCACCAAACATTAATCTTTAATACATTTAATTATTATAAATTGTATAATTACTTAACAGCAATTTTTTTTCTGTGCTATATAGACTATTGAAGAAACATTATGTACAGTACTTTATTATTAACAGTTATTTATATAGCGTAAACATATTCTGCAGCACTTTACAGGTATTATTTGTCCATTCACATTGCTCCTTGCCCTGGTGGGGCTTACAATCTATATTACCTACCACATGTTACATGCATGTTGTGGTTAATTTTTTTGTTGAGAGTATGTTTTTAAATGTGGGAAGAAACCAGAATACACAAAAGACACCCACGCAAGCACAGGGAGAATATACAAACTCTACACATGGCCATAGTGGGAATCAAACCCATTATCTCCGTGTTGTGAGTCAGTAATGCTAACCATTACAACATCTGTGCTATATTACTAGTAATCAATATAAATTAAGCTTCAATAACTTTAGAAAATACATTAGAATCATATATTTTCATTCAATTTACCAATGTAGAAATCATACTTTTAAGTGATACTGAAAAATTACAAATATTTTTTTATTTTGAAAAGTGATGCTCACCAACTCCTTTATAAATCATACCTGTTATTGCTCCTGTTCCTGGCATTTCTCCTAATTTACACAATAACAAAAACTTCAATTAGCTTATTTTATTATGTTTTACTCTTTAAAGACAACAGTAAAGTATACTTCAAAGATAAATTAAGACTTGTATAACAGCTTCTCACCTACCCCTTTATAAAACATACCTGTTATTACTCCTGTTCCTGGAAATCCTCCTATTTGAAACAATAATAAAAACTTCAATTAGTTAATTTTAGTATATATTACTCATTAAAGAAAACAGTAAGATATACTTCCTTGAAAATTTAATTCAGCCACTAAATGTATTTTGCCTTAACCCTATAGCAGGTGAGGATTTTATTAGCCCTGTGCAAATGTCTTTTCTGTGTGCATGCATAACATTTCAACATCAATATTACCGATTTTTTATGCAGTACAAACACAAACTATTGTTTTCGTTTTTAGAATAATTTGTATTTTCTAGAAATACCATTAGCCTTTGCCGATTCTAAAATGTCAAATAAAATGTATCCAAAATGGCCCAAAAAGTATTATTTTCCATCTTCTAAATAAAACATAGAAATATTTTTTGTTCTTGTTTTACCAATTATTCATCTTTTTAAAATAGCACAATGCAGGTTTCTATGTTTGTTTCAAAACTTTTATGTGAGAGGAGATGGAACAAGGTTGTACTTCTTTACACAAGATGAGCTTGGAGATTTGTTTACTTCTTCACTTGAAAAAAAAATGCATTTTTTATTTTTTCACATTTTTCCTATCTTAATTGAAATGCTTGCTATGTATAGGCAAAATATAGTATTCCAACAAGACTTACTATTTTTAAACTGGATATCCTATACTAAATGAGGGGAAAGTATTGTTATTTACACAAAATGGGGAGATATGGGCTTTAGAAGGTATCTAGCTGTGAACAATATACAATTTTGCATACTGATAATCATAATCTGGTTATCACCAGACATAAAGGAGGCACACACTTTGAAAGTTGAGACTTGGGTGAATAGAGATCGGTTTGAGTGACTGCCAGACCTATGTCCGGCAGTTCAAATCCCGATGCCAGAAGAGCGACAGCAGTGAAGATCCCAATAGGTAAGTAAACTATATATACCCAACCCTCCCCCCATAACCTTAACCCGCCCTTAGGGGTGCCTAACCCTAACCTCCCCCATAGTGCCTAACCCTAAACCCCGCAAGTGCCTAAACTGAACCCCACACTCCCCACAGCCTAAACCTAACCCTACTTTCCCTAGCCAAAACCTCCTGTGGGGGTGCCTAACCCTCAGAATTCCCTTGGAGCACCTAAACTAACCTCACCCCCACGGCTGTCCCTGCCCGCTGCCTGGCTTACCTTCGCTTGGTAGGCCAGGTTTCGGGCTCCCGGCATAGAGACAATAGGCATCGGGATTTCAATACTTATCATTAGCTCTCTGTAAGCATTGCACAGTTGGAAAGCCGGCGGTCGGCATTTCGACCATCGGCTTCCTGACTGCATACCGGTCAATAAGTGGGTGATAAGACACATTGGTGAAAACCAGGAAATATACTTTAGTAGGCAACATTATTTGAAAGTGGGTCTACCAGCTTTCAAGTATGAGAGTGCACATATTTACAGATATCATTATGGGAGTTATAGAAAATATAGGCCCTTCCTCAATATATGGAAAAGTTACATTTTCTGTAATGTGAAGAAATATTACCTGGTGATCATCAAATTAAGATTTTTATAAGAGCTGCTCACCTACCCCTTTATAAATCATACCTGTTATTACTCCTGTTCCTGGAAATCCTCCTATGTGAGACAATAATTAAAACTTAAATTAGTTAATTTTAGTATATATTATTCATTAAAGAAAACAGTAAAATATACTTCAAAGAAAATTTCATTCAGCCACTAAACATATTCTGGCTTAACCCTATAGCAGGTGAGGATTTTTTTTAGCCTTGTGCAAATGGCTTTTTTTGTGTGCATGCAGCATATTCAACATCAATATTACTGATTTTTATGCAGTACAAACACAAATTTTTGTTTCCCTATTTAGGATAATTTGCATTTTCTAGAAATACCATTAGTCTTTTAAACTATTCTAACATGTCAAATAAAATGTATACGAAATGGCAAAAACTTATTTTTTTCCATCTTCTAAATAACACATAGAAATATTTTTTATTTCTTCTTCTGGCAATAAACCACTTTTCCAAAAAAGAAAAAAAGCAGGTTTCTATGTGTAGGGTGTGACAAAGAAATCTTCACTTGAAAAAAGCATGCATTTTTTTTTTTTTTTTTGCTATCTTATTTGAAATGCTTACTATGTGTCGGAAAGATATAGTATTCCTACCAGGCTTACTATTTTTTAAACTAGATAACCTACTGTAGCATACTAAATGAGGGCCAAGTATTTTTATTTGACACAAATTGCTCTCCAGCTGTGACAAATATAATATTTTTTCTACTATTATTATCATAATCTGGTTGACACCAGACATTAAGTGGGCACACACTTTGAATGTGTAGACTTCGGTCAGTATGTGGGTGATAAGGCACATGAGTGATAACCAGGAATAGATATTAGTAGGCAACATTATTTGAAAGCGGGTCTCCCAGCTTTCAAATTTGAGTGTGCACATGGTTAAAGATGTCATTATGGGAGTGAGATAACACATAGGCCCTTCCTCAATATATGGAAAAATTACCTTTTAATTAATGTGGTGTAATATTGCCTGGTGATCATTTGCAATAAGTACTAAGTGTTCCCTCAAAATTTGCAAGAGGGTACACCCTCTTTATGTAATTAATTCCTCCTAATTATTTGTAACCAGGTTGAGGGAGATGTTTCCTCATCAATAAATTAAGTTATTTTTCTATAACGCATGGTGGTTAATGCCTTGCCTTCAGTGTGATTACCATAAAAAAACTTTAATGTAGGCACAGAATTTAAAGTGGGGGCAACCCTCATTTACATGAAGCTAACCCAACATATTTATATTGTAGATTGGAAGAGATATAGGGAGATGTAAAGTCACCCATCTCACTGTTTTTCATCTTTTATTTAAACAATGCAGTTGGCTCACATGCATGCATGGATGCAATTCAAATTTTAATGCTGGTAAAAAAAGGGCAGACAAAATTATTATTTGGACAAGGTGGTGGACAGGGTTCAATTTCGTTTTGGATGTGCTATATCCACCACTGTGGAAGATAAGTTGAGATCATTCTCCTGATTGGGAAAACACTTGTCAGTATGAGTCTCACTGGTCCTCCACAGTGAGGGGGTTATTTTACGACATCAAATTTTCTCTTTAAGCACAAATTTGTGAAACGGTTTAGTATTGCAATATGCAATTTTATAATATTGATTAAAACATAACTTTTATTGAATCCACTATTTGATCACATGCTTTATTTATATGATTCACCAAACATTAATCTTTAATACATTTAATTATTATAATTGTATAATTACTTAACAGCAATTTTTTTTCTGTGCTATATAGACTATTGAAGAAACATTATGTACAGTACTTTATTATTAACAGTTATTTATATAGCGTAGACATATTCTGCAGCACTTTACAGGTATTATTTGTCCATTCACATTGCTCCTTGCCCTGGTGGGGCTTACAATCTATATTACCTACCACATGTTACATGCATGTTGTGGTTAATTTTTTTGTTGAGAGTATGTTTTTAAATGTGGGAAGAAACCAGAATACACAAAAGACACCCACGCAAGCACAGGGAGAATAAACAAACTCTACACATGGCCATAGTGGGAATCAAACCCATTATCTCCATGTTGTGAGTCAGTAATGCTAACCATTACAACATCTGTGCTATATTACTTGTAATCAATATAAATTAAGCTTCAATAACTTTAGAAAATACATTAGAATCATATATTTTCATTCAATTTACCAATGTAGAAATCATACTTTTAAGTGATACTGAAAAATTACAAATATTTTTTTATTTTGAAAAGTGATGCTCACCAACTCCTTTATAAATCATACCTGTTATTGCTCCTGTTCCTGGCATTTCTCCTAATTTACACAATAACAAAAACTTCAATTAGCTTATTTTATTATGTTTTACTCTTTAAAGACAACAGTAAAGTATACTTCAAAGATAAATTAAGACTTGTATAACAGCTTCTCACCTACCCCTTTATAAAACATACCTGTTATTACTCCTGTTCCTGGAAATCCTCCTATTTGAAACAATAATAAAAACTTCAATTAGTTAATTTTAGTATATATTACTCATTAAAGAAAACAGTAAGATATACTTCCTTGAAAATTTAATTCAGCCACTAAATGTATTTTGCCTTAACCCTATAGCAGGTGAGGATTTTATTAGCCCTGTGCAAATGTCTTTTCTGTGTGCATGCATAACATTTCAACATCAATATTACCGATTTTTTATGCAGTACAAACACAAACTATTGTTTTCTTTTTTAGAATAATTTGTATTTTCTAGAAATACCATTAGCCTTTGCCGATTCTAAAATGTCAAATAAAATGTATCCAAAATGGCCCAAAAAGTATTATTTTCCATCTTCTAAATAAAACATAGAAATATTTTTTGTTCTTGTTTTACCAATTATTCATCTTTTTAAAATAGCACAATGCAGGTTTCTATGTTTGTTTCAAAACTTTTATGTGAGAGGAGATGGAACAAGGTTGTACTTCTTTACACAAGATGAGCTTGGAGATTTGTTTACTTCTTCACTTGAAAAAAAAATGCATTTTTTATTTTTTCACATTTTTCCTATCTTAATTGAAATGCTTGCTATGTATAGGCAAAATATAGTATTCCAACAAGACTTACTATTTTTAAACTGGATATCCTATACTAAATGAGGGGAAAGTATTGTTATTTACACAAAATGGGGAGATATGGGCTTTAGAAGGTATCTAGCTGTGAACAATATACAATTTTGCATACTGATAATCATAATCTGGTTATCACCAGACATAAAGGAGGCACACACTTTGAAAGTTGAGACTTGGGTGAATAGAGATCGGTTTGAGTGACTGCCAGACCTTTGTCCGGCAGTTCAAATCCCGATGCCAGAAGAGCGACAGCAGTGAAGATCCCAATAGGTAAGTAAACTATATATACCCAACCCTCCCCCCATAACCTTAACCCGCCCTTAGGGGTGCCTAACCCTAACCTCCCCCATAGTGCCTAACCCTAAACCCCGCAAGTGCCTAAACTGAACCCCACACTCCCCACAGCCTAAACCTAACCCTACTTTCCCTAGCCAAAACCTCCTGTGGGGGTGCCTAACCCTCAGAATTCCCTTGGAGCACCTAAACTAACCTCACCCCCACGGCTGTCCCTGCCCGCTGCCTGGCTTACCTTCGCTTGGTAGGCCAGGTTTTGGGCTCCCGGCATAGAGACAATAGGCATCGGGATTTCAATACTTATCATTAGCTCTCTGTAAGCATTGCACAGTTGGAAAGCCGGCGGTCGGCATTTCGACCATCGGCTTCCTGACTGCATACCGGTCAATAAGTGGGTGATAAGACACATTGGTGAAAACCAGGAAATATACTTTAGTAGGCAACATTATTTGAAAGTGGGTCTACCAGCTTTCAAGTATGAGAGTGCACATATTTACAGATATCATTATGGGAGTTATAGAAAATATAGGCCCTTCCTCAATATATGGAAAAGTTACATTTTCTGTAATGTGAAGAAATATTACCTGGTGATCATCAAATTAAGATTTTTATAAGAGCTGCTCACCTACCCCTTTATAAATCATACCTGTTATTACTCCTGTTCCTGGAAATCCTCCTATGTGAGACAATAATTAAAACTTAAATTAGTTAATTTTAGTATATATTATTCATTAAAGAAAACAGTAAAATATACTTCAAAGAAAATTTCATTCAGCCACTAAACATATTCTGGCTTAACCTTATAGCAGGTGAGGATTTTTTTTAGCCTTGTGCAAATGGCTTTTTTTGTGTGCATGCAGCATATTCAACATCAATATTACTGATTTTTATGCAGTACAAACACAAATTTTTGTTTCCCTATTTAGGATAATTTGTATTTTCTAGAAATACCATTAGTCTTTTAAACTATTCTAACATGTCAAATAAAATGTATACGAAATGGCAAAAACTTATTTTTTTCCATCTTCTAAATAACACATAGAAATATTTTTTATTTCTTCTTCTGGCAATAAACCACTTTTCCAAAAAAGAAAAAAAGCAGGTTTCTATGTGTAGGGTGTGACAAAGAAATCTTCACTTGAAAAAAGCATGCATTTTTTTTTTAATTTTTGCTATCTTATTTGAAATGCTTACTATGTGTCGGAAAGATATAGTATTCCTACCAGGCTTACTATTTTTTAAACTAGATAACCTACTGTAGCATACTAAATGAAGGCCAAGTATTTTTATTTGACACAAATTGCTCTCCAGCTGTGACAAATATAATATTTTTTCTACTATTATTATCATAATCTGGTTGACACCAGACATTAAGTGGGCACACACTTTGAATGTGTAGACTTCGGTCAGTATGTGGGTGATAAGGCACATGAGTGATAACCAGGAATAGATATTAGTAGGCAACATTATTTGAAAGCGGGTCTCCCAGCTTTCAAATTTGAGTGTGCACATGGTTAAAGATGTCATTATGGGAGTGAGATAACACATAGGCCCTTCCTCAATATATGGAAAAATTACCTTTTAATTAATGTGGTGTAATATTGCCTGGTGATCATTTGCAATAAGTACTAAGTGTTCCCTCAAAATTTGCAAGAGGGTACACCCTCTTTATGTAATTAATTCCTCCTAATTATTTGTAACCAGGTTGAGGGAGATGTTTCCTCATCAATAAATTAAGTTATTTTTCTATAACGCATGGTGGTTAATGCCTTGCCTTCAGTGTGATTACCATAAAAACACTTTAATGTAGGCACAGAATTTAAAGTGGGGGCAACCCTCATTTACATGAAGCTAACCCAACATATTTACATTGTAGATTGGAAGAGATATAGGGAGATGTAAAGTCACCCATCTCACTGTTTTTCATCTTTTATTTAAACAATGCAGTTGGCTCACATGCATGCATGGATGCAATTCAAATTTTAATGCTGGTAAAAGGAGGGCAGACAAAATTATTATTTGGACAAGGTGGTGGACAGGGTTCAATTTCGTTTTGGGTGTGCTATATCCACCACTGTGGAAGATAAGTTGAGATCATTCTCCTGATTGGGAAAACACTTGTCAGTATGAGTCTCACTGGTCCTCCACAGTGAGGGGGTTATTTTACGACATTAAATTTTCTCTTTTAGCACAAATTTGTGAAACGGTTTAGTATTGCAATATGCAATTTTATAATATTGATTAAAACATAACTTTTATTGAATCCACTATTTGATCACATGCTTTATTTATATGATTCACCAAACATTAATCTTTAATACATTTAATTATTATAAATTGTATAATTACTTAACAGCAATTTTTTTTCTGTGCTATATAGACTATTGAAGAAACATTATGTACAGTACTTTATTATTAACAGTTATTTATATAGCGTAAACATATTCTGCAGCACTTTACAGGTATTATTTGTCCATTCACATTGCTCCTTGCCCTGGTGGGGCTTACAATCTATATTACCTACCACATGTTACATGCATGTTGTGGTTAATTTTTTTGTTGAGAGTATGTTTTTAAATGTGGGAAGAAACCAGAATACCCAGAAGACACCCACGCAAGCACAGGGAGAATATACAAACTCTACACATGGCCATAGTGGGAATCAAACCCATTATCTCCGTGTTGTGAGTCAGTAATGCTAACCATTACAACATCTGTGCTATATTACTAGTAATCAATATAAATTAAGCTTCAATAACTTTAGAAAATACATTAGAATCATATATTTTCATTCAATTTACCAATGTAGAAATCATACTTTTAAGTGATACTGAAAAATTACAAATATTTTTTTATTTTGAAAAGTGATGCTCACCAACTCCTTTATAAATCATACCTGTTATTGCTCCTGTTCCTGGCATTTCTCCTAATTTACACAATAACAAAAACTTCAATTAGCTTATTTTATTATGTTTTACTCTTTAAAGACAACAGTAAAGTATACTTCAAAGATAAATTAAGACTTGTATAACAGCTTCTCACCTACCCCTTTATAAAACATACCTGTTATTACTCCTGTTCCTGGAAATCCTCCTATTTGAAACAATAATAAAAACTTCAATTAGTTAATTTTAGTATATATTACTCATTAAAGAAAACAGTAAGATATACTTCCTTGAAAATTTAATTCAGCCACTAAATGTATTTTGCCTTAACCCTATAGCAGGTGAGGATTTTATTAGCCCTGTGCAAATGTCTTTTCTGTGTGCATGCATAACATTTCAACATCAATATTACCGATTTTTTATGCAGTACAAACACAAATTATTGTTTTCGTTTTTAGAATAATTTGTATTTTCTAGAAATACCATTAGCCTTTGCCGATTCTAAAATGTCAAATAAAATGTATCCAAAATGGCCCAAAAAGTATTATTTTCCATCTTCTAAATAAAACATAGAAATATTTTTTGTTCTTGTTTTACCAATTATTCATCTTTTTAAAATAGCACAATGCAGGTTTCTATGTTTGTTTCAAAACTTTTATGTGAGAGGAGATGGAACAAGGTTGTACTTCTTTACACAAGATGAGCTTGGAGATTTGTTTACTTCTTCACTTGAAAAAAAAATGCATTTTTTATTTTTTCACATTTTTCCTATCTTAATTGAAATGCTTGCTATGTATAGGCAAAATATAGTATTCCAACAAGACTTACTATTTTTAAACTGGATATCCTATACTAAATGAGGGGAAAGTATTGTTATTTACACAAAATGGGGAGATATGGGCTTTAGAAGGTATCTAGCTGTGAACAATATACAATTTTGCATACTGATAATCATAATCTGGTTATCACCAGACATAAAGGAGGCACACACTTTGAAAGTTGAGACTTGGGTGAATAGAGATCGGTTTGAGTGACTGCCAGACCTATGTCCGGCAGTTCAAATCCCGATGCCAGAAGAGCGACAGCAGTGAAGATCCCAATAGGTAAGTAAACTATATATACCCAACCCTCCCCCCATAACCTTAACCCGCCCTTAGGGGTGCCTAACCCTAACCTCCCCCATAGTGCCTAACCCTAAACCCCGCAAGTGCCTAAACTGAACCCCACACTCCCCACAGCCTAAACCTAACCCTACTTTCCCTAGCCAAAACCTCCTGTGGGGGTGCCTAACCCTCAGAATTCCCTTGGAGCACCTAAACTAACCTCACCCCCACGGCTGTCCCTGCCCGCTGCCTGGCTTACCTTCGCTTGGTAGGCCAGGTTTCGGGCTCCCGGCATAGAGACAATAGGCATCGGGATTTCAATACTTATCATTAGCTCTCTGTAAGCATTGCACAGTTGGAAAGCCGGCGGTCGGCATTTCGACCATCGGCTTCCTGACTGCATACCGGTCAATAAGTGGGTGATAAGACACATTGGTGAAAACCAGGAAATATACTTTAGTAGGCAACATTATTTGAAAGTGGGTCTACCAGCTTTCAAGTATGAGAGTGCACATATTTACAGATATCATTATGGGAGTTATAGAAAATATAGGCCCTTCCTCAATATATGGAAAAGTTACATTTTCTGTAATGTGAAGAAATATTACCTGGTGATCATCAAATTAAGATTTTTATAAGAGCTGCTCACCTACCCCTTTATAAATCATACCTGTTATTACTCCTGTTCCTGGAAATCCTCCTATGTGAGACAATAATTAAAACTTAAATTAGTTAATTTTAGTATATATTATTCATTAAAGAAAACAGTAAAATATACTTCAAAGAAAATTTCATTCAGCCACTAAACATATTCTGGCTTAACCCTATAGCAGGTGAGGATTTTTTTTAGCCTTGTGCAAATGGCTTTTTTTGTGTGCATGCAGCATATTCAACATCAATATTACTGATTTTTATGCAGTACAAACACAAATTTTTGTTTCCCTATTTAGGATAATTTGTATTTTCTAGAAATACCATTAGTCTTTTAAACTATTCTAACATGTCAAATAAAATGTATACGAAATGGCAAAAACTTATTTTTTTCCATCTTCTAAATAACACATAGAAATATTTTTTATTTCTTCTTCTGGCAATAAACCACTTTTCCAAAAAAGAAAAAAAGCAGGTTTCTATGTGTAGGGTGTGACAAAGAAATCTTCACTTGAAAAAAGCATGCATTTTTTTTTTAATTTTTGCTATCTTATTTGAAATGCTTACTATGTGTCGGAAAGATATAGTATTCCTACCAGGCTTACTATTTTTTAAACTAGATAACCTACTGTAGCATACTAAATGAGGGCCAAGTATTTTTATTTGACACAAATTGCTCTCCAGCTGTGACAAATATAATATTTTTTCTACTATTATTATCATAATCTGGTTGACACCAGACATTAAGTGGGCACACACTTTGAATGTGTAGACTTCGGTCAGTATGTGGGTGATAAGGCACATGAGTGATAACCAGGAATAGATATTAGTAGGCAACATTATTTGAAAGCGGGTCTCCCAGCTTTCAAATTTGAGTGTGCACATGGTTAAAGATGTCATTATGGGAGTGAGATAACACATAGGCCCTTCCTCAATATATGGAAAAATTACCTTTTAATTAATGTGGTGTAATATTGCCTGGTGATCATTTGCAATAAGTACTAAGTGTTCCCTCAAAATTTGCAAGAGGGTACACCCTCTTTATGTAATTAATTCCTCCTAATTATTTGTAACCAGGTTGAGGGAGATGTTTCCTCATCAATAAATTAAGTTATTTTTCTATAACGCATGGTGGTTAATGCCTTGCCTTCAGTGTGATTACCATAAAAAAACTTTAATGTAGGCACAGAATTTAAAGTGGGGGCAACCCTCATTTACATGAAGCTAACCCAACATATTTATATTGTAGATTGGAAGAGATATAGGGAGATGTAAAGTCACCCATCTCACTGTTTTTCATCTTTTATTTAAACAATGCAGTTGGCTCACATGCATGCATGGATGCAATTCAAATTTTAATGCTGGTAAAAAAAGGGCAGACAAAATTATTATTTGGACAAGGTGGTGGACAGGGTTCAATTTCGTTTTGGATGTGCTATATCCACCACTGTGGAAGATAAGTTGAGATCATTCTCCTGATTGGGAAAACACTTGTCAGTATGAGTCTCACTGGTCCTCCACAGTGAGGGGGTTATTTTACGACATTAAATTTTCTCTTTAAGCACAAATTTGTGAAACGGTTTAGTATTGCAATATGCAATTTTATAATATTGATTAAAACATAACTTTTATTGAATCCACTATTTGATCACATGCTTTATTTATATGATTCACCAAACATTAATCTTTAATACATTTAATTATTATAATTGTATAATTACTTAACAGCAATTTTTTTTCTGTGCTATATAGACTATTGAAGAAACATTATGAACAGTACTTTATTATTAACAGTTATTTATATAGCATAGACATATTCTGCAGCACTTTACAGGTATTATTTGTCCATTCACATTGCTCCTTGCCCTGGTGGGGCTTACAATCTATATTACCTACCACATGTTACATGCATGTTGTGGTTAATTTTTTTGTTGAGAGTATGTTTTTAAATGTGGGAAGAAACCAGAATACACAAAAGACACCCACGCAAGCACAGGGAGAATAAACAAACTCTACACATGGCCATAGTGGGAATCAAACCCATTATCTCCGTGTTGTGAGTCAGTAATGCTAACCATTACAACATCTGTGCTATATTACTTGTAATCAATATAAATTAAGCTTCAATAACTTTAGAAAATACATTAGAATCATATATTTTCATTCAATTTACCAATGTAGAAATCATACTTTTAAGTGATACTGAAAAATTACAAATATTTTTTTATTTTGAAAAGTGATGCTCACCAACTCCTTTATAAATCATACCTGTTATTGCTCCTGTTCCTGGCATTTCTCCTAATTTACACAATAACAAAAACTTCAATTAGCTTATTTTATTATGTTTTACTCTTTAAAGACAACAGTAAAGTATACTTCAAAGATAAATTAAGACTTGTATAACAGCTTCTCACCTACCCCTTTATAAAACATACCTGTTATTACTCCTGTTCCTGGAAATCCTCCTATTTGAAACAATAATAAAAACTTCAATTAGTTAATTTTAGTATATATTACTCATTAAAGAAAACAGTAAGATATACTTCCTTGAAAATTTAATTCAGCCACTAAATGTATTTTGCCTTAACCCTATAGCAGGTGAGGATTTTATTAGCCCTGTGCAAATGTCTTTTCTGTGTGCATGCATAACATTTCAACATCAATATTACCGATTTTTTATGCAGTACAAACACAAACTATTGTTTTCGTTTTTAGAATAATTTGTATTTTCTAGAAATACCATTAGCCTTTGCCGATTCTAAAATGTCAAATAAAATGTATCCAAAATGGCCCAAAAAGTATTATTTTCCATCTTCTAAATAAAACATAGAAATATTTTTTGTTCTTGTTTTACCAATTATTCATCTTTTTAAAATAGCACAATGCAGGTTTCTATGTTTGTTTCAAAACTTTTATGTGAGAGGAGATGGAACAAGGTTGTACTTCTTTACACAAGATGAGCTTGGAGATTTGTTTACTTCTTCACTTGAAAAAAAAATGCATTTTTTATTTTTTCACATTTTTCCTATCTTAATTGAAATGCTTGCTATGTATAGGCAAAATATAGTATTCCAACAAGACTTACTATTTTTAAACTGGATATCCTATACTAAATGAGGGGAAAGTATTGTTATTTACACAAAATGGGGAGATATGGGCTTTAGAAGGTATCTAGCTGTGAACAATATACAATTTTGCATACTGATAATCATAATCTGGTTATCACCAGACATAAAGGAGGCACACACTTTGAAAGTTGAGACTTGGGTGAATAGAGATCGGTTTGAGTGACTGCCAGACCTTTGTCCGGCAGTTCAAATCCCGATGCCAGAAGAGCGACAGCAGTGAAGATCCCAATAGGTAAGTAAACTATATATACCCAACCCTCCCCCCATAACCTTAACCCGCCCTTAGGGGTGCCTAACCCTAACCTCCCCCATAGTGCCTAACCCTAAACCCCGCAAGTGCCTAAACTGAACCCCACACTCCCCACAGCCTAAACCTAACCCTACTTTCCCTAGCCAAAACCTCCTGTGGGGGTGCCTAACCCTCAGAATTCCCTTGGAG
Organism: Taudactylus pleione; assembly: GCA_031769625.1. Classification (NCBI taxonomy): domain Eukaryota; kingdom Metazoa; phylum Chordata; class Amphibia; order Anura; family Myobatrachidae; genus Taudactylus; species Taudactylus pleione. The sequence continues at coordinate 1,649,480 of JAUIMM010000904.1, forward strand.
CACCTAAACTAACCTCACCCCCACGGCTGTCCCTGCCCGCTGCCTGGCTTACCTTCGCTTGGTAGGCCAGGTTTTGGGCTCCCGGCATAGAGACAATAGGCATCGGGATTTCAATACTTATCATTAGCTCTCTGTAAGCATTGCACAGTTGGAAAGCCGGCGGTCGGCATTTCGACCATCGGCTTCCTGACTGCATACCGGTCAATAAGTGGGTGATAAGACACATTGGTGAAAACCAGGAAATATACTTTAGTAGGCAACATTATTTGAAAGTGGGTCTACCAGCTTTCAAGTATGAGAGTGCACATATTTACAGATATCATTATGGGAGTTATAGAAAATATAGGCCCTTCCTCAATATATGGAAAATTTACATTTTCTGTAATGTGAAGAAATATTACCTGGTGATCATCAAATTAAGATTTTTATAAGAGCTGCTCACCTACCCCTTTATAAATCATACCTGTTATTACTCCTGTTCCTGGAAATCCTCCTATGTGAGACAATAATTAAAACTTAAATTAGTTAATTTTAGTATATATTATTCATTAAAGAAAACAGTAAAATATACTTCAAAGAAAATTTCATTCAGCCACTAAACATATTCTGGCTTAACCTTATAGCAGGTGAGGATTTTTTTTAGCCTTGTGCAAATGGCTTTTTTTGTGTGCATGCAGCATATTCAACATCAATATTACTGATTTTTATGCAGTACAAACACAAATTTTTGTTTCCCTATTTAGGATAATTTGTATTTTCTAGAAATACCATTAGTCTTTTAAACTATTCTAACATGTCAAATAAAATGTATACGAAATGGCAAAAACTTATTTTTTTCCATCTTCTAAATAACACATAGAAATATTTTTTATTTCTTCTTCTGGCAATAAACCACTATTCCAAAAAAGAAAAAAAGCAGGTTTCTATGTGTAGGGTGTGACAAAGAAATCTTCACTTGAAAAAAGCATGCATTTTTTTTTTAATTTTTGCTATCTTATTTGAAATGCTTACTATGTGTCGGAAAGATATAGTATTCCTACCAGGCTTACTATTTTTTAAACTAGATAACCTACTGTAGCATACTAAATGAGGGCCAAGTATTTTTATTTGACACAAATTGCTCTCCAGCTGTGACAAATATAATATTTTTTCTACTATTATTATCATAATCTGGTTGACACCAGACATTAAGTGGGCACACACTTTGAATGTGTAGACTTCGGTCAGTATGTGGGTGATAAGGCACATGAGTGATAACCAGGAATAGATATTAGTAGGCAACATTATTTGAAAGCGGGTCTCCCAGCTTTCAAATTTGAGTGTGCACATGGTTAAAGATGTCATTATGGGAGTGAGATAACACATAGGCCCTTCCTCAATATATGGAAAAATTACCTTTTAATTAATGTGGTGTAATATTGCCTGGTGATCATTTGCAATAAGTACTAAGTGTTCCCTCAAAATTTGCAAGAGGGTACACCCTCTTTATGTAATTAATTCCTCCTAATTATTTGTAACCAGGTTGAGGGAGATGTTTCCTCATCAATAAATTAAGTTATTTTTCTATAACGCATGGTGGTTAATGCCTTGCCTTCAGTGTGATTACCATAAAAACACTTTAATGTAGGCACAGAATTTAAAGTGGGGGCAACCCTCATTTACATGAAGCTAACCCAACATATTTACATTGTAGATTGGAAGAGATATAGGGAGATGTAAAGTCACCCATCTCACTGTTTTTCATCTTTTATTTAAACAATGCAGTTGGCTCACATGCATGCATGGATGCAATTCAAATTTTAATGCTGGTAAAAGGAGGGCAGACAAAATTATTATTTGGACAAGGTGGTGGACAGGGTTCAATTTCGTTTTGGGTGTGCTATATCCACCACTGTGGAAGATAAGTTGAGATCATTCTCCTGATTGGGAAAACACTTGTCAGTATGAGTCTCACTGGTCCTCCACAGTGAGGGGGTTATTTTACGACATTAAATTTTCTCTTTTAGCACAAATTTGTGAAACGGTTTAGTATTGCAATATGCAATTTTATAATATTGATTAAAACATAACTTTTATTGAATCCACTATTTGATCACATGCTTTATTTATATGATTCACCAAACATTAATCTTTAATACATTTAATTATTATAAATTGTATATTTACTTAACAGCAATATTTTTCTGTGCTAAATAGACTATTGAAGAAACATTATGTACAGTACTTTATTATTAACAGTTATTTATATAGCATAGACATATTCTGCAGCACTTTACAGGTATTATTTGTCCATTCACATTGCTCCTTGCCCTGGTGGGGCTTACAATCTATATTACCTACCACATTTTACATGCATGTTGTGGTTAATTTTTTTGTTGAGAGTATGTTTTTAAATGTGGGAAGAAACCAGAATACACAAAAGACACCCAAGCAAGCACAGGGAGAATATACAAACTCTACACATGGCCATAGTGGGAATCAAACCCATTATCTCCGTGTTGTGAGTCAGTAATGCTAACCATTACAACATCTGTGCTATATTACTTGTAATCAATATAAATTAAGCTTCAATAACTTTAGAAAATACATTAGAATCATATATTTTCATTCAATTTACCAATGTAGAAATCATACTTTTAAGTGATACTGAAAAATTACAAATATTTTTTTATTTTGAAAAGTGATGCTCACCAACTCCTTTATAAATCATACCTGTTATTGCTCCTGTTCCTGGCATTTCTCCTAATTTACACAATAACAAAAACTTCAATTAGCTTATTTTATTATGTTTTACTCTTTAAAGACAACAGTAAAGTATACTTCAAAGATAAATTAAGACTTGTATAACAGCTTCTCACCTACCCCTTTATAAAACATACCTGTTATTACTCCTGTTCCTGGAAATCCTCCTATTTGAAACAATAATAAAAACTTCAATTAGTTAATTTTAGTATATATTACTCATTAAAGAAAACAGTAAGATATACTTCCTTGAAAATTTAATTCAGCCACTAAATGTATTTTGCCTTAACCCTATAGCAGGTGAGGATTTTATTAGCCCTGTGCAAATGTCTTTTCTGTGTGCATGCATAACATTTCAACATCAATATTACCGATTTTTTATGCAGTACAAACACAAACTATTGTTTTCGTTTTTAGAATAATTTGTATTTTCTAGAAATACCATTAGCCTTTGCCGATTCTAAAATGTCAAATAAAATGTATCCAAAATGGCCCAAAAAGTATTATTTTCCATCTTCTAAATAAAACATAGAAATATTTTTTGTTCTTGTTTTACCAATTATTCATCTTTTTAAAATAGCACAATGCAGGTTTCTATGTTTGTTTCAAAACTTTTATGTGAGAGGAGATGGAACAAGGTTGTACTTCTTTACACAAGATGAGCTTGGAGATTTGTTTACTTCTTCACTTGAAAAAAAAATGCATTTTTTATTTTTTCACATTTTTCCTATCTTAATTGAAATGCTTGCTATGTATAGGCAAAATATAGTATTCCAACAAGACTTACTATTTTTAAACTGGATATCCTATACTAAATGAGGGGAAAGTATTGTTATTTACACAAAATGGGGAGATATGGGCTTTAGAAGGTATCTAGCTGTGAACAATATACAATTTTGCATACTGATAATCATAATCTGGTTATCACCAGACATAAAGGAGGCACACACTTTGAAAGTTGAGACTTGGGTGAATAGAGATCGGTTTGAGTGACTGCCAGACCTTTGTCCGGCAGTTCAAATCCCGATGCCAGAAGAGCGACAGCAGTGAAGATCCCAATAGGTAAGTAAACTATATATACCCAACCCTCCCCCCATAACCTTAACCCGCCCTTAGGGGTGCCTAACCCTAACCTCCCCCATAGTGCCTAACCCTAAACCCCGCAAGTGCCTAAACTGAACCCCACACTCCCCACAGCCTAAACCTAACCCTACTTTCCCTAGCCAAAACCTCCTGTGGGGGTGCCTAACCCTCAGAATTCCCTTGGAGCACCTAAACTAACCTCACCCCCACGGCTGTCCCTGCCCGCTGCCTGGCTTACCTTCGCTTGGTAGGCCAGGTTTCGGGCTCCCGGCATAGAGACAATAGGCATCGGGATTTCAATACTTATCATTAGCTCTCTGTAAGCATTGCACAGTTGGAAAGCCGGCGGTCGGCATTTCGACCATCGGCTTCCTGACTGCATACCGGTCAATAAGTGGGTGATAAGACACATTGGTGAAAACCAGGAAATATACTTTAGTAGGCAACATTATTTGAAAGTGGGTCTACCAGCTTTCAAGTATGAGAGTGCACATATTTACAGATATCATTATGGGAGTTATAGAAAATATAGGCCCTTCCTCAATATATGGAAAAGTTACATTTTCTGTAATGTGAAGAAATATTACCTGGTGATCATCAAATTAAGATTTTTATAAGAGCTGCTCACCTACCCCTTTATAAATCATACCTGTTATTACTCCTGTTCCTGGAAATCCTCCTATGTGAGACAATAATTAAAACTTAAATTAGTTAATTTTAGTATATATTATTCATTAAAGAAAACAGTAAAATATACTTCAAAGAAAATTTAATTCAGCCACTAAACATATTCTGGCTTAACCTTATAGCAGGTGAGGATTTTTTTTAGCCTTGTGCAAATGGCTTTTTTTGTGTGCATGCAGCATATTCAACATCAATATTACTGATTTTTATGCAGTACAAACACAAATTTTTGTTTCCCTATTTAGGATAATTTGTATTTTCTAGAAATACCATTAGTCTTTTAAACTATTCTAACATGTCAAATAAAATGTATACGAAATGGCAAAAACTTATTTTTTTCCATCTTCTAAATAACACATAGAAATATTTTTTATTTCTTCTTCTGGCAATAAACCACTTTTCCAAAAAAGAAAAAAAGCAGGTTTCTATGTGTAGGGTGTGACAAAGAAATCTTCACTTGAAAAAAGCATGCATTTTTTTTTTAATTTTTGCTATCTTATTTGAAATGCTTACTATGTGTCGGAAAGATATAGTATTCCTACCAGGCTTACTATTTTTTAAACTAGATAACCTACTGTAGCATACTAAATGAGGGCCAAGTATTTTTATTTGACACAAATTGCTCTCCAGCTGTGACAAATATAATATTTTTTCTACTATTATTATCATAATCTGGTTGACACCAGACATTAAGTGGGCACACACTTTGAATGTGTAGACTTCGGTCAGTATGTGGGTGATAAGGCACATGAGTGATAACCAGGAATAGATATTAGTAGGCAACATTATTTGAAAGCGGGTCTCCCAGCTTTCAAATTTGAGTGTGCACATGGTTAAAGATGTCATTATGGGAGTGAGATAACACATAGGCCCTTCCTCAATATATGGAAAAATTACCTTTTAATTAATGTGGTGTAATATTGCCTGGTGATCATTTGCAATAAGTACTAAGTGTTCCCTCAAAATTTGCAAGAGGGTACACCCTCTTTATGTAATTAATTCCTCCTAATTATTTGTAACCAGGTTGAGGGAGATGTTTCCTCATCAATAAATTAAGTTATTTTTCTATAACGCATGGTGGTTAATGCCTTGCCTTCAGTGTGATTACCATAAAAACACTTTAATGTAGGCACAGAATTTAAAGTGGGGGCAACCCTCATTTACATGAAGCTAACCCAACATATTTACATTGTAGATTGGAAGAGATATAGGGAGATGTAAAGTCACCCATCTCACTGTTTTTCATCTTTTATTTAAACAATGCAGTTGGCTCACATGCATGCATGGATGCAATTCAAATTTTAATGCTGGTAAAAGGAGGGCAGACAAAATTATTATTTGGACAAAGTGGTGGACAGGGTTCAATTTCGTTTTGGGTGTGCTATATCCACCACTGTGGAAGATAAGTTGAGATCATTCTCCTGATTGGGAAAACACTTGTCAGTATGAGTCTCACTGGTCCTCCACAGTGAGGGGGTTATTTTACGACATTAAATTTTCTCTTTTAGCACAAATTTGTGAAACGGTTTAGTATTGCAATATGCAATTTTATAATATTGATTAAAACATAACTTTTATTGAATCCACTATTTGATCACATGCTTTATTTATATGATTCACCAAACATTAATCTTTAATACATTTAATTATTATAAATTGTATATTTACTTAACAGCAATATTTTTCTGTGCTAAATAGACTATTGAAGAAACATTATGTACAGTACTTTATTATTAACAGTTATTTATATATAGCATAGACATATTCTGCAGCACTTTACAGGTATTATTTGTCCATTCACATTGCTCCTTGCCCTGGTGGGGCTTACAATCTATATTACCTACCACATTTTACATGCATGTTGTGGTTAATTTTTTTGTTGAGAGTATGTTTTTAAATGTGGGAAGAAACCAGAATACACAAAAGACACCCAAGCAAGCACAGGGAGAATATACAAACTCTACACATGGCCATAGTGGGAATCAAACCCATTATCTCCGTGTTGTGAGTCAGTAATGCTAACCATTACAACATCTGTGCTATATTACTTGTAATCAATATAAATTAAGCTTCAATAACTTTAGAAAATACATTAGAATCATATATTTTCATTCAATTTACCAATGTAGAAATCATACTTTTAAGTGATACTGAAAAATTACAAATATTTTTTTATTTTGAAAAGTGATGCTCACCAACTCCTTTATAAATCATACCTGTTATTGCTCCTGTTCCTGGCATTTCTCCTAATTTACACAATAACAAAAACTTCAATTAGCTTATTTTATTATGTTTTACTCTTTAAAGACAACAGTAAAGTATACTTCAAAGATAAATTAAGACTTGTATAACAGCTTCTCACCTACCCCTTTATAAAACATACCTGTTATTACTCCTGTTCCTGGAAATCCTCCTATTTGAAACAATAATAAAAACTTCAATTAGTTAATTTTAGTATATATTACTCATTAAAGAAAACAGTAAGATATACTTCCTTGAAAATTTAATTCAGCCACTAAATGTATTTTGCCTTAACCCTATAGCAGGTGAGGATTTTATTAGCCCTGTGCAAATGTCTTTTCTGTGTGCATGCATAACATTTCAACATCAATATTACCGATTTTTTATGCAGTACAAACACAAACTATTGTTTTCGTTTTTAGAATAATTTGTATTTTCTAGAAATACCATTAGCCTTTGCCGATTCTAAAATGTCAAATAAAATGTATCCAAAATGGCCCAAAAAGTATTATTTTCCATCTTCTAAATAAAACATAGAAATATTTTTTGTTCTTGTTTTACCAATTATTCATCTTTTTAAAATAGCACAATGCAGGTTTCTATGTTTGTTTCAAAACTTTTATGTGAGAGGAGATGGAACAAGGTTGTACTTCTTTACACAAGATGAGCTTGGAGATTTGTTTACTTCTTCACTTGAAAAAAAAATGCATTTTTTATTTTTTCACATTTTTCCTATCTTAATTGAAATGCTTGCTATGTATAGGCAAAATATAGTATTCCAACAAGACTTACTATTTTTAAACTGGATATCCTATACTAAATGAGGGGAAAGTATTGTTATTTACACAAAATGGGGAGATATGGGCTTTAGAAGGTATCTAGCTGTGAACAATATACAATTTTGCATACTGATAATCATAATCTGGTTATCACCAGACATAAAGGAGGCACACACTTTGAAAGTTGAGACTTGGGTGAATAGAGATCGGTTTGAGTGACTGCCAGACCTTTGTCCGGCAGTTCAAATCCCGATGCCAGAAGAGCGACAGCAGTGAAGATCCCAATAGGTAAGTAAACTATATATACCCAACCCTCCCCCCATAACCTTAACCCGCCCTTAGGGGTGCCTAACCCTAACCTCCCCCATAGTGCCTAACCCTAAACCCCGCAAGTGCCTAAACTGAACCCCACACTCCCCACAGCCTAAACCTAACCCTACTTTCCCTAGCCAAAACCTCCTGTGGGGGTGCCTAACCCTCAGAATTCCCTTGGAGCACCTAAACTAACCTCACCCCCACGGCTGTCCCTGCCCGCTGCCTGGCTTACCTTCGCTTGGTAGGCCAGGTTTCGGGCTCCCGGCATAGAGACAATAGGCATCGGGATTTCAATACTTATCATTAGCTCTCTGTAAGCATTGCACAGTTGGAAAGCCGGCGGTCGGCATTTCGACCATCGGCTTCCTGACTGCATACCGGTCAATAAGTGGGTGATAAGACACATTGGTGAAAACCAGGAAATATACTTTAGTAGGCAACATTATTTGAAAGTGGGTCTACCAGCTTTCAAGTATGAGAGTGCACATATTTACAGATATCATTATGGGAGTTATAGAAAATATAGGCCCTTCCTCAATATATGGAAAAGTTACATTTTCTGTAATGTGAAGAAATATTACCTGGTGATCATCAAATTAAGATTTTTATAAGAGCTGCTCACCTACCCCTTTATAAATCATACCTGTTATTACTCCTGTTCCTGGAAATCCTCCTATGTGAGACAATAATTAAAACTTAAATTAGTTAATTTTAGTATATATTATTCATTAAAGAAAACAGTAAAATATACTTCAAAGAAAATTTAATTCAGCCACTAAACATATTCTGGCTTAACCTTATAGCAGGTGAGGATTTTTTTTAGCCTTGTGCAAATGGCTTTTTTTGTGTGCATGCAGCATATTCAACATCAATATTACTGATTTTTATGCAGTACAAACACAAATTTTTGTTTCCCTATTTAGGATAATTTGTATTTTCTAGAAATACCATTAGTCTTTTAAACTATTCTAACATGTCAAATAAAATGTATACGAAATGGCAAAAACTTATTTTTTTCCATCTTCTAAATAACACATAGAAATATTTTTTATTTCTTCTTCTGGCAATAAACCACTTTTCCAAAAAAGAAAAAAAGCAGGTTTCTATGTGTAGGGTGTGACAAAGAAATCTTCACTTGAAAAAAGCATGCATTTTTTTTTTAATTTTTGCTATCTTATTTGAAATGCTTACTATGTGTCGGAAAGATATAGTATTCCTACCAGGCTTACTATTTTTTAAACTAGATAACCTACTGTAGCATACTAAATGAGGGCCAAGTATTTTTATTTGACACAAATTGCTCTCCAGCTGTGACAAATATAATATTTTTTCTACTATTATTATCATAATCTGGTTGACACCAGACATTAAGTGGGCACACACTTTGAATGTGTAGACTTCGGTCAGTATGTGGGTGATAAGGCACATGAGTGATAACCAGGAATAGATATTAGTAGGCAACATTATTTGAAAGCGGGTCTCCCAGCTTTCAAATTTGAGTGTGCACATGGTTAAAGATGTCATTATGGGAGTGAGATAACACATAGGCCCTTCCTCAATATATGGAAAAATTACCTTTTAATTAATGTGGTGTAATATTGCCTGGTGATCATTTGCAATAAGTACTAAGTGTTCCCTCAAAATTTGCAAGAGGGTACACCCTCTTTATGTAATTAATTCCTCCTAATTATTTGTAACCAGGTTGAGGGAGATGTTTCCTCATCAATAAATTAAGTTATTTTTCTATAACGCATGGTGGTTAATGCCTTGCCTTCAGTGTGATTACCATAAAAAAACTTTAATGTAGGCACAGAATTTAAAGTGGGGGCAACCCTCATTTACATGAAGCTAACCCAACATATTTACATTGTAGATTGGAAGAGATATAGGGAGATGTAAAGTCACCCATCTCACTGTTTTTCATCTTTTATTTAAACAATGCAGTTGGCTCACATGCATGCATGGATGCAATTCAAATTTTAATGCTGGTAAAAGAAGGGCAGACAAAATTATTATTTGGACAAGGTGGTGGACAGGGTTCAATTTCGTTTTGGATGTGCTATATCCACCACTGTGGAAGATAAGTTGAGATCATTCTCCTGATTGGGAAAACACTTGTCAGTATGAGTCTCACTGGTCCTCCACAGTGAGGGGGTTATTTTACGACATTAAATTTTCTCTTTTAGCACAAATTTGTGAAACGGTTTAGTATTGCAATATGCAATTTTATAATATTGATTAAAACATAACTTTTATTGAATCCACTATTTGATCACATGCTTTATTTATATGATTCACCAAACATTAATCTTTAATACATTTAATTATTATAAATTGTATATTTACTTAACAGCAATTTTTTTTCTGAGCTATATAGACTATTGAAGAAACATTATGTACAGTACTTTATTATTAACAGTTATTTATATAGCGTAGACATATTCTGCAGCACTTTACAGGTATTATTTGTCCATTCACATTGCTCCTTGCCCTGGTGGGGCTTACAATCTATATTACCTACCACATGTTACATGCATGTTGTGGTTAATTTTTTTGTTGAGAGTATGTTTTTAAATGTGGGAAGAAACCAGAATACACAAAAGACACCCACGCAAGCACAGGGAGAATATACAAACTCTACACATGGCCATAGTGGGAATCAAACCCATTATCTCCGTGTTGTGAGTCAGTAATGCTAACCATTACAACATCTGTGCTATATTACTTGTAATCAATATAAATTAAGCTTCAATAACTTTAGAAAATACATTAGAATCATATATTTTCATTCAATTTACCAATGTAGAAATCATACTTTTAAGTGATACTGAAAAATTACAAATATTTTTTTATTTTGAAAAGTGATGCTCACCAACTCCTTTATAAATCATACCTGTTATTGCTCCTGTTCCTGGCATTTCTCCTAATTTACACAATAATAAAAACTTCAATTAGCTTATTTTATTATGTTTTACTCTTTAAAGACAACAGTAAAGTATACTTCAAAGATAAATTAAGACTTGTATAACAGCTTCTCACCTACCCCTTTATAAAACATACCTGTTATTACTCCTGTTCCTGGAAATCCTCCTATTTGAAACAATAATAAAAACTTCAATTAGTTAATTTTAGTATATATTACTCATTAAAGAAAACAGTAAGATATACTTCCTTGAAAATTTAATTCAGCCACTAAATGTATTTTGCCTTAACCCTATAGCAGGTGAGGATTTTATTAGCCCTGAGCAAATGTCTTTTCTGTGTGCATGCATAACATTTCAACATCAATATTACAGATTTTTTATGCAGTACAAACACAAACTATTGTTTTCGTTTTTAGAATAATTTGTATTTTCTAGAAATACCATTAGCCTTTGCCGATTCTAAAATGTCAAATAAAATGTATCCAAAATGGCCCAAAAAGTATTATTTTCCATCTTCTAAATAAAACATAGAAATATTTTTTGTTCTTGTTTTACCAATTATTCATCTTTTTAAAATAGCACAATGCAGGTTTCTATGTTTGTTTCAAAACTTTTATGTGAGAGGAGATGGAACAAGGTTGTACTTCTTTACACAAGATGAGCTTGGAGATTTGTTTACTTCTTCACTTGAAAAAAAAATGCATTTTTTATTTTTTCACATTTTTTCTATCTTAATTGAAATGCTTACTATGTATAGGCAAAATATAGTATTCCAACAAGACTTACTATTTTTAAACTGGATATCCTATACTAAATGAGGGGAAAGTATTGTTATTTACACAAAATGGGGAGATATGGGCTTTAGAAGGTATCTAGCTGTGAACAATATACAATTTTGCATACTGATAATCATAATCTGGTTATCACCAGACATAAAGGAGGCACACACTTTGAAAGTTGAGACTTGGGTGAATAGAGATCGGTTTGAGTGACTGCCAAACCTATGTCCGGCAGTTCAAATCCTGATGCCAGAAGAGCGACAGCAGTGAAGATCCCAATAGGTAAGTAAACTATATATACCCAACCCTCCCCCCATAACCTTAACCCGCCCTTAGGGGTGCCTAACCCTAACCTCCCCCATAGTGCCTAACCCTAAACCCCGCAAGTGCCTAAACTGAACCCCACACTCCCCACAGCCTAAACCTAACCCTACTTTCCCTAGCCAAAACCTCCTGTGGGGGTGCCTAACCCTCAGAATTCCCTTGGAGCACCTAAACTAACCTCACCCCCACGGCTGTCCCTGCCCGCTGCCTGGCTTACGTTCATTTGGTAGGCCAGGTTTCGGGCTCCCGGCATAGAGACAATAGGCATCGGGATTTCAATACTTATCATTAGTTCTCTGTAAGGATTGCACAGTTGGAAAGCCGGCGGTCGGCATTTCGACCATCGGCTTCCTGACTGCATACCGGTCAATAAGTGGGTGATAAGACACATTGGTGAAAACCAGGAAATATACTTTAGTAGGCAACATTATTTGAAAGTGGGTCTACCAGCTTTCAAGTATGATAGTGCACCTATTTACAGATATCATTTTGGGAGTTATAGAAAATATAGGCCCTTCCTCAATATATGGAAAAGTTACATTTTCTGTAATGTGAAGAAATATTACCTGGTGATCATCAAATTAAAATTTTTATAAGAGCTGCTCACCTACCCCTTTATAAATCATACCTGTTATTACTCCTGTTCCTGGAAATCCTCCTATGTGAGACAATAATTAAAACTTAAATTAGTTAATTTTAGTATATATTATTCATTAAAGAAAACAGTAAAATATACTTCAAAGAAAATTTCATTCAGCCACTAAACATATTCTGGCTTAACCCTATAGCAGGTGAGGATTTTTTTTAGCCTTGTGCAAATGGCTTTTTTTGTGTGCATGCAGCATATTCAACATCAATATTACTGATTTTTATGCAGTACAAACACAAATTTTTGTTTCCCTATTTAGGATAATTTGTATTTTCTAGAAATACCATTAGTCTTTTAAACTATTCTAACATGTCAAATAAAATGTATACGAAATGGCAAAAACTTATTTTTTTCCATCTTCTAAATAACACATAGAAATATTTTTTATTTCTTCTTCTGGCAATAAACCACTTTTCCAAAAAAGAAAAAAAGCAGGTTTCTATGTGGAGGGTGTGACAAAGAAATCTTCACTTGAAAAAAGCATGCATTTTTTTTTTAATTTTTGCTATCTTATTTGAAATGCTTACTATGTGTCGGAAAGATATAGTATTCCTACCAGGCTTACTATTTTTTAAACTAGATAACCTACTGTAGCATACTAAATGAGGGCCAAGTATTTTTATTTGACACAAATTGCTCTCCAGCTGTGACAAATATAATATTTTTTCTACTATTATTATCATAATCTGGTTGACACCAGACATTAAGTGGGCACACACTTTGAATGTGTAGACTTCGGTCAGTATGTGGGTGATAAGGCACATGAGTGATAACCAGGAATAGATATTAGTAGGCAACATTATTTGAAAGCGGGTCTCCCAGCTTTCAAATTTGAGTGTGCACATGGTTAAAGATGTCATTATGGGAGTGAGATAACACATAAGCCCTTCCTCAATATATGGAAAAATTACCTTTTAATTAATGTGGTGTAATATTGCCTGGTGATCATTTGCAATAAGTACTAAGTGTTCCCTCAAAATTTGCAAGAGGGTACACCCTCTTTATGTAATTAATTCCTCCTAATTATTTGTAACCAGGTTGAGGGAGATGTTTCCTCATCAATAAATTAAGTTATTTTTCTATAACGCATGGTGGTTAATGCCTAGCCTTCAGTGTGATTACCATAAAAAAACTTTAATGTAGGCACAGAATTTAAAGTGGGGGCAACCCTCATTTACATGAAGCTAACCCAACATATTTACATTGTAGATTGGAAGAGATATAGGGAGATGTAAAGTCACCCATCTCACTGTTTTTCATCTTGTATTTAAACAATGCAGTTGGCTCACATGCATGGATGGATGCAATTCAAATTTTAATGCTGGTAAAAGAAGGGCAGACAAAATTATTATTTGGACAAGGTGGTGGACAGGGTTCAATTTCGTTTTGGATGTGCTATATCCACCACTGTGGAAGATAGGTTGAGATTATTCTCCTGATTGGGAAAACACTTGTCAGTATGAGTCTCACTGGTCCTCCACAGTGAGGGGGTTATTTTATGACATTAAATTTTCTCTTTTAGCACAAATTTGTGAAACGGTTTAGTATTGCAATATGCAATTTTATAATATTGATTAAAACATAACTTTTATTGAATCCACTATTTGATCACATGCTTTATTTATATGATTCACCAAACATTAATCTTTAATACATTTAATTATTATAAATTGTATATTTACTTAACAGCATTTTTTTTTCTGTGCTATATAGACTATTGAAGAAACATTATGTACAGTACTTTATTATTAACAGTTATTTATATAGCGTAGACATATTCTGCAGCACTTTACAGGTATTATTTGTCCATTCACATTGCTCCTTGCCCTGGTGGGGCTTACAATCTATATTACCTACCACATGTTACATGCATGTTGTGGTTAATTTTTTTGTTGAGAGTATGTTTTTAAATGTGGGAAGAAACCAGAATACACAAAAGACACCCACGCAAGCACAGGGAGAATAAACAAACTCTACACATGGCCATAGTGGGAATCAAACCCATTATCTCCGTGTTGTGAGTCAGTAATGCTAACCATTACAACATCTGTGCTATATTACTTGTAATCAATATAAATTAAGCTTCAATAACTTTAGAAAATACATTAGAATCATATATTTTCATTCAATTTACCAATGTAGAAATCATACTTTTAAGTGATACTGAAAAATTACAAATATTTTTTTATTTTGAAAAGTGATGCTCACCAACTCCTTTATAAATCATACCTGTTATTGCTCCTGTTCCTGGCATTTCTCCTAATTTACACAATAATAAAAACTTCAATTAGCTTATTTTATTATGTTTTACTCTTTAAAGACAACAGTAAAGTATACTTCAAAGATAAATTAAGACTTGTATAACAGCTTCTCACCTACCCCTTTATAAAACATACCTGTTATTACTCCTGTTCCTGGAAATCCTCCTATTTGAAACAATAATAAAAACTTCAATTAGTTAATTTTAGTATATATTACTCATTAAAGAAAACAGTAAGATATACTTCCTTGAAAATTTAATTCAGCCACTAAATGTATTTTGCCTTAACCCTATAGCAGGTGAGGATTTTATTAGCCCTGTGCAAATGTCTTTTCTGTGTGCATGCATAACATTTCAACATCAATATTACAGATTTTTTATGCAGTACAAACACAAACTATTGTTTTCGTTTTTAGAATAATTTGTATTTTCTAGAAATACCATTAGCCTTTGCCGATTCTAAAATGTCAAATAAAATGTATCCAAAATGGCCCAAAAAGTATTATGTTCCATCTTCTAAATAAAACATAGAAATATTTTTTGTTCTTGTTTTACCAATTATTCATCTTTTTAAAATAGCACAATGCAGGTTTCTATGTTTGTTTCAAAACTTTTATGTGAGAGGAGATGGAACAAGGTTGTACTTCTTTACACAAGATGAGCTTGGAGATTTGTTTACTTCTTCACTTGAAAAAAAAATGCATTTTTTATTTTTTCACATTTTTCCTATCTTAATTGAAATGCTTGCTATGTATAGGCAAAATATAGTATTCCAACAAGACTTACTATTTTTAAACTGGATATCCTATACTAAATGAGGGGAAAGTATTGTTATTTACACAAAATGGGGAGATATGGGCTTTAGAAGGTATCTAGCTGTGAACAATATACAATTTTGCATACTGATAATCATAATCTGGTTATCACCAGACATAAAGGAGGCACACACTTTGAAAGTTGAGACTTGGGTGAATAGAGATCGGTTTGAGTGACTGCCAGACCTTTGTCCGGCAGTTCAAATCCCGATGCCAGAAGAGCGACAGCAGTGAAGATCCCAATAGGTAAGTAAACTATATATACCCAACCCTCCCCCCATAACCTTAACCCGCCCTTAGGGGTGCCTAACCCTAACCTCCCCCATAGTGCCTAACCCTAAACCCCGCAAGTGCCTAAACTGAACCCCACACTCCCCACAGCCTAAACCTAACCCTACTTTCCCTAGCCAAAACCTCCTGTGGGGGTGCCTAACCCTCAGAATTCCCTTGGAGCACCTAAACTAACCTCACCCCCACGGCTGTCCCTGCCCGCTGCCTGGCTTACCTTCGCTTGGTAGGCCAGGTTTCGGGCTCCCGGCATAGAGACAATAGGCATCGGGATTTCAATACTTATCATTAGCTCTCTGTAAGCATTGCACAGTTGGAAAGCCGGCGGTCGGCATTTCGACCATCGGCTTCCTGACTGCATACCGGTCAATAAGTGGGTGATAAGACACATTGGTGAAAACCAGGAAATATACTTTAGTAGGCAACATTATTTGAAAGTGGGTCTACCAGCTTTCAAGTATGAGAGTGCACATATTTACAGATATCATTATGGGAGTTATAGAAAATATAGGCCCTTCCTCAATATATGGAAAAGTTACATTTTCTGTAATGTGAAGAAATATTACCTGGTGATCATCAAATTAAGATTTTTATAAGAGCTGCTCACCTACCCCTTTATAAATCATACCTGTTATTACTCCTGTTCCTGGAAATCCTCCTATGTGAGACAATAATTAAAACTTAAATTAGTTAATTTTAGTATATATTATTCATTAAAGAAAACAGTAAAATATACTTCAAAGAAAATTTAATTCAGCCACTAAACATATTCTGGCTTAACCTTATAGCAGGTGAGGATTTTTTTTAGCCTTGTGCAAATGGCTTTTTTTGTGTGCATGCAGCATATTCAACATCAATATTACTGATTTTTATGCAGTACAAACACAAATTTTTGTTTCCCTATTTAGGATAATTTGTATTTTCTAGAAATACCATTAGTCTTTTAAACTATTCTAACATGTCAAATAAAATGTATACGAAATGGCAAAAACTTATTTTTTTCCATCTTCTAAATAACACATAGAAATATTTTTTATTTCTTCTTCTGGCAATAAACCACTTTTCCAAAAAAGAAAAAAAGCAGGTTTCTATGTGTAGGGTGTGACAAAGAAATCTTCACTTGAAAAAAGCATGCATTTTTTTTTTAATTTTTGCTATCTTATTTGAAATGCTTACTATGTGTCGGAAAGATATAGTATTCCTACCAGGCTTACTATTTTTTAAACTAGATAACCTACTGTAGCATACTAAATGAGGGCCAAGTATTTTTATTTGACACAAATTGCTCTCCAGCTGTGACAAATATAATATTTTTTCTACTATTATTATCATAATCTGGTTGACACCAGACATTAAGTGGGCACACACTTTGAATGTGTAGACTTCGGTCAGTATGTGGGTGATAAGGCACATGAGTGATAACCAGGAATAGATATTAGTAGGCAACATTATTTGAAAGCGGGTCTCCCAGCTTTCAAATTTGAGTGTGCACATGGTTAAAGATGTCATTATGGGAGTGAGATAACACATAGGCCCTTCCTCAATATATGGAAAAATTACCTTTTAATTAATGTGGTGTAATATTGCCTGGTGATCATTTGCAATAAGTACTAAGTGTTCCCTCAAAATTTGCAAGAGGGTACACCCTCTTTATGTAATTAATTCCTCCTAATTATTTGTAACCAGGTTGAGGGAGATGTTTCCTCATCAATAAATTAAGTTATTTTTCTATAACGCATGGTGGTTAATGCCTTGCCTTCAGTGTGATTACCATAAAAAAACTTTAATGTAGGCACAGAATTTAAAGTGGGGGCAACCCTCATTTACATGAAGCTAACCCAACATATTTACATTGTAGATTGGAAGAGATATAGGGAGATGTAAAGTCACCCATCTCACTGTTTTTCATCTTTTATTTAAACAATGCAGTTGGCTCACATGCATGCATGGATGCAATTCAAATTTTAATGCTGGTAAAAGAAGGGCAGACAAAATTATTATTTGGACAAGGTGGTGGACAGGGTTCAATTTCGTTTTGGATGTGCTATATCCACCACTGTGGAAGATAAGTTGAGATCATTCTCCTGATTGGGAAAACACTTGTCAGTATGAGTCTCACTGGTCCTCCACAGTGAGGGGGTTATTTTACGACATTAAATTTTCTCTTTTAGCACAAATTTGTGAAACGGTTTAGTATTGCAATATGCAATTTTATAATATTGATTAAAACATAACTTTTATTGAATCCACTATTTGATCACATGCTTTATTTATATGATTCACCAAACATTAATCTTTAATACATTTAATTATTATAAATTGTATATTTACTTAACAGCAATTTTTTTTCTGAGCTATATAGACTATTGAAGAAACATTATGTACAGTACTTTATTATTAACAGTTATTTATATAGCGTAGACATATTCTGCAGCACTTTACAGGTATTATTTGTCCATTCACATTGCTCCTTGCCCTGGTGGGGCTTACAATCTATATTACCTACCACATGTTACATGCATGTTGTGGTTAATTTTTTTGTTGAGAGTATGTTTTTAAATGTGGGAAGAAACCAGAATACACAAAAGACACCCACGCAAGCACAGGGAGAATATACAAACTCTACACATGGCCATAGTGGGAATCAAACCCATTATCTCCGTGTTGTGAGTCAGTAATGCTAACCATTACAACATCTGTGCTATATTACTTGTAATCAATATAAATTAAGCTTCAATAACTTTAGAAAATACATTAGAATCATATATTTTCATTCAATTTACCAATGTAGAAATCATACTTTTAAGTGATACTGAAAAATTACAAATATTTTTTTATTTTGAAAAGTGATGCTCACCAACTCCTTTATAAATCATACCTGTTATTGCTCCTGTTCCTGGCATTTCTCCTAATTTACACAATAATAAAAACTTCAATTAGCTTATTTTATTATGTTTTACTCTTTAAAGACAACAGTAAAGTATACTTCAAAGATAAATTAAGACTTGTATAACAGCTTCTCACCTACCCCTTTATAAAACGTACCTGTTATTACTCCTGTTCCTGGAAATCCTCCTATTTGAAACAATAATAAAAACTTCAATTAGTTAATTTTAGTATATATTACTCATTAAAGAAAACAGTAAGATATACTTCCTTGAAAATTTAATTCAGCCACTAAATGTATTTTGCCTTAACCCTATAGCAGGTGAGGATTTTATTAGCCCTGTGCAAATGTCTTTTCTGTGTGCATGCATAACATTTCAACATCAATATTACCGATTTTTTATGCAGTACAAACACAAACTATTGTTTTCGTTTTTAGAATAATTTGTATTTTCTAGAAATACCATTAGCCTTTGCCGATTCTAAAATGTCAAATAAAATGTATCCAAAATGGCCCAAAAAGTATTATTTTCCATCTTCTAAATAAAACATAGAAATATTTTTTGTTCTTGTTTTACCAATTATTCATCTTTTTAAAATAGCACAATGCAGGTTTCTATGTTTGTTTCAAAACTTTTATGTGAGAGGAGATGGAACAAGGTTGTACTTCTTTACACAAGATGAGCTTGGAGATTTGTTTACTTCTTCACTTGAAAAAAAAATGCATTTTTTATTTTTTCACATTTTTCCTATCTTAATTGAAATGCTTGCTATGTATAGGCAAAATATAGTATTCCAACAAGACTTACTATTTTTAAACTGGATATCCTATACTAAATGAGGGGAAAGTATTGTTATTTACACAAAATGGGGAGATATGGGCTTTAGAAGGTATCTAGCTGTGAACAATATACAATTTTGCATACTGATAATCATAATCTGGTTATCACCAGACATAAAGGAGGCACACACTTTGAAAGTTGAGACTTGGGTGAATAGAGATCGGTTTGAGTGACTGCCAGACCTTTGTCCGGCAGTTCAAATCCCGATGCCAGAAGAGCGACAGCAGTGAAGATCCCAATAGGTAAGTAAACTATATATACCCAACCCTCCCCCCATAACCTTAACCCACCCTTAGGGGTGCCTAACCCTAACCTCCCCCATAGTGCCTAACCCTAAACCCCGCAAGTGCCTAAACTGAACCCCACACTCCCCACAGCCTAAACCTAACCCTACTTCCCTAGCCAAAACCTCCTGTGGGGGTGCCTAACCCTCAGAATTCCCTTGGAGCACCTAAACTAACCTCACCCCCACGGCTGTCCATGCCCGCTGCCTGGCTTACCTTCGCTTGGTAGGCCAGGTTTCGGGCTCCCGGCATAGAGACAATAGGCATCGGGATTTCAATACTTATCATTAGCTCTCTGTAAGCATTGCACAGTTGGAAAGCCGGCGGTCGGCATTTCGACCATCGGCTTCCTGACTGCATACCGGTCAATAAGTGGGTGATAAGACACATTGGTGAAAACCAGGAAATATACTTTAGTAGGCAACATTATTTGAAAGTGGGTCTACCAGCTTTCGAGTATGAGAGTGCACATATTTACAGATATCATTATGGGAGTTATAGAAAATATAGGCCCTTCCTCAATATATGGAAAAGTTACATTTTCTGTAATGTGAAGAAATATTACCTGGTGATCATCAAATTAAGATTTTTATAAGAGCTGCTCACCTACCCCTTTATAAATCATACCTGTTATTACTCCTGTTCCTGGAAATCCTCCTATGTGAGACAATAATTAAAACTTAAATTAGTTAATTTTAGTATATATTATTCATTAAAGAAAACAGTAAAATATACTTCAAAGAAAATTTAATTCAGCCACTAAACATATTCTGGCTTAACCTTATAGCAGGTGAGGATTTTTTTTAGCCTTGTGCAAATGGCTTTTTTTGTGTGCATGCAGCATATTCAACATCAATATTACTGATTTTTATGCAGTACAAACACAAATTTTTGTTTCCCTATTTAGGATAATTTGTATTTTCTAGAAATACCATTAGTCTTTTAAACTATTCTAACATGTCAAATAAAATGTATACGAAATGGCAAAAACTTATTTTTTTCCATCTTCTAAATAACACATAGAAATATTTTTTATTTCTTCTTCTGGCAATAAACCACTTTTCCAAAAAAGAAAAAAAGCAGGTTTCTATGTGTAGGGTGTGACAAAGAAATCTTCACTTGAAAAAAGCATGCATTTTTTTTTTAATTTTTGCTATCTTATTTGAAATGCTTACTATGTGTCGGAAAGATATAGTATTCCTACCAGGCTTACTATTTTTTAAACTAGATAACCTACTGTAGCATACTAAATGAGGGCCAAGTATTTTTATTTGACACAAATTGCTCTCCAGCTGTGACAAATATAATATTTTTTCTACTATTATTATCATAATCTGGTTGACACCAGACATTAAGTGGGCACACACTTTGAATGTGTAGACTTCGGTCAGTATGTGGGTGATAAGGCACATGAGTGATAACCAGGAATAGATATTAGTAGGCAACATTATTTGAAAGCGGGTCTCCCAGCTTTCAAATTTGAGTGTGCACATGGTTAAAGATGTCATTATGGGAGTGAGATAACACATAGGCCCTTCCTCAATATATGGAAAAATTACCTTTTAATTAATGTGGTGTAATATTGCCTGGTGATCATTTGCAATAAGTACTAAGTGTTCCCTCAAAATTTGCAAGAGGGTACACCCTCTTTATGTAATTAATTCCTCCTAATTATTTGTAACCAGGTTGAGGGAGATGTTTCCTCATCAATAAATTAAGTTATTTTTCTATAACGCATGGTGGTTAATGCCTTGCCTTCAGTGTGATTACCATAAAAAAACTTTAATGTAGGCACAGAATTTAAAGTGGGGGCAACCCTCATTTACATGAAGCTAACCCAACATATTTACATTGTAGATTGGAAGAGATATAGGGAGATGTAAAGTCACCCATCTCACTGTTTTTCATCTTTTATTTAAACAATGCAGTTGGCTCACATGCATGCATGGATGCAATTCAAATTTTAATGCTGGTAAAAGAAGGGCAGACAAAATTATTATTTGGACAAGGTGGTGGACAGGGTTCAATTTCGTTTTGGATGTGCTATATCCACCACTGTGGAAGATAAGTTGAGATCATTCTCCTGATTGGGAAAACACTTGTCAGTATGAGTCTCACTGGTCCTCCACAGTGAGGGGGTTATTTTACGACATTAAATTTTCTCTTTTAGCACAAATTTGTGAAACGGTTTAGTATTGCAATATGCAATTTTATAATATTGATTAAAACATAACTTTTATTGAATCCACTATTTGATCACATGCTTTATTTATATGATTCACCAAACATTAATCTTTAATACATTTAATTATTATAAATTGTATATTTACTTAACAGCAATTTTTTTTCTGAGTTATATAGACTATTGAAGAAACATTATGTACAGTACTTTATTATTAACAGTTATTTATATAGCGTAGACATATTCTCCAGCACTTTACAGGTATTATTTGTCCATTCACATTGCTCCTTGCCCTGGTGGGGCTTACAATCTATATTACCTACCACATGTTACATGCATGTTGTGGTTAATTTTTTTGTTGAGAGTATGTTTTTAAATGTGGGAAGAAACCAGAATACACAAAAGACACCCACGCAAGCACAGGGAGAATATACAAACTCTACACATGGCCATAGTGGGAATCAAACCCATTATCTCCGTGTTGTGAGTCAGTAATGCTAACCATTACAACATCTGTGCTATATTACTTGTAATCAATATAAATTAAGCTTCAATAACTTTAGAAAATACATTAGAATCATATATTTTCATTCAATTTACCAATGTAGAAATCATACTTTTAAGTGATACTGAAAAATTACAAATATTTTTTTATTTTGAAAAGTGATGCTCACCAACTCCTTTATAAATCATACCTGTTATTGCTCCTGTTCCTGGCATTTCTCCTAATTTACACAATAATAAAAACTTCAATTAGCTTATTTTATTATGTTTTACTCTTTAAAGACAACAGTAAAGTATACTTCAAAGATAAATTAAGACTTGTATAACAGCTTCTCACCTACCCCTTTATAAAACATACCTGTTATTACTCCTGTTCCTGGAAATCCTCCTATTTGAAACAATAATAAAAACTTCAATTAGTTAATTTTAGTATATATTACTCATTAAAGAAAACAGTAAGATATACTTCCTTGAAAATTTAATTCAGCCACTAAATGTATTTTGCCTTAACCCTATAGCAGGTGAGGATTTTATTAGCCCTGAGCAAATGTCTTTTCTGTGTGCATGCATAACATTTCAACATCAATATTACCGATTTTTTATGCAGTACAAACACAAACTATTGTTTTCGTTTTTAGAATAATTTGTATTTTCTAGAAATACCATTAGCCTTTGCCGATTCTAAAATGTCAAATAAAATGTATCCAAAATGGCCCAAAAATTATTATTTTCCATCTTCTAAATAAAACATAGAAATATTTTTTGTTCTTGTTTTACCAATTATTCATCTTTTTAAAATAGCACAATGCAGGTTTCTATGTTTGTTTCAAAACTTTTATGTGAGAGGAGATGGAACAAGGTTGTACTTCTTTACACAAGATGAGCTTGGAGATTTGTTTACTTCTTCACTTGAAAAAAAAATGCATTTTTTATTTTTTCACATTTTTCCTATCTTAATTGAAATGCTTACTATGTATAGGCAAAATATAGTATTCCAACAAGACTTACTATTTTTAAACTGGATATCCTATACTAAATGAGGGGAAAGTATTGTTATTTACACAAAATGGGGAGATATGGGCTTTAGAAGGTATCTTGCTGTGAACAATATACAATTTTGCATACTGATAATCATAATCTGGTTATCACCAGACATAAAGGAGGCACACACTTTGAAAGTTGAGACTTGGGTGAATAGAGATCGGTTTGAGTGACTGCCAAACCTATGTCCGGCAGTTCAAATCCTGATGCCAGAAGAGCGACAGCAGTGAAGATCCCAATAGGTAAGTAAACTATATATACCCAACCCTCCCCCCATAACCTTAACCCGCCCTTAGGGGTGCCTAACCCTAACCTCCCCCATAGTGCCTAACCCTAAACCCCGCAAGTGCCTAAACTGAACCCCACACTCCCCACAGCCTAAACCTAACCCTACTTTCCCTAGCCAAAACCTCCTGTGGGGGTGCCTAACCCTCAGAATTCCCTTGGAGCACCTAAACTAACCTCACCCCCACGGCTGTCCCTGCCCGCTGCCTGGCTTACGTTCATTTGGTAGGCCAGGTTTCGGGCTCCCGGCATAGAGACAATAGGCATCGGGATTTCAATACTTATCATTAGTTCTCTGTAAGGATTGCACAGTTGGAAAGCCGGCGGTCGGCATTTCGACCATCGGCTTCCTGACTGCATACCGGTCAATAAGTGGGTGATAAGACACATTGGTGAAAACCAGGAAATATACTTTAGTAGGCAACATTATTTGAAAGTGGGTCTACCAGCTTTCAAGTATGATAGTGCACCTATTTACAGATATCATTTTGGGAGTTATAGAAAATATAGGCCCTTCCTCAATATATGGAAAAGTTACATTTTCTGTAATGTGAAGAAATATTACCTGGTGATCATCAAATTAAAATTTTTATAAGAGCTGCTCACCTACCCCTTTATAAATCATACCTGTTATTACTCCTGTTCCTGGAAATCCTCCTATGTGAGACAATAATTAAAACTTAAATTAGTTAATTTTAGTATATATTATTCATTAAAGAAAACAGTAAAATATACTTCAAAGAAAATTTCATTCAGCCACTAAACATATTCTGGCTTAACCCTATAGCAGGTGAGGATTTTTTTTAGCCTTGTGCAAATGGCTTTTTTTGTGTGCATGCAGCATATTCAACATCAATATTACTGATTTTTATGCAGTACAAACACAAATTTTTGTTTCCCTATTTAGGATAATTTGTATTTTCTAGAAATACCATTAGTCTTTTAAACTATTCTAACATGTCAAATAAAATGTATACGAAATGGCAAAAACTTATTTTTTTCCATCTTCTAAATAACACATAGAAATATTTTTTATTTCTTCTTCTGGCAATAAACCACTTTTCCAAAAAAGAAAAAAAGCAGGTTTCTATGTGTAGGGTGTGACAAAGAAATCTTCACTTGAAAAAAGCATGCATTTTTTTTTTAATTTTTGCTATCTTATTTGAAATGCTTACTATGTGTCGGAAAGATATAGTATTCCTACCAGGCTTACTATTTTTTAAACTAGATAACCTACTGTAGCATACTAAATGAGGGCCAAGTATTTTTATTTGACACAAATTGCTCTCCAGCTGTGACAAATATAATATTTTTTCTACTATTATTATCATAATCTGGTTGACACCAGACATTAAGTGGGCACACACTTTGAATGTGTAGACTTCGGTCAGTATGTGGGTGATAAGGCACATGAGTGATAACCAGGAATAGATATTAGTAGGCAACATTATTTGAAAGCGGGTCTCCCAGCTTTCAAATTTGAGTGTGCACATGGTTAAAGATGTCATTATGGGAGTGAGATAACACATAGGCCCTTCCTCAATATATGGAAAAATTACCTTTTAATTAATGTGGTGTAATATTGCCTGGTGATCATTTGCAATAAGTACTAAGTGTTCCCTCAAAATTTGCAAAAGGGTACACCCTCTTTATGTAATTAATTCCTCCTAATTATTTGTAACCAGGTTGAGGGAGATGTTTCCTCATCAATAAATTAAGTTATTTTTCTATAACGCATGGTGGTTAATGCCTAGCCTTCAGTGTGATTACCATAAAAAAACTTTAATGTAGGCACAGAATTTAAAGTGGGGGCAACCCTCATTTACATGAAGCTAACCCAACATATTTACATTGTAGATTGGAAGAGATATAGGGAGATGTAAAGTCACCCATCTCACTGTTTTTCATCTTGTATTTAAACAATGCAGTTGGCTCACATGCATGGATGGATGCAATTCAAATTTTAATGCTGGTAAAAGAAGGGCAGACAAAATTATTATTTGGACAAGGTGGTGGACAGGGTTCAATTTCGTTTTGGATGTGCTATATCCACCACTGTGGAAGATAAGTTGAGATCATTCTCCTGATTGGGAAAACACTTGTCAGTATGAGTCTCACTGGTCCTCCACAGTGAGGGGGTTATTTTATGACATTAAATTTTCTCTTTTAGCACAAATTTGTGAAACGGTTTAGTATTGCAATATGCAATTTTATAATATTGATTAAAACATAACTTTTATTGAATCCACTATTTGATCACATGCTTTATTTATATGATTCACCAAACATTAATCTTTAATACATTTAATTATTATAAATTGTATATTTACTTAACAGCATTTTTTTTTCTGTGCTATATAGACTATTGAAGAAACATTATGTACAGTACTTTATTATTAACAGTTATTTATATAGCGTAGACATATTCTGCAGCACTTTACAGGTATTATTTGTCCATTCACATTGCTCCTTGCCCTGGTGGGGCTTACAATCTATATTACCTACCACATGTTACATGCATGTTGTGGTTAATTTTTTTGTTGAGAGTATGTTTTTAAATGTGGGAAGAAACCAGAATACACAAAAGACACCCACGCAAGCACAGGGAGAATAAACAAACTCTACACATGGCCATAGTGGGAATCAAACCCATTATCTCCGTGTTGTGAGTCAGTAATGCTAACCATTACAACATCTGTGCTATATTACTTGTAATCAATATAAATTAAGCTTCAATAACTTTAGAAAATACATTAGAATCATATATTTTCATTCAATTTACCAATGTAGAAATCATACTTTTAAGTGATACTGAAAAATTACAAATATTTTTTTATTTTGAAAAGTGATGCTCACCAACTCCTTTATAAATCATACCTGTTATTGCTCCTGTTCCTGGCATTTCTCCTAATTTACACAATAATAAAAACTTCAATTAGCTTATTTTATTATGTTTTACTCTTTAAAGACAACAGTAAAGTATACTTCAAAGATAAATTAAGACTTGTATAACAGCTTCTCACCTACCCCTTTATAAAACATACCTGTTATTACTCCTGTTCCTGGAAATCCTCCTATTTGAAACAATAATAAAAACTTCAATTAGTTAATTTTAGTATATATTACTCATTAAAGAAAACAGTAAGATATACTTCCTTGAAAATTTAATTCAGCCACTAAATGTATTTTGCCTTAACCCTATAGCAGGTGAGGATTTTATTAGCCCTGTGCAAATGTCTTTTCTGTGTGCATGCATAACATTTCAACATCAATATTACCGATTTTTTATGCAGTACAAACACAAACTATTGTTTTCGTTTTTAGAATAATTTGTATTTTCTAGAAATACCATTAGCCTTTGCCGATTCTAAAATGTCAAATAAAATGTATCCAAAATGGCCCAAAAAGTATTATTTTCCATCTTCTAAATAAAACATAGAAATATTTTTTGTTCTTGTTTTACCAATTATTCATCTTTTTAAAATAGCACAATGCAGGTTTCTATGTTTGTTTCAAAACTTTTATGTGAGAGGAGATGGAACAAGGTTGTACTTCTTTACACAAGATGAGCTTGGAGATTTGTTTACTTCTTCACTTGAAAAAAAAATGCATTTTTTATTTTTTCACATTTTTCCTATCTTAATTGAAATGCTTGCTATGTATAGGCAAAATATAGTATTCCAACAAGACTTACTATTTTTAAACTGGATATCCTATACTAAATGAGGGGAAAGTATTGTTATTTACACAAAATGGGGAGATATGGGCTTTAGAAGGTATCTAGCTGTGAACAATATACAATTTTGCATACTGATAATCATAATCTGGTTATCACCAGACATAAAGGAGGCACACACTTTGAAAGTTGAGACTTGGGTGAATAGAGATCGGTTTGAGTGACTGCCAGACCTATGTCCGGCAGTTCAAATCCCGATGCCAGAAGAGCGACAGCAGTGAAGATCCCAATAGGTAAGTAAACTATATATACCCAACCCTCCCCCCATAACCTTAACCCGCCCTTAGGGGTGCCTAACCCTAACCTCCCCCATAGTGCCTAACCCTAAACCCCGCAAGTGCCTAAACTGAACCCCACACTCCCCACAGCCTAAACCTAACCCTACTTTCCCTAGCCAAAACCTCCTGTGGGGGTGGCTAACCCTCAGAATTCCCTTGGAGCACCTAAACTAACCTCACCCCCACGGCTGTCCCTGCCCGCTGCCTGGCTTACCTTCGTTTGGTAGGCCAGGTTTCGGGCTCCCGGCATAGAGACAATAGGCATCGGGATTTCAATACTTATCATTAGTTCTCTGTAAGGATTGCACAGTTGGAAAGCCGGCGGTCGGCATTTCGACCATCGGCTTCCTGACTGCATACCGGTCAATAAGTGGGTGATAAGACACATTGGTGAAAACCAGGAAATATACTTTAGTAGGCAACATTATTTGAAAGTGGGTCTACCAGCTTTCAAGTATGAGAGTGCACATATTTACAGATATCATTATGGGAGTTATAGAAAATATAGGCCCTTCCTCAATATATGGAAAAGTTACATTTTCTGTAATGTGAAGAAATATTACCTGGTGATCATCAAATTAAGATTTTTATAAGAGCTGCTCACCTACCCCTTTATAAATCATACCTGTTATTACTCCTGTTCCTGGAAATCCTCCTATGTGAGACAATAATTAAAACTTAAATTAGTTAATTTTAGTATATATTATTCATTAAAGAAAACAGTAAAATATACTTCAAAGAAAATTTCATTCAGCCACTAAACATATTCTGGCTTAACCCTATAGCAGGTGAGGATTTTTTTTAGCCTTGTGCAAATGGCTTTTTTTGTGTGCATGCAGCATATTCAACATCAATATTACTGATTTTTATGCAGTACAAACACAAATTTTTGTTTCCCTATTTAGGATAATTTGTATTTTCTAGAAATACCATTAGTCTTTTAAACTATTCTAACATGTCAAATAAAATGTATACGAAATGGCAAAAACTTATTTTTTTCCATCTTCTAAATAACACATAGAAATATTTTTTATTTCTTCTTCTGGCAATAAACCACTTTTCCAAAAAAGAAAAAAAGCAGGTTTCTATGTGTAGGGTGTGACAAAGAAATCTTCACTTGAAAAAAGCATGCATTTTTTTTTTAATTTTTGCTATCTTATTTGAAATGCTTACTATGTGTCGGAAAGATATAGTATTCCTACCAGGCTTACTATTTTTTAAACTAGATAACCTACTGTAGCATACTAAATGAGGGCCAAGTATTTTTATTTGACACAAATTGCTCTCCAGCTGTGACAAATATAATATTTTTTCTACTATTATTATCATAATCTGGTTGACACCAGACATTAAGTGGGCACACACTTTGAATGTGTAGACTTCGGTCAGTATGTGGGTGATAAGGCACATGAGTGATAACCAGGAATAGATATTAGTAGGCAACATTATTTGAAAGCGGGTCTCCCAGCTTTCAAATTTGAGTGTGCACATGGTTAAAGATGTCATTATGGGAGTGAGATAACACATAGGCCCTTCCTCAATATATGGAAAAATTACCTTTTAATTAATGTGGTGTAATATTGCCTGGTGATCATTTGCAATAAGTACTAAGTGTTCCCTCAAAATTTGCAAGAGGGTACACCCTCTTTATGTAATTAATTCCTCCTAATTATTTGTAACCAGGTTGAGGGAGATGTTTCCTCATCAATAAATTAAGTTATTTTTCTATAACGCATGGTGGTTAATGCCTTGCCTTCAGTGTGATTACCATAAAAAAACTTTAATGTAGGCACAGAATTTAAAGTGGGGGCAACCCTCATTTACATGAAGCTAACCCAACATATTTACATTGTAGATTGGAAGAGATATAGGGAGATGTAAAGTCACCCATCTCACTGTTTTTCATCTTTTATTTAAACAATGCAGTTGGCTCACATGCATGCATGGATGCAATTCAAATTTTAATGCTGGTAAAAGAAGGGCAGACAAAATTATTATTTGGACAAGGTGGTGGACAGGGTTCAATTTCGTTTTGGATGTGCTATATCCACCACTGTGGAAGATAAGTTGAGATCATTCTCCTGATTGGGAAAACACTTGTCAGTATGAGTCTCACTGGTCCTCCACAGTGAGGGGGTTATTTTACGACATTAAATTTTCTCTTTTAGCACAAATTTGTGAAACGGTTTAGTATTGCAATATGCAATTTTATAATATTGATTAAAACATAACTTTTATTGAATCCACTATTTGATCACATGCTTTATTTATATGATTCACCAAACATTAATCTTTAATACATTTAATTATTATAAATTGTATATTTACTTAACAGCAATTTTTTTTCTGAGCTATATAGACTATTGAAGAAACATTATGTACAGTACTTTATTATTAACAGTTATTTATATAGCGTAGACATATTCTGCAGCACTTTACAGGTATTATTTGTCCATTCACATTGCTCCTTGCCCTGGTGGGGCTTACAATCTATATTACCTACCACATGTTACATGCATGTTGTGGTTAATTTTTTTGTTGAGAATATGTTTTTAAATGTGGGAAGAAACCAGAATACACAAAAGACACCCACGCAAGCACAGGGAGAATATACAAACTCTACACATGGCCATAGTGGGAATCAAACCCATTATCTCCGTGTTGTGAGTCAGTAATGCTAACCATTACAACATCTGTGCTATATTACTTGTAATCAATATAAATTAAGCTTCAATAACTTTAGAAAATACATTAGAATCATATATTTTCATTCAATTTACCAATGTAGAAATCATACTTTTAAGTGATACTGAAAAATTACAAATATTTTTTTATTTTGAAAAGTGATGCTCACCAACTCCTTTATAAATCATACCTGTTATTGCTCCTGTTCCTGGCATTTCTCCTAATTTACACAATAATAAAAACTTCAATTAGCTTATTTTATTATGTTTTACTCTTTAAAGACAACAGTAAAGTATACTTCAAAGATAAATTAAGACTTGTATAACAGCTTCTCACCTACCCCTTTATAAAACATACCTGTTATTACTCCTGTTCCTGGAAATCCTCCTATTTGAAACAATAATAAAAACTTCAATTAGTTAATTTTAGTATATATTACTCATTAAAGAAAACAGTAAGATATACTTCCTTGAAAATTAAATTCAGCCACTAAATGTATTTTGCCATAACCCTATAGCAGGTGAGGATTTTATTAGCCCTGAGCAAATGTCTTTTCTGTGTGCATGCATAACATTTCAACATCAATATTACAGATTTTTTATGCAGTACAAACACAAACTATTGTTTTCGTTTTTAGAATAATTTGTATTTTCTAGAAATACCATTAGCCTTTGCCGATTCTAAAATGTCAAATAAAATGTATCCAAAATGGCCCAAAAAGTATTATTTTCCATCTTCTAAATAAAACATAGAAATATTTTTTGTTCTTGTTTTACCAATTATTCATCTTTTTAAAATAGCACAATGCAGGTTTCTATGTTTGTTTCAAAACTTTTATGTGAGAGGAGATGGAACAAGGTTGTACTTCTTTACACAAGATGAGCTTGGAGATTTGTTTACTTCTTCACTTGAAAAAAAAATGCATTTTTTATTTTTTCACATTTTTCCTATCTTAATTGAAATGCTTACTATGTATAGGCAAAATATAATATTCCAACAAGACTTACTATTTTTAAACTGGATATCCTATACTAAATGAGGGGAAAGTATTGTTATTTACACAAAATGGGGAGATATGGGCTTTAGAAGGTATCTAGCTGTGAACAATATACAATTTTGCATACTGATAATCATAATCTGGTTATCACCAGACATAAAGGAGGCACACACTTTGAAAGTTGAGACTTGGGTGAATAGAGATCGGTTTGAGTGACTGCCAGACCTATGTCCGGCAGTTCAAATCCCGATGCCAGAAGAGCGACAGCAGTGAAGATCCCAATAGGTAAGTAAACTATATATACCCAACCCTCCCCCCATAACCTTAACCCGCCCTTAGGGGTGCCTAACCCTAACCTCCCCCATAGTGCCTAACCCTAAACCCCGCAAGTGCCTAAACTGAACCCCACACTCCCCACAGCCTAAACCTAACCCTACTTTCCCTAGTCAAAACCTCCTGTGGGGGTGACTAACCCTCAGAATTCCCTTGGAGCACCTAAACTAACCTCACCCCCACGGCTGTCCCTGCCCGCTGCCTGGCTTACGTTCATTTGGTAGGCCAGGTTTCGGGCTCCCGGCATAGAGACAATAGGCATCGGGATTTCAATACTTATCATTAGTTCTCTGTAAGGATTGCACAGTTGGAAAGCCGGCGGTCGGCATTTCGACCATCGGCTTCCTGACTGCATACCGGTCAATAAGTGGGTGATAAGACACATTGGTGAAAACCAGGAAATATACTTTAGTAGGCAACATTATTTGAAAGTGGGTCTACCAGCTTTCCAGTATGAGAGTGCACATATTTACAGATATCATTATGGGAGTTATAGAAAATATAGGCCCTTCCTCAATATATGGAAAAGTTACATTTTCTGTAATGTGAAGAAATATTACCTGGTGATCATCAAATTAAGATTTTTATAAGAGCTGCTCACCTACCCCTTTATAAATCATACCTGTTATTACTCCTGTTCCTGGAAATCCTCCTATGTGAGACAATAATTAAAACTTAAATTAGTTAATTTTAGTATATATTATTCATTAAAGAAAACAGTAAAATATACTTCAAAGAAAATTTCATTCAGCCACTAAACATATTCTGGCTTAACCCTATAGCAGGTGAGGATTTTTTTTAGCCTTGTGCAAATGGCTTTTTTTGTGTGCATGCAGCATATTCAACATCAATATTACTGATTTTTATGCAGTACAAACACAAATTTTTGTTTCCCTATTTAGGATAATTTGTATTTTCTAGAAATACCATTAGTCTTTTAAACTATTCTAACATGTCAAATAAAATGTATACGAAATGGCAAAAACTTATTTTTTTCCATCTTCTAAATAACACATAGAAATATTTTTTATTTCTTCTTCTGGCAATAAACCACTTTTCCAAAAAAGAAAAAAAGCAGGTTTCTATGTGTAGGGTGTGACAAAGAAATCTTCACTTGAAAAAAGCATGCATTTTTTTTTTAATTTTTGCTATCTTATTTGAAATGCTTACTATGTGTCGGAAAGATATAGTATTCCTACCAGGCTTACTATTTTTTAAACTAGATAACCTACTGTAGCATACTAAATGAGGGCCAAGTATTTTTATTTGACACAAATTGCTCTCCAGCTGTGACAAATATAATATTTTTTCTACTATTATTATCATAATCTGGTTGACACCAGACATTAAGTGGGCACACACTTTGAATGTGTAGACTTCGGTCAGTATGTGGGTGATAAGGCACATGAGTGATAACCAGGAATAGATATTAGTAGGCAACATTATTTGAAAGCGGGTCTCCCAGCTTTCAAATTTGAGTGTGCACATGGTTAAAGATGTCATTATGGGAGTGAGATAACACATAGGCCCTTCCTCAATATATGGAAAAATTACCTTTTAATTAATGTGGTGTAATATTGCCTGGTGATCATTTGCAATAAGTACTAAGTGTTCCCTCAAAATTTGCAAGAGGGTACACCCTCTTTATGTAATTAATTCCTCCTAATTATTTGTAACCAGGTTGAGGGAGATGTTTCCTCATCAATAAATTAAGTTATTTTTCTATAACGCATGGTGGTTAATGCCTTGCCTTCAGTGTGATTACCATAAAAAAACTTTAATGTAGGCACAGAATTTAAAGTGGGGGCAACCCTCATTTACATGAAGCTAACCCAACATATTTACATTGTAGATTGGAAGAGATATAGGGAGATGTAAAGTCACCCATCTCACTGTTTTTCATCTTTTATATAAACAATGCAGTTGGCTCACATGCATGCATGGATGCAATTCAAATTTTAATGCTGGTAAAAGAAGGGCAGACAAAATTATTGTTTGGACAAGGTGGTGGACAGGGTTCAATTTCGTTTTGGATGTGCTATATCCACCACTGTGGAAGATAAGTTGAGATCATTCTCCTGATTGGGAAAACACTTGTCAGTATGAGTCTCACTGGTCCTCCACAGTGAGGGGGTTATTTTACGACATTAAATTTTCTCTTTTAGCACAAATTTGTGAAACGGTTTAGTATTGCAATATGCAATTTTATAATATTGATTAAAACATAACTTTTATTGAATCCACTATTTGATCACATGCTTTATTTATATGATTCACCAAACATTAATCTTTAATACATTTAATTATTATAAATTGTATATTTACTTAACAGCATTTTTTTTTCTGTGCTATATAGACTATTGAAGAAACATTATGTACAGTACTTTATTATTAACAGTTATTTATATAGCGTAGACATATTCTGCAGCACTTTACAGGTATTATTTGTCCAATCACATTGCTCCTTGCCCTGGTGGGGCTTACAATCTATATTACCTACCACATGTTACATGCATGTTGTGGTTAATTTTTTTGTTGAGAGTATGTTTTTAAATGTGGGAAGAAACCAGAATACACAAAAGACACCCACGCAAGCACAGGGAGAATATACAAACTCTACACATGGCCATAGTGGGAATCAAACCCATTATCTCTGTGTTGTGAGTCAGTAATGCTAACCATTACAACATCTGTGCTATATTACTTGTAATCAATATAAATTAAGCTTCAATAACTTTAGAAAATACATTAGAATCATATATTTTCATTCAATTTACCAATGTAGAAATCATACTTTTAAGTGATACTGAAAAATTACAAATATTTTTTTATTTTGAAAAGTGATGCTCACCAACTCCTTTATAAATCATACCTGTTATTGCTCCTGTTCCTGGCATTTCTCCTAATTTACACAATAATAAAAACTTCAATTAGCTTATTTTATTATGTTTTACTCTTTAAAGACTACAGTAAAGTATACTTCAAAGATAAATTAAGACTTGTATAACAGCTTCTCACCTACCCCTTTATAAAACATACCTGTTATTACTCCTGTTCCTGGAAATCCTCCTATTTGAAACAATAATAAAAACTTCAATTAGTTAATTTTAGTATATATTACTCATTAAAGAAAACAGTAAGATATACTTCCTTGAAAATTTAATTCAGCCACTAAATGTATTTTGCCTTAACCCTATAGCAGGTGAGGATTTTATTAGCCCTGTGCAAATGTCTTTTCTGTGTGCATGCATAACATTTCAACATCAATATTACAGATTTTTTATGCAGTACAAACACAAACTATTGTTTTCATTTTTAGAATAATTTGTATTTTCTAGAAATACCATTAGCCTTTGCCGATTCTAAAATGTCAAATAAAATGTATCCAAAATGGCCCAAAAAGTATTATTTTCCATCTTCTAAATAAAACATAGAAATATTTTTTGTTCTTGTTTTACCAATTATTCATCTTTTTAAAATAGCACAATGCAGGTTTCTATGTTTGTTTCAAAACTTTTATGTGAGAGGAGATGGAACAAGGTTGTACTTCTTTACACAAGATGAGCTTGGAGATTTGTTTACTTCTTCACTTGAAAAAAAAATGCATTTTTTATTTTTTCACATTTTTCCTATCTTAATTGAAATGCTTGCTATGTATAGGCAAAATATAGTATTCCAACAAGACTTACTATTTTTAAACTGGATATCCTATACTAAATGAGGGGAAAGTATTGTTATTTACACAAAATGGGGAGATATGGGCTTTAGAAGGTATCTAGCTGTGAACAATATACAATTTTGCATACTGATAATC
Organism: Taudactylus pleione; assembly: GCA_031769625.1. Taxonomy (NCBI): domain Eukaryota; kingdom Metazoa; phylum Chordata; class Amphibia; order Anura; family Myobatrachidae; genus Taudactylus; species Taudactylus pleione. Next base: position 1,685,230 of record JAUIMM010000904.1, read on the forward strand.
ATAATCTGGTTATCACCAGACATAAAGGAGGCACACACTTTGAAAGTTGAGACTTGGGTGAATAGAGATCGGTTTGAGTGACTGCCAGACCTATGTCCGGCAGTTCAAATCCCGATGCCAGAAGAGCGACAGCAGTGAAGATCCCAATAGGTAAGTAAACTATATATACCCAACCCTCCCCCCATAACCTTAACCCGCCCTTAGGGGTGCCTAACCCTAACCTCCCCCATAGTGCCTAACCCTAAACCCCGCAAGTGCCTAAACTGAACCCCACACTCCCCACAGCCTAAACCTAACCCTACTTTCCCTAGCCAAAACCTCCTGTGGGGGTGCCTAACCCTCAGAATTCCCTTGGAGCACCTAAACTAACCTCACCCCCACGGCTGTCCCTGCCCGCTGCCTGGCTTACCTTCGTTTGGTAGGCCAGGTTTCGGGCTCCCGGCATAGAGACAATAGGCATCGGGATTTCAATACTTATCATTAGTTCTCTGTAAGGATTGCACAGTTGGAAAGCCGGCGGTCGGCATTTCGACCATCGGCTTCCTGACTGCATACCGGTCAATAAGTGGGTGATAAGACACATTGGTGAAAACCAGGAAATATACTTTAGTAGGCAACATTATTTGAAAGTGGGTCTACCAGCTTTCAAGTATGAGAGTGCACATATTTACAGATATCATTTTGGGAGTTATAGAAAATATAGGCCCTTCCTCAATATATGGAAAAGTTACATTTTCTGTAATGTGAAGAAATATTACCTGGTGATCATCAAATTAAGATTTTTATAAGAGCTGCTCACCTACCCCTTTATAAATCATACCTGTTATTACTCCTGTTCCTGGAAATCCTCCTATGTGAGACAATAATTAAAACTTAAATTAGTTAATTTTAGTATATATTATTCATTAAAGAAAACAGTAAAATATACTTCAAAGAAAATTTCATTCAGCCACTAAACATATTCTGGCTTAACCCTATAGCAGGTGAGGATTTTTTTTAGCCTTGTGCAAATGGCTTTTTTTGTGTGCATGCAGCATATTCAACATCAATATTACTGATTTTTATGCAGTACAAACACAAATTTTTGTTTCCCTATTTAGGATAATTTGTATTTTCTAGAAATACCATTAGTCTTTTAAACTATTCTAACATGTCAAATAAAATGTATACGAAATGGCAAAAACTTATTTTTTTCCATCTTCTAAATAACACATAGAAATATTTTTTATTTCTTCTTCTGGCAATAAACCACTTTTCCAAAAAAGAAAAAAAGCAGGTTTCTATGTGTAGGGTGTGACAAAGAAATCTTCACTTGAAAAAAGCATGCATTTTTTTTTTAATTTTTGCTATCTTATTTGAAATGCTTACTATGTGTCGGAAAGATATAGTATTCCTACCAGGCTTACTATTTTTTAAACTAGATAACCTACTGTAGCATACTAAATGAGGGCCAAGTATTTTTATTTGACACAAATTGCTCTCCAGCTGTGACAAATATAATATTTTTTCTACTATTATTATCATAATCTGGTTGACACCAGACATTAAGTGGGCACACACTTTGAATGTGTAGACTTCGGTCAGTATGTGGGTGATAAGGCACATGAGTGATAACCAGGAATAGATATTAGTAGGCAACATTATTTGAAAGCGGGTCTCCCAGCTTTCAAATTTGAGTGTGCACATGGTTAAAGATGTCATTATGGGAGTGAGATAACACATAGGCCCTTCCTCAATATATGGAAAAATTACCTTTTAATTAATGTGGTGTAATATTGCCTGGTGATCATTTGCAATAAGTACTAAGTGTTCCCTCAAAATTTGCAAGAGGGTACACCCTCTTTATGTAATTAATTCCTCCTAATTATTTGTAACCAGGTTGAGGGAGATGTTTCCTCATCAATAAATTAAGTTATTTTTCTATAACGCATGGTGGTTAATGCCTTGCCTTCAGTGTGATTACCATAAAAAAACTTTAATGTAGGCACAGAATTTAAAGTGGGGGCAACCCTCATTTACATGAAGCTAACCCAACATATTTACATTGTAGATTGGAAGAGATATAGGGAGATGTAAAGTCACCCATCTCACTGTTTTTCATCTTTTATTTAAACAATGCAGTTGGCTCACATGCATGCATGGATGCAATTCAAATTTTAATGCTGGTAAAAGAAGGGCAGACAAAATTATTATTTGGACAAGGTGGTGGACAGGGTTCAATTTCGTTTTGGATGTGCTATATCCACCACTGTGGAAGATAAGTTGAGATCATTCTCCTGATTGGGAAAACACTTGTCAGTATGAGTCTCACTGGTCCTCCACAGTGAGGGGGTTATTTTACGACATTAAATTTTCTCTTTTAGCACAAATTTGTGAAACGGTTTAGTATTGCAATATGCAATTTTATAATATTGATTAAAACATAACTTTTATTGAATCCACTATTTGATCACATGCTTTATTTATATGATTCACCAAACATTAATCTTTAATACATTTAATTATTATAAATTGTATATTTAATTAACAGCATTTTTTTTTCTGTGCTATATAGACTATTGAAGAAACATTATGTACAGTACTTTATTATTAACAGTTATTTATATAGCGTAGACATATTCTGCAGCACTTTACAGGTATTATTTGTCCAATCACATTGCTCCTTGCCCTGGTGGGGCTTACAATCTATATTACCTACCACATGTTACATGCATGTTGTGGTTAATTTTTTTGTTGAGAGTATGTTTTTAAATGTGGGAAGAAACCAGAATACACAAAAGACACCCACGCAAGCACAGGGAGAATATACAAACTCTACACATGGCCATAGTGGGAATCAAACCCATTATCTCTGTGTTGTGAGTCAGTAATGCTAACCATTACAACATCTGTGCTATATTACTTGTAATCAATATAAATTAAGCTTCAATAACTTTAGAAAATACATTAGAATCATATATTTTCATTCAATTTACCAATGTAGAAATCATACTTTTAAGTGATACTGAAAAATTACAAATATTTTTTTATTTTGAAAAGTGATGCTCACCAACTCCTTTATAAATCATACCTGTTATTGCTCCTGTTCCTGGCATTTCTCCTAATTTACACAATAATAAAAACTTCAATTAGCTTATTTTATTATGTTTTACTCTTTAAAGACAACAGTAAAGTATACTTCAAAGATAAATTAAGACTTGTATAACAGCTTCTCACCTACCCCTTTATAAAACATACCTGTTATTACTCCTGTTCCTGGAAATCCTCCTATTTGAAACAATAATAAAAACTTCAATTAGTTAATTTTAGTATATATTACTCATTAAAGAAAACAGTAAGATATACTTCCTTGAAAATTTAATTCAGCCACTAAATGTATTTTGCCTTAACCCTATAGCAGGTGAGGATTTTATTAGCCCTGTGCAAATGTCTTTTCTGTGTGCATGCATAACATTTCAACATCAATATTACAGATTTTTTATGCAGTACAAACACAAACTATTGTTTTCATTTTTAGAATAATTTGTATTTTCTAGAAATACCATTAGCCTTTGCCGATTCTAAAATGTCAAATAAAATGTATCCAAAATGGCCCAAAAAGTATTATTTTCCATCTTCTAAATAAAACATAGAAATATTTTTTGTTCTTGTTTTACCAATTATTCATCTTTTTAAAATAGCACAATGCAGGTTTCTATGTTTGTTTCAAAACTTTTATGTGAGAGGAGATGGAACAAGGTTGTACTTCTTTACACAAGATGAGCTTGGAGATTTGTTTACTTCTTCACTTGAAAAAAAAATGCATTTTTTATTTTTTCACATTTTTCCTATCTTAATTGAAATGCTTGCTATGTATAGGCAAAATATAGTATTCCAACAAGACTTACTATTTTTAAACTGGATATCCTATACTAAATGAGGGGAAAGTATTGTTATTTACACAAAATGGGGAGATATGGGCTTTAGAAGGTATCTAGCTGTGAACAATATACAATTTTGCATACTGATAATCATAATCTGGTTATCACCAGACATAAAGGAGGCACACACTTTGAAAGTTGAGACTTGGGTGAATAGAGATCGGTTTGAGTGACTGCCAGACCTATGTCCGGCAGTTCAAATCCCGATGCCAGAAGAGCGACAGCAGTGAAGATCCCAATAGGTAAGTAAACTATATATACCCAACCCTCCCCCCATAACCTTAACCCGCCCTTAGGGGTGCCTAACCCTAACCTCCCCCATAGTGCCTAACCCTAAACCCCGCAAGTGCCTAAACTGAACCCCACACTCCCCACAGCCTAAACCTAACCCTACTTTCCCTAGCCAAAACCTCCTGTGGGGGTGCCTAACCCTCAGAATTCCCTTGGAGCACCTAAACTAACCTCACCCCCACGGCTGTCCCTGCCCGCTGCCTGGCTTACCTTCGTTTGGTAGGCCAGGTTTCGGGCTCCCGGCATAGAGACAATAGGCATCGGGATTTCAATACTTATCATTAGTTCTCTGTAAGGATTGCACAGTTGGAAAACCGGCGGTCGGCATTTCGACCATCGGCTTCCTGACTGCATACCGGTCAATAAGTGGGTGATAAGACACATTGGTGAAAACCAGGAAATATACTTTAGTAGGCAACATTATTTGAAAGTGGGTCTACCAGCTTTCAAGTATGAGAGTGCACATATTTACAGATATCATTTTGGGAGTTATAGAAAATATAGGCCCTTCCTCAATATATGGAAAAGTTACATTTTCTGTAATGTGAAGAAATATTACCTGGTGATCATCAAATTAAGATTTTTATAAGAGCTGCTCACCTACCCCTTTATAAATCATACCTGTTATTACTCCTGTTCCTGGAAATCCTCCTATGTGAGACAATAATTAAAACTTAAATTAGTTAATTTTAGTATATATTATTCATTAAAGAAAACAGTAAAATATACTTCAAAGAAAATTTCATTCAGCCACTAAACATATTCTGGCTTAACCCTATAGCAGGTGAGGATTTTTTTTAGCCTTGTGCAAATGGCTTTTTTTGTGTGCATGCAGCATATTCAACATCAATATTACTGATTTTTATGCAGTACAAACACAAATTTTTGTTTCCCTATTTAGGATAATTTGTATTTTCTAGAAATACCATTAGTCTTTTAAACTATTCTAACATGTCAAATAAAATGTATACGAAATGGCAAAAACTTATTTTTTTCCATCTTCTAAATAACACATAGAAATATTTTTTATTTCTTCTTCTGGCAATAAACCACTTTTCCAAAAAAGAAAAAAAGCAGGTTTCTATGTGTAGGGTGTGACAAAGAAATCTTCACTTGAAAAAAGCATGCATTTTTTTTTTAATTTTTGCTATCTTATTTGAAATGCTTACTATGTGTCGGAAAGATATAGTATTCCTACCAGGCTTACTATTTTTTAAACTAGATAACCTACTGTAGCATACTAAATGAGGGCCAAGTATTTTTATTTGACACAAATTGCTCTCCAGCTGTGACAAATATAATATTTTTTCTACTATTATTATCATAATCTGGTTGACACCAGACATTAAGTGGGCACACACTTTGAATGTGTAGACTTCGGTCAGTATGTGGGTGATAAGGCACATGAGTGATAACCAGGAATAGATATTAGTAGGCAACATTATTTGAAAGCGGGTCTCCCAGCTTTCAAATTTGAGTGTGCACATGGTTAAAGATGTCATTATGGGAGTGAGATAACACATAGGCCCTTCCTCAATATATGGAAAAATTACCTTTTAATTAATGTGGTGTAATATTGCCTGGTGATCATTTGCAATAAGTACTAAGTGTTCCCTCAAAATTTGCTAGAGGGTACACCCTCTTTATGTAATTAATTCCTCCTAATTATTTGTAACCAGGTTGAGGGAGATGTTTCCTCATCAATAAATTAAGTTATTTTTCTATAACGCATGGTGGTTAATGCCTTGCCTTCAGTGTGATTACCATAAAAAAACTTTAATGTAGGCACAGAATTTAAAGTGGGGGCAACCCTCATTTACATGAAGCTAACCCAACATATTTACATTGTAGATTGGAAGAGATATAGGGAGATGTAAAGTCACCCATCTCACTGTTTTTCATCTTTTATTTAAACAATGCAGTTGGCTCACATGCATGCATGGATGCAATTCAAATTTTAATGCTGGTAAAAGAAGGGCAGACAAAATTATTATTTGGACAAGGTGGTGGACAGGGTTCAATTTCGTTTTGGATGTGCTATATCCACCACTGTGGAAGATAAGTTGAGATCATTCTCCTGATTGGGAAAACACTTGTCAGTATGAGTCTCACTGGTCCTCCACAGTGAGGGGGTTATTTTACGACATTAAATTTTCTCTTTTAGCACAAATTTGTGAAACGGTTTAGTATTGCAATATGCAATTTTATAATATTGATTAAAACATAACTTTTATTGAATCCACTATTTGATCACATGCTTTATTTATATGATTCACCAAACATTAATCTTTAATACATTTAATTATTATAAATTGTATATTTACTTAACAGCAATTTTTTTTCTGAGCTATATAGACTATTGAAGAAACATTATGTACAGTACTTTATTATTAACAGTTATTTATATAGTGTAGACATATTCTGCAGCACTTTACAGGTATTATTTGTCCATTCACATTGCTCCTTGCCCTGGTGGGGCTTACAATCTATATAACCTACCACATGTTACATGCATGTTGTGGTTAATTTTTTTGTTGAGAGTATGTTTTTAAATGTGGGAAGAAACCAGAATACACAAAAGACACCCACGCAAGCACAGGGAGAATATACAAACTCTACACATGGCCATAGTGGGAATCAAACCCATTATCTCCGTGTTGTGAGTCAGTAATGCTAACCATTACAACATCTGTGCTATATTACTTGTAATCAATATAAATTAAGCTTCAATAACTTTAGAAAATACATTAGAATCATATATTTTCATTCAATTTACCAATGTAGAAATCATACTTTTAAGTGATACTGAAAAATTACAAATATTTTTTTATTTTGAAAAGTGATGCTCACCAACTCCTTTATAAATCATACCTGTTATTGCTCCTGTTCCTGGCATTTCTCCTAATTTACACAATAATAAAAACTTCAATTAGCTTATTTTATTATGTTTTACTCTTTAAAGACAACAGTAAAGTATACTTCAAAGATAAATTAAGACTTGTATAACAGCTTCTCACCTACCCCTTTATAAAACATACCTGTTATTACTCCTGTTCCTGGAAATCCTCCTATTTGAAACAATAATAAAAACTTCAATTAGTTAATTTTAGTTTATATTACTCATTAAAGAAAACAGTAAGATATACTTCCTTGAAAATGTAATTCAGCCACTAAATGTATTTTGCCTTAACCCTATAGCAGGTGAGGATTTTATTAGCCCTGAGCAAATGTCTTTTCTGTGTGCATGCATAACATTTCAACATCAATATTACAGATTTTTTATGCAGTACAAACACAAACTATTGTTTTCGTTTTTAGAATAATTTGTATTTTCTAGAAATACCATTAGCCTTTGCCGATTCTAAAATGTCAAATAAAATGTATCCAAAATGGCCCAAAAAGTATTATTTTCCATCTTCTAAATAAAACATAGAAATATTTTTTGTTCTTGTTTTACCAATTATTCATCTTTTTAAAATAGCACAATGCAGGTTTCTATGTTTGTTTCAAAACTTTTATGTGAGAGGAGATGGAACAAGGTTGTACTTCTTTACACAAGATGAGCTTGGAGATTTGTTTACTTCTTCACTTGAAAAAAAAATGCATTTTTTATTTTTTCACATTTTTCCTATCTTAATTGAAATGCTTACTATGTATAGGCAAAATATAGTATTCCAACAAGACTTACTATTTTTAAACTGGATATCCTATACTAAATGAGGGGAAAGTATTGTTATTTACACAAAATGGGGAGATATGGGCTTTAGAAGGTATCTAGCTGTGAACAATATACAATTTTGCATACTGATAATCATAATCTGGTTATCACCAGACATAAAGGAGGCACACACTTTGAAAGTTGAGACTTGGGTGAATAGAGATCGGTTTGAGTGACTGCCAGACCTATGTCCGGCAGTTCAAATCCCGATGCCAGAAGAGCGACAGCAGTGAAGATCCCAATAGGTAAGTAAACTATATATACCCAACCCTCCCCCCATAACCTTAACCCGCCCTTAGGGGTGCCTAACCCTAACCTCCCCCATAGTGCCTAACCCTAAACCCCGCAAGTGCCTAAACTGAACCCCACACTCCCCACAGCCTAAACCTAACCCTACTTTCCCTAGCCAAAACCTCCTGTGGGGGTGACTAACCCTCAGAATTCCCTTGGAGCACCTAAACTAACCTCACCCCCACGGCTGTCCCTGCCCGCTGCCTGGCTTACGTTCATTTGGTAGGCCAGGTTTCGGGCTCCCGGCATAGAGACAATAGGCATCGGGATTTCAATACTTATCATTAGTTCTCTGTAAGGATTGCACAGTTGGAAAGCCGGCGGTCGGCATTTCGACCATCGGCTTCCTGACTGCATACCGGTCAATAAGTGGGTGATAAGACACATTGGTGAAAACCAGGAAATATACTTTAGTAGGCAACATTATTTGAAAGTGGGTCTACCAGCTTTCCAGTATGAGAGTGCACATATTTACAGATATCATTATGGGAGTTATAGAAAATATAGGCCCTTCCTCAATATATGGAAAAGTTACATTTTCTGTAATGTGAAGAAATATTACCTGGTGATCATCAAATTAAGATTTTTATAAGAGCTGCTCACCTACCCCTTTATAAATCATACCTGTTATTACTCCTGTTCCTGGAAATCCTCCTATGTGAGACAATAATTAAAACTTAAATTAGTTAATTTTAGTATATATTATTCATTAAAGAAAACAGTAAAATATACTTCAAAGAAAATTTCATTCAGCCACTAAACATATTCTGGCTTAACCCTATAGCAGGTGAGGATTTTTTTTAGCCTTGTGCAAATGGCTTTTTTTGTGTGCATGCAGCATATTCAACATCAATATTACTGATTTTTATGCAGTACAAACACAAATTTTTGTTTCCCTATTTAGGATAATTTGTATTTTCTAGAAATACCATTAGTCTTTTAAACTATTCTAACATGTCAAATAAAATGTATACGAAATGGCAAAAACTTATTTTTTTCCATCTTCTAAATAACACATAGAAATATTTTTTATTTCTTCTTCTGGCAATAAACCACTTTTCCAAAAAAGAAAAAAAGCAGGTTTCTATGTGTAGGGTGTGACAAAGAAATCTTCACTTGAAAAAAGCATGCATTTTTTTTTTAAATTTTTGCTATCTTATTTGAAATGCTTACTATGTGTCGGAAAGATATAGTATTCCTACCAGGCTTACTATTTTTTAAACTAGATAACCTACTGTAGCATACTAAATGAGGGCCAAGTATTTTTATTTGACACAAATTGCTCTCCAGCTGTGACAAATATAATATTTTTTCTACTATTATTATCATAATCTGGTTGACACCAGACATTAAGTGGGCACACACTTTGAATGTGTAGACTTCGGTCAGTATGTGGGTGATAAGGCACATGAGTGATAACCAGGAATAGATATTAGTAGGCAACATTATTTGAAAGCGGGTCTCCCAGCTTTCAAATTTGAGTGTGCACATGGTTAAAGATGTCATTATGGGAGTGAGATAACACATAGGCCCTTCCTCAATATATGGAAAAATTACCTTTTAATTAATGTGGTGTAATATTGCCTGGTGATCATTTGCAATAAGTACTAAGTGTTCCCTCAAAATTTGCAAGAGGGTACACCCTCTTTATGTAATTAATTCCTCCTAATTATTTGTAACCAGGTTGAGGGAGATGTTTCCTCATCAATAAATTAAGTTATTTTTCTATAACGCATGGTGGTTAATGCCTTGCCTTCAGTGTGGTTACCATAAAAAAACTTTAATGTAGGCACAGAATTTAAAGTGGGGGCAACCCTCATTTACATGAAGCTAACCCAACATATTTACATTGTAGATTGGAAGAGATATAGGGAGATGTAAAGTCACCCATCTCACTGTTTTTCATCTTTTATTTAAACAATGCAGTTGGCTCACATGCATGCATGGATGCAATTCAAATTTTAATGCTGGTAAAAGAAGGGCAGACAAAATTATTATTTGGACAAGGTGGTGGACAGGGTTCAATTTCGTTTTGGATGTGCTATATCCACCACTGTGGAAGATAAGTTGAGATCATTCTCCTGATTGGGAAAACACTTGTCAGTATGAGTCTCACTGGTCCTCCACAGTGAGGGGGTTATTTTACGACATTAAATTTTCTCTTTTAGCACAAATTTGTGAAACGGTTTAGTATTGCAATATGCAATTTTATAATATTGATTAAAACATAACTTTTATTGAATCCACTATTTGATCACATGCTTTATTTATATGATTCACCAAACATTAATCTTTAATACATTTAATTATTATAAATTGTATATTTACTTAACAGCATTTTTTTTTCTGTGCTATATAGACTATTGAAGAAACATTATGTACAGTACTTTATTATTAACAGTTATTTATATAGCGTAGACATATTCTGCAGCACTTTACAGGTATTATTTGTCCAATCACATTGCTCCTTGCCCTGGTGGGGCTTACAATCTATATTACCTACCACATGTTACATGCATGTTGTGGTTAATTTTTTTGTTGAGAGTATGTTTTTAAATGTGGGAAGAAACCAGAATACACAAAAGACACCCACGCAAGCACAGGGAGAATATACAAACTCTACACATGGCCATAGTGGGAATCAAACCCATTATCTCTGTGTTGTGAGTCAGTAATGCTAACCATTACAACATCTGTGCTATATTACTTGTAATCAATATAAATTAAGCTTCAATAACTTTAGAAAATACATTAGAATCATATATTTTCATTCAATTTACCAATGTAGAAATCATACTTTTAAGTGATACTGAAAAATTACAAATATTTTTTTATTTTGAAAAGTGATGCTCACCAACTCCTTTATAAATCATACCTGTTATTGCTCCTGTTCCTGGCATTTCTCCTAATTTACACAATAATAAAAACTTCAATTAGCTTATTTTATTATGTTTTACTCTTTAAAGACAACAGTAAAGTATACTTCAAAGATAAATTAAGACTTGTATAACAGCTTCTCACCTACCCCTTTATAAAACATACCTGTTATTACTCCTGTTCCTGGAAATCCTCCTATTTGAAACAATAATAAAAACTTCAATTAGTTAATTTTAGTATATATTACTCATTAAAGAAAACAGTAAGATATACTTCCTTGAAAATTTAATTCAGCCACTAAATGTATTTTGCCTTAACCCTATAGCAGGTGAGGATTTTATTAGCCCTGTGCAAATGTCTTTTCTGTGTGCATGCATAACATTTCAACATCAATATTACAGATTTTTTATGCAGTACAAACACAAACTATTGTTTTCATTTTTAGAATAATTTGTATTTTCTAGAAATACCATTAGCCTTTGCCGATTCTAAAATGTCAAATAAAATGTATCCAAAATGGCCCAAAAAGTATTATTTTCCATCTTCTAAATAAAACATAGAAATATTTTTTGTTCTTGTTTTACCAATTATTCATCTTTTTAAAATAGCACAATGCAGGTTTCTATGTTTGTTTCAAAACTTTTATGTGAGAGGAGATGGAACAAGGTTGTACTTCTTTACACAAGATGAGCTTGGAGATTTGTTTACTTCTTCACTTGAAAAAAAAATGCATTTTTTATTTTTTCACATTTTTCCTATCTTAATTGAAATGCTTGCTATGTATAGACAAAATATAGTATTCCAACAAGACTTACTATTTTTAAACTGGATATCCTATACTAAATGAGGGGAAAGTACTGTTATTTAAACAAAATGGGGAGATATGGGCTTTAGAAGGTATCTTGCTGTGAACAATATACAATTTTGCATACTGATAATCATAATCTGGTTATCACCAGACATAAAGGAGGCACACACTTTGAAAGTTGAGACTTGGGTGAATAGAGATTGGTTTGAGTGACTGCCAGACCTATGTCCGGCAGTTCAAATCCCGATGCCAGAAGAGCGACAGCAGTGAAGATCCCAATAGGTAAGTAAACTATATATACCCAACCCTCCCCCCATAACCTTAACCCTCCCTTAGGGGTGCCTAACCCTAACCTCCCCCATAGTGCCTAACCCTAAACCCCGCAAGTGCCTAAACTGAACCCCACACTCCCCACAGCCTAAACCTAACCCTACTTTCCCTAGCCAAAACCTCCTGTGGGGGTGCCTAACCCTCAGAATTCCCTTGGAGCACCTAAACTAACCTCACCCCCACGGCTGTCCCTGCCCGCTGCCTGGCTTACCTTCGTTTGGTAGGCCAGGTTTCGGGCTCCCGGCATAGAGACAATAGGCATCGGGATTTCAATACTTATCATTAGTTCTCTGTAAGGATTGCACAGTTGGAAAGCTGGCGGTCGGCATTTCGACCATCGGCTTCCTTACTGCATACCGGTCAATAAGTGGGTGATAAGACACATTGGTGAAAACCAGGAAATATACTTTAGTAGGCAACATTATTTGAAAGTGGGTCTACCAGCTTTCAAGTATGAGATGGCACATATTTACAGATATCATTTTGGGAGTTATAGAAAATATAGGCCCTTCCTCAATATATGGAAAAGTTACATTTTCTGTAATGTGAAGAAATATTACCTGGTGATCATCAAATTAAAATTTTTATAAGAGCTGCTCACCTACCCCTTTATAAATCATACCTGTTATTACTCCTGTTCCTGGAAATCCTCCTATGTGAGACAATAATTAAAACTTAAATTAGTTAATTTTAGTATATATTATTCATTAAAGAAAACAGTAAAATATACTTCAAAGAAAATTTCATTCAGCCACTAAACATATTCTGGCTTAACCCTATAGCAGGTGAGGATTTTTTTTAGCCTTGTGCAAATGGCTTTTTTTGTGTGCATGCAGCATATTCAACATCAATATTACTGATTTTTATGCAGTACAAACACAAATTTTTGTTTCCCTATTTAGGATAATTTGTATTTTCTAGAAATACCATTAGTCTTTTAAACTATTCTAACATGTCAAATAAAATGTATACGAAATGGCAAAAACTTATTTTTTCCATCTTCTAAATAACACATAGAAATATTTTTTATTTCTTCTTCTGGCAATAAACCACTTTTCCAAAAAAGAAAAAAAGCAGGTTTCTATGTGTAGGGTGTGACAAAGAAATCTTCACTTGAAAAAAGCATGCATTTTTTTTTTAATTTTTGCTATCTTATTTGAAATGCTTACTATGTGTCGGAAAGATATAGTATTCCTACCAGGCTTACTATTTTTTAAACTAGATAACCTACTGTAGCATACTAAATGAGGGCCAAGTATTTTTATTTGACACAAATTGCTCTCCAGCTGTGACAATAATATTTTTTCTACTATTATTATCATAATCTGGTTGACACCAGACATTAAGTGGGCACACACTTTGAATGTGTAGACTTCGGTCAGTATGTGGGTGATAAGGCACATGAGTGATAACCAGGAATAGATATTAGTAGGCAACATTATTTGAAAGCGGGTCTCCCAGCTTTCAAATTTGAGTGTGCACATGGTTAAAGATGTCATTATGGGAGTGAGATAACACATAGGCCCTTCCTCAATATATGGAAAAATTACCTTTTAATTAATGTGGTGTAATATTGCCTGGTGATCATTTGCAATAAGTACTAAGTGTTCCCTCAAAATTTGCAAGAGGGTACACCCTCTTTATGTAATTAATTCCTCCTAATTATTTGTAACCAGGTTGAGGGAGATGTTTCCTCATCAATAAATTAAGTTATTTTTCTATAACGCATGGTGGTTAATGCCTTGCCTTCAGTGTGATTACCATAAAAAAACTTTAATGTAGGCACAGAATTTAAAGTGGGGGCAACCCTCATTTACATGAAGCTAACCCAACATATTTACATTGTAGATTGGAAGAGATATAGGGAGATGTAAAGTCACCCATCTCACTGTTTTTCATCTTTTATTTAAACAATGCAGTTGGCTCACATGCATGCATGGATGCAATTCAAATTTTAATGCTGGTAAAAGGAGGGCAGACAAAATTATTATTTGGACAAGGTGGTGGACAGGGTTCAATTTCGTTTTGGGTGTGCTATATCCACCACTGTGGAAGATAAGTTGAGATCATTCTCCTGATTGGGAAAACACTTGTCAGTATGAGTCTCACTGGTCCTCCACAGTGAGGGGGTTATTTTACGACATTAAATTTTCTCTTTTAGCACAAATTTGTGAAACGGTTTAGTATTGCAATATGCAATTTTATAATATTGATTAAAACATAACTTTTATTGAATCCACTATTTGATCACATGCTTTATTTATATGATTCACCAAACATTAATCTTTAATACATTTAATTATTATAAATTGTATATTTACTTAACAGCAATATTTTTCTGTGCTAAATAGACTATTGAAGAAACATTATGTACAGTACTTTATTATTAACAGTTATTTATATAGCGTAGACATATTCTGCAGCACTTTACAGGTATTATTTGTCCATTCACATTGCTCCTTGCCCTGGTGGGGCTTACAATCTATATTACCTACCACATTTTACATGCATGTTGTGGTTAATTTTTTTGTTGAGAGTATGTTTTTAAATGTGGGAAGAAACCAGAATACACAAAAGACACCCACGCAAGCACAGGGAGAATATACAAACTCTACACATGGCCATAGTGGGAATCAAACCCATTATCTCCGTGTTGTGAGTCAGTAATGCTAACCATTACAACATCTGTGCTATATTACTTGTAATCAATATAAATTAAGCTTCAATAACTTTAGAAAATACATTAGAATCATATATTTTCATTCAATTTACCAATGTAGAAATCATACTTTTAAGTGATACTGAAAAATTACAAATATTTTTTTATTTTGAAAAGTGATGCTCACCAACTCCTTTATAAATCATACCTGTTATTGCTCCTGTTCCTGGCATTTCTCCTAATTTACACAATAATAAAAACTTCAATTAGCTTATTTTATTATGTTTTACTCTTTAAAGACAACAGTAAAGTATACTTCAAAGATAAATTAAGACTTGTATAACAGCTTCTCACCTACCCCTTTATAAAACATACCTGTTATTACTCCTGTTCCTGGAAATCCTCCTATTTGAAACAATAATAAAAACTTCAATTAGTTAATTTTAGTATATATTACTCATTAAAGAAAACAGTAAGATATACTTCCTTGAAAATTTAATTCAGCCACTAAATGTATTTTGCCTTAACCCTATAGCAGGTGAGGATTTTATTAGCCCTGTGCAAATGTCTTTTCTGTGTGCATGCATAACATTTCAACATCAATATTACAGATTTTTTATGCAGTACAAACACAAACTATTGTTTTAATTTTTAGAATAATTTGTATTTTCTAGAAATACCATTAGCCTTTGCCGATTCTAAAATGTCAAATAAAATGTATCCAAAATGGCCCAAAAAGTATTATTTTCCATCTTCTAAATAAAACATAGAAATATTTTTTGTTCTTGTTTTACCAATTATTCATCTTTTTAAAATAGCACAATGCAGGTTTCTATGTTTGTTTCAAAACTTTTATGTGAGAGGAGATGGAACAAGGTTGTACTTCTTTACACAAGATGAGCTTGGAGATTTGTTTACTTCTTCACTTGAAAAAAAAATGCATTTTTTATTTTTTCACATTTTTCCTATCTTAATTGAAATGCTTGCTATGTATAGGCAAAATATAGTATTCCAACAAGACTTACTATTTTTAAACTGGATATCCTATACTAAATGAGGGGAAAGTATTGTTATTTAAACAAAATGGGGAGATATGGGCTTTAGAAGGTATCTAGCTGTGAACAATATACAATTTTGCATACTGATAATCATAATCTGGTTATCACCAGACATAAAGGAGGCACACACTTTGAAAGTTGAGACTTGGGTGAATAGAGATCGGTTTGAGTGACTGCCAGACCTATGTCCGGCAGTTCAAATCCCGATGCCAGAAGAGCGACAGCAGTGAAGATCCCAATAGGTAAGTAAACTATATATACCCAACCCTCCCCCCATAACCTTAACCCTCCCTTAGGGGTGCCTAACCCTAACCTCCCCCATAGTGCCTAACCCTAAACCCCGCAAGTGCCTAAACTGAACCCCACACTCCCCACAGCCTAAACCTAACCCTACTTTCCGTAGCCAAAACCTCATGTGGGGGTGCCTAACCCTCAGAATTCCCTTGGAGCACCTAAACTAACCTCACCCCCACGGCTGTCCCTGCCCGCTGCCTGGCTTACCTTCGTTTGGTAGGCCAGGTTTCGGGCTCCCGGCATCGAGACAATAATAGGCATCGGGATTTCAATTCTTATCATTAGTTCTCTGCCAGGATTGCACAGTTGGAAAGCCGGCGGTCGGCATTTCGACCATCGGCTTCCTGACTGCATACCGGTCAATAAGTGGGTGATAAGACACATTGGTGAAAACCAGGAAATATACTTTAGTAGGCAACATTATTTGAAAGTGGGTCTACCAGCTTTCAAGTATGATAGTGCACCTATTTACAGATATCATTTTGGGAGTTATAGAAAATATAGGCCCTTCCTCAATATATGGAAAAGTTACATTTTCTGTAATGTGAAGAAATATTACCTGGTGATCATCAAATTAAAATTTTTATAAGAGCTGCTCACCTACCCCTTTATAAATCATACCTGTTATTACTCCTGTTCCTGGAAATCCTCCTATGTGAGACAATAATTAAAACTTAAATTAGTTAATTTTAGTATATATTATTCATTAAAGAAAACAGTAAAATATACTTCAAAGAAAATTTCATTCAGCCACTAAACATATTCTGGCTTAACCCTATAGCAGGTGAGGATTTTTTTTAGCCTTGTGCAAATGGCTTTTTTTGTGTGCATGCAGCATATTCAACATCAATATTACTGATTTTTATGCAGTACAAACACAAATTTTTGTTTCCCTATTTAGGATAATTTGTATTTTCTAGAAATACCATTAGTCTTTTAAACTATTCTAACATGTCAAATAAAATGTATACGAAATGGCAAAAACTTATTTTTTTCCATCTTCTAAATAACACATAGAAATATTTTTTATTTCTTCTTCTGGCAATAAACCACTTTTCCAAAAAAGAAAAAAAGCAGGTTTCTATGTGTAGGGTGTGACAAAGAAATCTTCACTTGAAAAAAGCATGCATTTTTTTTTTAATTTTTGCTATCTTATTTGAAATGCTTACTATGTGTCGGAAAGATATAGTATTCCTACCAGGCTTACTATTTTTTAAACTAGATAACCTACTGTAGCATACTAAATGAGGGCCAAGTATTTTTATTTGACACAAATTGCTCTCCAGCTGTGACAAATATAATATTTTTTCTACTATTATTATCATAATCTGGTTGACACCAGACATTAAGTGGGCACACACTTTGAATGTGTAGACTTCGGTCAGTATGTGGGTGATAAGGCACATGAGTGATAACCAGGAATAGATATTAGTAGGCAACATTATTTGAAAGCGGGTCTCCCCGCTTTCAAATTTGAGTGTGCACATGGTTAAAGATGTCATTATGGGAGTGAGATAACACATAGGCCCTTCCTCAATATATGGAAAAATTACCTTTTAATTAATGTGGTGTAATATTGCCTGGTGATCATTTGCAATAAGTACTAAGTGTTCCCTCAAAATTTGTAAGAGGGCACACCCTCTTTATGTAATTAATTCCTCCTAATTATTTGTAACCAGGTTGAGGGAGATGTTTCCTCATCAATAAATTAAGTTATTTTTCTATAACGCATGGTGGTTAATGCCTTGCCTTCAGTGTGATTACCATAAAAAAACTTTAATGTAGGCACAGAATTTAAAGTGGGGGCAACCCTCATTTACATGAAGCTAACCCAACATATTTACATTGTAGATTGGAAGAGATATAGGGAGATGTAAAGTCACCCATCTCACTGTTTTTCATCTTTTATTTAAACAATGCAGTTGGCTCACATGCATGCATGGATGCAATTCAAATTTTAATGCTGGTAAAAGGAGGGCAGACAAAATTATTATTTGGACAACGTGGTGGACAGGGTTCAATTTCGTTTTGTGTGTGCTATATCCACCACTGTGGAAGATAAGTTGAGATCATTCTCCTGATTGGGAAAACACTTGTCAGTATGAGTCTCACTGGTCCTCCACAGTGAGGGGGTTATTTTACGACATTAAATTTTCTCTTTTAGCCGAAATTTGTGAAACGGTTTAGTATTGCAATATGCAATTTTATAATATTGATTAAAACATAACTTTTATTGAATCCACTATTTGATCACATGCTTTATTTATATGATTCACCAAACATTAATCTTTAATACATTTAATTATTATAAATTGTATATTTACTTAACAGCAATTTTTTTTCTGTGCTATATAGACTATTGAAGAAACATTATGTACAGTACTTTATTATTAACAGTTATTTATATAGCGTAGACATATTCTGCAGCACTTTACAGGTATTATTTGTCCATTCACATTGCTCCTTGCCCTGGTGGGGCTTACAATCTATATTACCTACCACATGTTACATGCATGTTGTGGTTAATTTTTTTGTTGAGAGTATGTTTTTAAATGTGGGAAGAAACCAGAATACACAAAAGACACCCACGCAAGCACAGGGAGAATATACAAACTCTACACATGGCCATAGTGGGAATCAAACCCATTATCTCCGTGTTGTGAGTCAGTAATGCTAACCATTACAACATCTGTGCTATATTACTTGTAATCAATATAAATTAAGCTTCAATAACTTTAGAAAATACATTAGAATCATATATTTTCATTCAATTTACCAATGTAGAAATCATACTTTTAAGTGATACTGAAAAATTACAAATATTTTTTTATTTTGAAAAGTGATGCTCACCAACTCCTTTATAAATCATACCTGTTATTGCTCCTGTTCCTGGCATTTCTCCTAATTTACACAATAATAAAAACTTCAATTAGCTTATTTTATTATGTTTTACTCTTTAAAGACAACAGTAAAGTATACTTCAAAGATAAATTAAGACTTGTATAACAGCTTCTCACCTACCCCTTTATAAAACATACCTGTTATTACTCCTGTTCCTGGAAATCCTCCTATTTGAAACAATAATAAAAACTTCAATTAGTTAATTTTAGTATATATTACTCATTAAAGAAAACAGTAAGATATACTTCCTTGAAAATGTAATTCAGCCACTAAATGTATTTTGCCTTAACCCTATAGCAGGTGAGGATTTTATTAGCCCTGAGCAAATGTCTTTTCTGTGTGCATGCATAACATTTCAACATCAATATTACAGATTTTTTATGCAGTACAAACACAAACTATTGTTTTTATTTTTAGAATAATTTGTATTTTCTAGAAATACCATTAGCCTTTGCCGATTCTAAAATGTCAAATAAAATGTATCCAAAATGGCCCAAAAAGTATTATTTTCCATCTTCTAAATAAAACATAGAAATATTTTTTGTTCTTGTTTTACCAATTATTCATCTTTTTAAAATAGCACAATGCAGGTTTCTATGTTTGTTTCAAAACTTTTATGTGAGAGGAGATGGAACAAGGTTGTACTTCTTTACACAAGATGAGCTTGGAGATTTGTTTACTTCTTCACTTGAAAAAAAAATGCATTTTTTATTTTTTCACATTTTTCCTATCTTAATTGAAATGCTTGCTATGTATAGGCAAAATATAGTATTCCAACAAGACTTACTATTTTTAAACTGGATATCCTATACTAAATGAGGGGAAAGTACTGTTATTTAAACAAAATGGGGAGATATGGGCTTTAGAAGGTATCTTGCTGTGAACAATATACAATTTTGCATACTGATAATCATAATCTGGTTATCACCAGACATAAAGGAGGCACACACTTTGAAAGTTGAGACTTGGGTGAATAGAGATTGGTTTGAGTGACTGCCAGACCTATGTCCGGCAGTTCAAATCCCGATGCCAGAAGAGCGACAGCAGTGAAGATCCCAATAGGTAAGTAAACTATATATACCCAACCCTCCCCCCATAACCTTAACCCTCCCTTAGGGGTGCCTAACCCTAACCTCCCCCATAGTGCCTAACCCTAAACCCCGCAAGTGCCTAAACTGAACCCCACACTCCCCACAGCCTAAACCTAACCCTACTTTCCGTAGCCAAAACCTCATGTGGGGGTGCCTAACCCTCAGAATTCCCTTGGAGCACCTAAACTAACCTCACCCCCACGGCTGTCCCTGCCCGCTGCCTGGCTTACCTTCGTTTGGTAGGCCAGGTTTCGGGCTCCCGGCATAGAGACAATAATAGGCATCGGGATTTCAATTCTTATCATTAGTTCTCTGCCAGGATTGCACAGTTGGAAAGCCGGCGGTCGGCATTTCGACCATCGGCTTCCTGACTGCATACCGGTCAATAAGTGGGTGATAAGACACATTGGTGAAAACCAGGAAATATACTTTAGTAGGCAACATTATTTGAAAGTGGGTCTACCAGCTTTCAAGTATGATAGTGCACCTATTTACAGATATCATTTTGGGAGTTATAGAAAATATAGGCCCTTCCTCAATATATGGAAAAGTTACATTTTCTGTAATGTGAAGAAATATTACCTGGTGATCATCAAATTAAAATTTTTATAAGAGCTGCTCACCTACCCCTTTATAAATCATACCTGTTATTACTCCTGTTCCTGGAAATCCTCCTATGTGAGACAATAATTAAAACTTAAATTAGTTAATTTTAGTATATATTATTCATTAAAGAAAACAGTAAAATATACTTCAAAGAAAATTTCATTCAGCCACTAAACATATTCTGGCTTAACCCTATAGCAGGTGAGGATTTTTTTTAGCCTTGTGCAAATGGCTTTTTTTGTGTGCATGCAGCATATTCAACATCAATATTACTGATTTTTATGCAGTACAAACACAAATTTTTGTTTCCCTATTTAGGATAATTTGTATTTTCTAGAAATACCATTAGTCTTTTAAACTATTCTAACATGTCAAATAAAATGTATACGAAATGGCAAAAACTTATTTTTTTCCATCTTCTAAATAACACATAGAAATATTTTTTATTTCTTCTTCTGGCAATAAACCACTTTTCCAAAAAAGAAAAAAAGCAGGTTTCTATGTGTAGGGTGTGACAAAGAAATCTTCACTTGAAAAAAGCATGCATTTTTTTTTTTTTTTTTGCTATCTTATTTGAAATGCTTACTATGTGTCGGAAAGATATAGTATTCCTACCAGGCTTACTATTTTTTAAACTAGATAACCTACTGTAGCATACTAAATGAGGGCCAAGTATTTTTATTTGACACAAATTGCTCTCCAGCTGTGACAAATATAATATTTTTTCTACTATTATTATCATAATCTGGTTGACACCAGACATTAAGTGGGCACACACTTTGAATGTGTAGACTTCGGTCAGTATGTGGGTGATAAGGCACATGAGTGATAACCAGGAATAGATATTAGTAGGCAACATTATTTGAAAGCGGGTCTCCCCGCTTTCAAATTTGAGTGTGCACATGGTTAAAGATGTCATTATGGGAGTGAGATAACACATAGGCCCTTCCTCAATATATGGAAAAATTACCTTTTAATTAATGTGGTGTAATATTGCCTGGTGATCATTTGCAATAAGTACTAAGTGTTCCCTCAAAATTTGTAAGAGGGCACACCCTCTTTATGTAATTAATTCCTCCTAATTATTTGTAACCAGGTTGAGGGAGATGTTTCCTCATCAATAAATTAAGTTATTTTTCTATAACGCATGGTGGTTAATGCCTTGCCTTCAGTGTGATTACCATAAAAAAACTTTAATGTAGGCACAGAATTTAAAGTGGGGGCAACCCTCATTTACATGAAGCTAACCCAACATATTTACATTGTAGATTGGAAGAGATATAGGGAGATGTAAAGTCACCCATCTCACTGTTTTTCATCTTTTATTTAAACAATGCAGTTGGCTCTAGGGGTGAGCGGGTTCGGATTTCTGAAATCCGAACCCCCCCGAGCCCCCCTGATCCGAGGCCGATCCGAGTCAGGCTCGACTTTTCCCGCCTGACTCGGATCTGAAATCGAGGCAAAACGTCATCATCCCGCCTTCCGGGTATCGCGGGTTTTGGATCCTATATAAGGTACCCGTGTTGGCTCCATTTTCTCACTCGGCAGTGGACAGTGAAGAGGGAGGGTGGGAGTTAGGGCTGGCTGGGCTGTGTAGTGTACTGTAGTGTAGTGCAGAGTAGTGTTGTGCTGTGCTGTGCTGTGCTGCTGTTGTCCAGAGGGGCTGTGTCCACTACTTCAAAGTCCATATGGGCTGGCTGTGTTGTGCTGTGCTGCTGTTAATAGGGGCTGTGTCCACTACTTCAAAGTCCATAGGGGCTGGCTGGACTGTGTTGTGCAGTCAGTTCTCCATAGGGGCTGTGTCCACTCCAAAGTCCTGTGCAGTATCCCAGTCCTAAATGGGTGCTGTATTGTTGTCCAGGGGGTGCTCTGTCCATCAGGGGTGCTGCCCCCAAGTGCTAAAAAAATAATATTTTTTCTGTGTTTGTGAATTGTGTGTGAAGTAGCCGCACGTGCATCAACAAAGTAGAGCCAAGCATGCGCCTGTGTCATAAGTAAAGGGCCGGCTGGCTTGACCGTTAAAGGGTGCTGTAACCACCAAAGTACACTACAAACCAACTAACAAAATATTTTTTCTGTGTTTGTGAATTGTGTGCGCAGTAGCCGCACGTGCATCAAAAAAGTAGTGCCAAGCGTGCGCCTGTGTCATAAGTAAAAGGGCCGGCTGGATTGACCGTTAAAGGGTGCTGTAACCCCAAAAGTACACTCCAAACCAAAAAAATATATATTTTCTGTGTTTGTGAATTGTGTGCGCAGTAGCCGCACGTGCATCAACAAAGTAGTGCCAAGCGTGCGCCTGTGTCATAAGTAAAGGGCCGGCTGGCTTGACCATTAAAGGGTGCTGTAACCCCCAAAGTACACTCCAGTCCAAACCAAAAAAAAATTATTTTCTGTGTTTGTGAATTGTGTGCGCAGTATCCGCACGTGCATCAACAATGTAGTGCCAAGCGTGCGCCTGTGTCATAAGTAAAGGGCAAGCTGGCTTGACCATTAAAGGGTGCTGTAACCCCCAAAGTACACTCCAAACCAAAAAAATATATATTTTCTGTGTTTGTGAATTGTGTGCGCAGTAGCCGCACGTGCATCAACAAAGTAGTGCCAAGCATGCACCTGTGTCATAAGTAAAGGGCAGGCTGGCTTGACCGTTAAAGGGTGCTGTAACCCCCAAAGTACACTCCAAACCAAAAAAAAATTATTTTCTGTGTTTGTGAATTGTGTGCGCAGTAGCCGCACGTGCATCAACAAAGTAGTGCCAAGCGTGCGCCTGTGTCATAAGTAAAGGGCCGGCTGGCTTGACCGTTAAAGGGTGCTGTAACCCCCAAAGTACACTCCAGTCCAAACCAAAAAAAAAAATATTTTCTGTGTTTGTGAATTGTGGGCGCAGTAGCCGCACGTGCATCAACAAAGTAGTGCCAAGCGTGCGCCTGTGTCATAAGTAAAGGGCCGGCTGGCTTGACCGTTAAAGGGTGCTGTAACCCCCAAAGTACACTCCAAACCAAAAAAAAAAAATTTTCTGTGTTTGTGAATTGTGTGCGCAGTAGCCGCACATGCATCAACAAAGTAGTGCCAAGTGTGCGCCTGTGTCATAAGTAAAGGGCCAGCTGGCTTGACCGTTAAAGGGTGCTGTAACCCCCAAAGTACACTCCAAACCAAAAAAATATATATTTTCTGTGTTTGTGAATTGTGTGCGCAGTAGCCGCACGTGCATCAACAAAGTAGTGCCAAGCGTGCGCCTGTGTCATAAGTAAAGGGCCGGCTGGCTTGACCGTTAAAGGGTGCTGTAACCCCCAAAGTACACTCCAGTCCAAACCAAAAAAAAAATTATTTTCTGTGTTTGTGAATTGTGTGCGCAGTAGCCGCACGTGCATCAACAAAGGAGCAGAGCCAAGCGTGCGCCTGTGTCATAAGTAAAGGGCCGGCTGGCTCATTTCTTAAAGGGTGGTGTAACCCACAAAGTGCACTTCTCTCCAGCAAAAATAAAAAAATATTTTCTGTGTTTAGCCGCACGTATATATCAAATCGATATAACATAAATGGAGGACCAAACTTTCTCCGATAAAAATAAAATAGAGAAAGATCAAGAACCACTTCCTCCTAGTGCTGAAGCTGTTGCCACTAGTCATGACATAGACGATAACATGCCATCAACATCGTCTGCCAAGGCCGATGCCCAATGTCATAATAGAGGGCACATACAATCCCAAATGACAAAGTTCAGGAAAATGACCTTGAAAAAAACATTTAAATCAGCTGAAGAGAAACGTAAACTTGCCAATATGCCATTTACGACACGGAGTGGCAAGGAACGGCTAAGGTCGATCCCTAGTGGTTCAGCTTCACATGATGATGGAAGCCCTCCTCCCACTAAAAAAATCAAAAGAGTTAAGCTGGCAAAAACACAAAGAACTGTGCTTTCTAAGAAGATATCACAAATCCTCAAGGAGAGTCCAAGTGTGGTGGTGGTTGCGATGCCTGACCTTCCCAGCACTGGACGGGAAGAGGTGGCTCTTTCCTCCATTTGCACGCCCCCTTCAAGTGCTGAAAGGAGCACCCACAGTCCACTTGCTGATATGCAAATTGAAGATGTCACTGTTGAAGTACAACAGGATGAGGATACTGGTGTAGCTGGCGCTGAGGAGGAAGTTGGCGAGGAGGATTCTGATGGTGATGTGGTTTGTTTAAATCAGGCTCCGGGGGAGACAGTTGTTGTCCGTGGGATGAAAAAGCCCATCACGGTCATTCCTGGGCAGAAGACCAAACATTCCACCTCTTTGGTCTGGCAATATTTCTATCCAAATCCAGACAACAACTGTCTTGCCATATGTACCATATGTAAAGGTGAAATAAGTAGGGGTAGGGATGTCAACCACCTAGGAACATCCTCCCTTATACGGCACCTGCAGTGCATTCATAAAAAGTTACTGTCAAGTTCAGAAACTTTGGCTAAGACCATAAGCAGTCCAGGGACACCTAAATCCCGTTGTCCTGTTGTATCCAAGCGCCTGCAAACCACACCGTCAACTCCCTCCTCATCAATTTCCTCCTTAGTCAGGATCGGAAGTAGTCCTGCAGGCCATGTCACTGGCATGACTGACTCTCCTATCCGGGATTCCTCCGGAGGATCCTGCATTGCTACGCCTACTGCTGCCGCTGCTGCTGTTGCTGCTGCTGGGAGTCGTTCATCATCCCAAAGAGGAAGTAGGAACACCACTGCTTTTACTAAACAATTGACCCTCCAACAGTCCTTAGCGAGGAGGATGAAGTACGACAGCAGTCATCCTGAAGCAAAACATATAACTGAGGCCTTGACTGCTATGTTGGTGTTAGACGTGCGTCCGGTATCCGCCATTAGTGCAGTGGGATTTAGACAATTGATGGAGGTAGTGTGTTCCCGGTTCCAAATCCCGTCTAGATTCCACTTCACTAGGCAGGCGATACCGAGACTGTACAGAAACGTCAGAAAAAGTGTCTTCAGTGTCCTGAAAAATGCCATTGTACACAATGTCCACTTAACCACGGACATGTGGACAAGTGGAACAGGGCAGACTAAGGACTATATGACTGTGACAGCCCACTGGGTAGATGTATCACCTTACGCAGCAACAGCAGCAGCGTCACCAGTAGCAGCATCTCAGAAACGCCAGCTCATTCCAAGGCAGGCTATGCTGTGTATCACCGGTTTCAGTAAGAGGCACACCGCCGACAACCTCTTAGAGAAACTGAGGGAAATCATCGCCCAGTGGCTTACCCCACTTAGACTCTCCTGGGGATTTGTGATATCTGACAACGCCACCAATATTGTGCGGGCATTACATCTGGGCAAATTCCAGCACGTCCCATGTTTTGCTCACACAATAAACTTGGTGGTGCAGAATTTTCTGAAAAGCGACAGGGGCGTGCAGGAGATGCTTTGGGTGGCCCGAAAAATTTCTGGGCACTTTCGCCATTCAGCGACTGCGTGTCGAAGATTGGAGCGCCAGCAAACACTCTTGAACCTGCCCCGCCATCACCTGAAGCAAGAGGTTGTGACGCGGTGGAACTCAATCCTCTATATGCTTCAGAGGATGGAGGAGCAGCAAAAGGCCATACAAGCCTATACATCCACCTATGACATAGGCAAAGGAGGGGGTATGCACCTGACTCAAGCGCAGTGGAGAAAGTTTTCCGTGTTGTGCAAGGTTCTCCAGCCCTTCGAACTTGCCGCACGTGAAGTCAGTTCAGACACTGCCAGCTTGAGTCAGGTCATTCCCCTCATCAGGCTTTTGCAGAAGCAGCTGGAGAAAGTGAAGGAGGAGCTAAGACGGAGCGATTCCGCTCGGCATGTGGGACTTGTGGATGAAGCCCTTCATTCGCTTTGCCAGGATTCCAGGGTGGTCAATCTGTTGAAATCAGACCACTAGATTTTGGCCACCGTGCTCAATCCTAGGTTTAAAGCCTATGTGGTGTCTCTCTTTCCGGCCAACACAAGCCTGCAGAGGTGCAAAGACCTGCTGGTGAACACACTGTCAGCTGAAGCGGAACATGACACGTCAACAGCTCCTTCTTCATTTTCTCCCGCAAATGGGGCTGCCAGGAAAAAACTTAGGTATCCTAAGCAACCCGCTGGTGGTGATGCAGGGCAGGCAGGACCAAGTTTGGACATTTGGTCTGGACTGAAGGACCTGGCAACAATTTCTGACATGTCTACTGTCACTGCATATGATACTGTCACCATTGACAGAATGGTGGAGGATTACATCGGTGACAGCATCCAAGTAGGCATGTCAGACAGTCCATACCTGTACTGGCAGGAAAAAGAGGCAATTTGGATGCCCCTGTACAAGCTGGCTCTATTTTACCTGAGTTGCCCCCCCTCCAGTGTGTACTCCGAAAGAGTGCTTAGTGCAGCCGGGAACTTTGTCAGTGAAAGGCGTAGGAGGTTGCTTTCACAGAATGTGGAGAAGATGATGTTCATCAAAATGAATTATCAGCTCTTCCAGGGAGACCAGCCTCCAGAACGTACAGAGGGACCTGTGGTGGTGGATTCCAGTGGGGACGAGTTAATACTCTGTGAGGATGAGGATGTACACACTGAAGAGGGTGAGGAATCGGTGGATGAGGAGGATGAGGATGACATCTTGCCTCCGTAGAGCCAGTTTGTGCAGGGACAGATTAATTGCCATCTTGTTTTGTGGGCGCCCAAACGAACCAATCATTTCAGCCACAGTTGTGTGGCAGACCCTGGCGCTGAAATGATTGGTTTGTTAAAGTGTGCATGTCCTGTTTATACAACATAAGGGTGGGTGGGAGGGCCAAAGGACAATTCCATCTTGCACCTCTTTTTTTTCTTTGCATTATGTACAGTTTGGGGCCTAGTTTTTCAAACTGCCATCCTGTCTGCCACTGCAGTATCATGCCTAGAAGGGTCACGTGTTTGTGCCGCCACTCGTGTCGCTTAGCATAGTCATCCAGCTACCTCGGTGCAACCTTTTGTACATAAAAACACTATTGTGAGGTGTGAGGTGTGAGGTGTTCAGAATAGACTGGAAATGAGTGGAAATTAAGGTTATTGAGGTTAATAATAGCATAGGAGCAGAAAAACCTACAAATTCTGTGATTTTAGCTGTTTTTATGCTTTTTTTAAAAAAAATACAGATCCAAAACACAAAACCCAGAACCCAAAACATGGAAGGGTGGTTTTGGAAAAACCAATCCAGATCCAAAACACGAAGAAAGATCCAGATCCAAAACCAAAACACAAAACACGAAAAGTGGCCGGTGCACACCCTTAGTTGGCTCACATGCATGCATGGATGCAATTCAAATTTTAATGCTGGTAAAAGGAGGGCAGACAAAATTATTATTTGGACAAGGTGGTGGACAGGGTTCAATTTCGTTTTGGGTGTGCTATATCCACCACTGTGGAAGACAAGTTGAGGTCATTCTCCTGATTGGAAAAACACTTGTCAGTATGCGTCTCACTGGTCCTCCACAGTGAGGGGGTTATTTTACGACATTAAATTTTCTCTTTTAGCACAAATTTGTGAAACGGTTTAGTATTGCAATATGCAATTTTATAATATTGATTAAAACATAACTTTTATTGAATCCACTATTTGATCACATGCTTTATTTATATGATTCACCAAACATTAATCTTTAATACATTTAATTATTATAAATTGTATATTTACTTAACAGCAATTTTTTTCCTGTGCTATATAGACTATTGAAGAAACATTATGTACAGTACTTTGTTATTAACAGTTATTTATATAGCGTAGACATATTCTGCAGCACTTTACAGGTATTATTTGTCCATTCACATTGCTCCTTGCCCTGGTGGGGCTTACAATCTATACTACCTACCACATGTTACATGCACGTTGTGGTTAATTTTTTTGTTGAGAGTATGTTTTTAAATGTGGGAAGAAACCAGAATACATAAAAGACACCCACGCAAGCACAGGGAGAATATACAAACTCTACACAGGGCCATAGTGGGAATCAAACCCATTATCTCCATGTTGTGAGTCAGTAATGCTAACCATTACACCATCTGTGCTATATTACTTGTAATCAATATAAATTAATCTTCAATAACTTTAGAAAATACATTAGAATCATATATTTTCATTCAATTTACCCATGTAGAAATCATACTTTTCAGTGATACTGAAAAATTACAAATATTTTTTTATTTTGAAAAGTGATGCTCACCAACTCCTTTATAAATCATACCTGTTATTGCTCCTGTTCCTGGCATTTCTCCTAATTTACACAATAACAAAAACTTCAATTAGCTTATTTTATTATGTATTACTCTTTAAAGACAACAGTAAAGTATACTTCAAAGATAAATTAAGACTTGTATAAGAGCTGCTCACCTACCCCTTTATAAAACATACCTGTTGTTACTCCTGTTCCTGGAAATCCTCCTATTTGAAACAATAATAAAAACGTCAATTAGTTAATTTTAGTATATTTTACTCATTAAAGAAAACAGTAAGATATACTTCTTTGAAAATTTAATTCAGCCACTAAATGTATGTTGCCTTAACCCTATAGCAGGTGAGGATTTTCTTAGCCCTGTGCAAATGTCTTTTCTGTGTGCATGCATAACATTTCAACATCAATATTACTGATTTTTTATGCAGTACAAACACAAATTATTGTTTTCTTTTTTAGAATAATTTGTATTTTCTAGAAATACCATTAGCCTTTGCCAATTCTAAAATGTCAAATAAAATGTATCCAAAATGGCCCAAAAAGTATTATTTTCCATCTTCTAAATAAAACATAGAAATATTTTTTGTTCTTGTTTTACCAATTATTCATCTTTTTAAAATAGCAAAAAGCAGGTTTCTATGTTTGTTTCAAAACTTTTATGTGAGAGGAGATGGAACAAGGTTGTACTTCTTTACACAAGATGAGCTTGGAGATTTGTTTGCTTCTTCACTTGAAAAAAAAATGCATTTTTTATTTTTTCACATTTTTCCTATCTTTTTTTTTTTTCAAAATGTTTTTATTTGGGTTTTCAAATATTTTCATATAACATATAGAATTTTTCAACAAAGATACAACCATACATTTATTGTAGTACATATTATATGAACTAAATATTCTTGTTGTTATATTAAGTATTAAGATCATTCCCTTTCCAAATATGGAAATTAGGGTAGATACCTCATGTTAATTACTTATAGCATTTTCTTAATCAGCCAGAACATATCATGATATATGAAGAGAGAGAGAAGAGAGAAGAAGAAGAAAAAGAAAAAGAAAAAGAAAAAAGGGGGGGGGAAGGTAAAGGGAAAAAAGTTCATCCGTGGACCCCTAGCCAAGTTGAATAGGAGGGTCTTGCTGAAACAATCTAGTTTCATACCATAAAGTCATTCGGAAACAGTTATGTATCTGTTGTTTAAGTGATGTATTCAAAGTGTCAATAAAAGATTCCCATATTTCAAAAAATCTTTCTATTCTTTGTTCTTTGTGTAATGACGTTTCTATCCAATCCATTTTAAATATGTGAAAAAGTTTGTCTCTGAACATTTTCATAGACGGGGGGGAAGAATATATCCATTGTTGAAGTATACATTTCCTCGCCACGGCTGAGAGCATCAGTAGTAATTTTCTGCATCCTGGGGAGATCTTTGAATCTGTCGTTAAGATTCCAAAAATGGCCCATTCGGGAGTTAGTGGTAAAAAGTTAATTAATTCTGAAGTTGCCAATTGTTTGACTTGATACCAAAATGTTTTAATAGAGACACAATCCCAGAGACAGTGGTATAATGTAGCTTCAGAACTAGCACATTTCAGACATTTTGCCGATGTAGAGATACCA
Source organism: Taudactylus pleione (assembly GCA_031769625.1). Taxonomy (NCBI): domain Eukaryota; kingdom Metazoa; phylum Chordata; class Amphibia; order Anura; family Myobatrachidae; genus Taudactylus; species Taudactylus pleione. The sequence goes on from JAUIMM010000904.1 coordinate 1,715,897, forward strand.
ATTAACTGACTACGAGAGGGTGATACATAACCCCTATAAAACAACTTAAAAAACATTTCCTGATATGTAATTGCTGAGAGCACTCTATTTGAATATAGTAGTGCCTGTAGTATTTTGGATTCACTAAGATCCGGGAAGTGTCTCTGCCATCTAGTTATACCCGTTTCATAATGACCACTATAATAAGGTGTTTTGAGTATTTTATAAAATAAGGATATGGCTCCTTTGGAGTTACCTGGGGTCCGAAAAGCTATGTCCAACCGATTCATCCAGTCCATGGGAGATAGTAAGGAAATTACTTTGGCTGTGTAATGTTGTGCCTGTAAGAAGGCTAAATTATGAATCCGTATGAAGGGAAATTTAGCATGTGCCTGTGAAAAAGTAAGGACACGATATGTGTCTGGGTTTGTAGATTTAGAGTAGTTTATTGAAAAGCCTGAAAATTTACCAAATTCCTCCAGCTTCTCTAAAAGAGGGGCTAAACTTTCTCTTGGATTGGAAATAAATAATAAAAGGTCATCAGCAAAAGCTGAGACTTTAACTTCTGTTCGTCCCAGAAAAATACCTTTAAAAAGGGGCCATGACTGCAGCGTTCTTAACAGTGGATCCAATACTAAGTTAAACAATATAGGAGATAATGGACACCCCTGTCGCGTTCCTCTATACATTGTTATAGAGTCACCCAATAGACCATTAATGTATAGTTTTGTATGAGGGGAAGTATATAAATATTTAATCATCTGTGTAAAAGGGGAACCGAATTGTCTAGTTTGTAAAACCGTATATAAATATGGCCATAACACCTTATCGAACGCTTTTTCGGCATCTAAACTCAATAATACATTGGGTGATCCGGTATTAATTGAGGAAGAATAGAGAGCCGCCACCACTAATCGAACATTTTGAACTATGTGTCTACCCTGTGTAAATCCCGTCTGTTGTGGTGACAATAAGGAAGGTAGCATAGATTGTAAATGATTTGCAAAAATTTTGGCTAAGATCTTATAGTCTTGATTAAGGAGGGTTATAGGTCTGTATGAGGATACTGATTCCGGGTTTTTATTAGGTTTTAGTATTAAAATTGTATAGGCATCATTGAATGTACGATATTGAATGGTCCCTTTATGAATCTGTTGGAAAATATGTTTGAGAGTTGGGACCATTTCTTCTTTTAGTATTTTATAAAAGTTCCCATTAAAACCATCTGGTCCCGGTGATTTATGAATTCTTAGACTATTAATATCAGATAGGATTTCTTCTTCATCTATCTCAGCGTTAAGAACTTCCCTCTGCTCCACAGTCAGCCCTGGCAGCCCGGCCTCTCTAAGAAAGGAATTTGAGAACATTGGATCTATAGGGTAATCTTCATAAAGTGAAGCAAAATACGAATGAAAAATTCGAGATATATCATTAGTTTTAGTCGCAGTAATATTTGTTTCTGGATTTAATAATTTTGTAATGAATTGTTTTTTTCCTTGCTGTTTGGCCATATATGCTAATATTTTACCAGATTTACCTCCATGACGGTAATAAGTGTTTTTGGTATAATCCAACCTAATCTGAGCTTCCTTTAATAAAAAGGTTTCTAAAATCTGTTTATGTTTGAGATATAAAGTTTTATTGGCAGCAGTCGAGAATTGAAGATAATGTCGATAAGAGTTTTTTAAACTATCACGTAGAGACTGTAATTTTTTTCTATGTGCACGATTATGTTTAGCCACATAGGAGATTATATGTCCCCTCATCACTGCTTTTGAGGCCTCCCAAAAAAGGACCGGCTCTGACCAATGTTCTAGATTGTAATCTACGTATTCTCTCCATTTATTTTTTAAAAATGTTTGAAAATCATCATTCTGAGACAAGAATGAAGGAAATCGCCAAAGACGTGATGAGTACCAGGTTTCATTTCGAGACAAATTAAAAAGTATAGGGGCATGATCTGAAATAATAATAGGTTCTATGGTTGCATCTGTGACTCTTGATAGTAAAGAATCAGCGGCCAAAAAGTAATCTATTCTTGTGAATACATCGTGTACACGGGAATGGAAAGTAAAATCTCTACTAGTCGGATTATGAAGCCTCCACAAATCAATCATGTCGTGTCGTGTGATTAGAAAGTCTATTCCATTCATTTGATTCTGAGACGTACTATGGGCGCCAGTTGAATGATCTAATAAAGGATTATGGAGACAGTTGAAATCGCCTCCTATAATTAAGTTTGTAGTGTCGTTTTTCATCAATAAATTCGAGATCTTTTTAAAGAAGGCCAAATTTTGGGTATTGGGTGCATATATATTAAGGATACTTAGCTTCTCACCATGGACTGTTAGACAAATCAGAAGAAAACGGCCCTCCTTATCCGCCACCACCATATCAATTGTGTATTGAAGATGTTTGCTGAATAAGATGGCTACACCACGCTTCTGTTTTTCAAAAGAGGCAGAGACACACTCCCGAATCCATGTACTTTTAAGTGTAGCTTGTGAACCTCTTAACCAATGTGTTTCTTGTAATAAAACTATGTCAGGAGTGTATTGTTTAAGGCGAGTTAGAACCTTGCATCTTTTTATGGCGGAATTCAAACCCGCCACATTCCATGATATAAATTTGATAGAAGAGGAAGCCTCCTGAGTTACTATTCTTGTATATCTAGTATTGGTAGTCATCCTATTCCCATTCTAAAAATTGAAAGTTTGAAAGGTAACCAATTAAACATGAGCTCGTCCCATCCCAGCGAGCAGGACAAGCACAGCAAAATAGTACTCCCAGCCGTAGCGAGGGGAAGGCAGAGATTCCCGGATGAAGTGGGAAAAATAATTTAAAAAAAAAGAAGGAAAGAGAAAAATTGGGGAAAGTGTGATAATTGACAGTAATGAAGTATAATCTTATTGTCATGTCTAATGATAACAACATCTTCACCATAAACATTAGAACAAATCGTTTGATTTACCGGAATCCCACTCCACTACAAAAAAGGGTAGCATTGAGGAACCAGCAAACCAACAATACAGTAAACCAAAACAAGAGAGTACAACATAGTTTCATCCATTGGGAGGAGGATTTGAAGCAGAATGATTAAGTGGAATATCAAAGTGAGCTCTAGCTAGGTCTGGAGTTTCAAACATCATTGGTTTTCCCTCTATGAATACCCTCAATTTAGCAGGGTAGAGAAGTGCAAATTTGATGTTTTGTGAAAATAAATGGTTGCAAATTGGGGTAAATTCTTTCCGTTTCAGTGTCACATGAGCGGAGAAATCCTGAAATATTAACAGTTTAAAGTTATGTACTTCAAGAGTGCGTTTCTTTCTATAGGCTATTAGTATATTTTCTTTATCACGGAAGTTAAGGAATCTTGCAATAACTGGTCGAGGGCGAGATTGAGTAGCATGAGGACCTCGATCTGAACCAATGCGATGAGCCCTTTCAATCAGTACTGTACCTGAAGTAGTTGGGACATTGAGAACTTGAATTATGTCTATACTTAGTAGATCAATAAGGTCAGCACCTGTAATAGATTCAGGGACACCTATAAATCTGAGATTATTGCGCCTTTCTCTATTTTCGAGATCATCAATCTTTGCAGTTAGAAATGTAATTTGTTCATTCTGCGAATCATCAGAATTTTGCAGAGATAAGATCATGTCTTCAGTCATACTAACACGCTGTTCTACTTCAGCTAATCGTTTAGTATGAGTTTCCAAATGGGACAGAACCGAATTTAGAGTTGTTTGTATGACATCTAATTTTTTTTCCAGATGAGGATTTAAAGGTTGAGATTCCTCTAAAGCCTGCGAAGGCATAATAGGTGACGAAGAAAGATCTTGTGATAAAGGAGTTTTTGAGTTTTGAGGGGAGATATTTTTAACTTCTTTTACTGAGGGAGTTTTGACTTGTGATACCTTAGTCCTGACCATTGTATCAGTTGGAATTTTGTCAAAAAATTTGTCCATACTGTGGAACCAGTAATTAGCTAGAGACTCGTTACCACCTTGAGAATAATTGTGAATAGTTACATTATTAATCTACATTTCAATGGACAATGGTTTTTAAGTCTAACAATATTAAAAACACTTTAGTATTCGTGAATTAGTAAGAAAAAAAAGGTAATACTTGGGTGTAAATGTAGCATATACTATACAATTACAAGTTGGAAAGTAACAGGAATAACTGAAAAATCTCTCCCGTGTAATGATTTAGGAAATATATCCCAGTTATTGAATGCTAAGGTGAGAATCTATAATCAGCTTGTTGAGCAGAGAAATTTCAAGTAGTTAACCAATAATAACACTAGGTGGCAGACTAAGCCTATGTTTTTAAACTGAGCTAATGAAAAAAAAAATTCCTTGTGATATATAGCTAGTTAGATTTTAACCAAATGAGCAATTAAATATGTTTCTTATGTCCTATTGAACTATAAGTCACCTTAATTTGATAGTTATAAACAGATTATCAACCCAAACAATTGTAGGACAGTAAAAAGTGGGAAAACAAGCATTGCATATATATAAAAACCAACCATATTATAGCATTCACAGTGAACAGCAATAAGAGTCCAGCTATGTTATTGGGGAGAATCCTTTGTCAATAGTGACCCCAGGATATATGACCTATCTTTCAGGGAGTATTAGGATTCACCAATAACCATCAATCATAAGTTCCCCGTCAAAATGAGGAGACAGGTACACCGTTTACAAGCTATGGTGGCTCTTCTGTTCACAGGCTTGTAAGGAGGGTGCAGAATCTTGAAGACCGACACAGAGCAAGCGGATAGGCACTTGGGGTGAGGACTCACAGCCTTTCCAGGACACCACCAATCATGCGGTCACCGGAGCAAAGCTGCAGGCAATAAAACTTATGGCCATCACCTCTGGACTGTTCACAGAATCCGGGGAAGAGATGTACCAGCAGTGATCACACAGCGGAAAGCCCGATGAAGCGCAGTGGACCAGTCCCAACGGGGAGACTCAGCCGATAGCGCCTGAATGAAGCAGAGCGCTCAATACTCACAGGGGGTCAGCAAGATCACGACCAGCAGCAGATGCCTAGCGATCACAGTCCTCACCAGGTGGAGCAGCAAGTCCAGAGGCAAGGATCAGAACCAACTGCAGCAGAACAGGTAAGTCACCTTATCCACGTTGTATCAGCAGTCCCAGCGCACACAGATTCGGGTGATAGCAGAGCGTGCAGCACTCTCAGGGAATCGTCAGGAGCACTTTCAACAGCAGGTGTCCATCAGTTAGAGCCGCCGTCCGTATCGATCCACTGCAGGCTCTCAGCCAGCACGAAAGAGCAGCCTCGATAGAGACCAGCCACCAAGCCGATCTCCCAGTCACGCTGCGTGACAAACAGCACTCCACCGTGGGTATCAGACCATGCCCAGCGACATCAGAAGAGGTCCCGTGGGATAGGAGCTGCCGGCATTAAGGGCTCGAAGAGAGGGCACCGCAGACAAGGAGGTAAGGGAGAGTAGCTCTCAGGCTTCTTGAGGGTGTGGGAAGGAGCCTGGAATTCGCACCTAAATCTCAGGCGGTCATGAACGCCACTTTGTTAAGGGCGGAAATCCGGAGTAGTCAAAAGGCTCTTACCGAAATTAGTAATCCTTTGGCAGCCTAACACACTTAGGCAATGAAATATTGAAAGATAATCCAAAGAAATTGAAGTTCTGAGTAAGGATTACATAGGATTCATGGTAAGATACAGGAGCTTCAATAAAAAGCGGCCATGCACGATGCTCCGCCCACCGGAAGTCACATTTTTCCTATCTTAATTGAAATGCTTGCTATGTATAGAAAAAAAATATAGTATTCCAAAAAGACTTAATATTTTTAAACTGGGTATCCTATACTAAATGAGGGGAAAGTGTTGTTATTTTACACAAAATGGGGAGATATGGGCTTTAGAAGGTATCTAGCTGTGAACAATATACAATTTTGCATACTGATAATCATAATCTGGTTATCACCAGACATAAAGGAGGCACACACTTTGAAAGTTGAGACTTGGGTGAATAGGGATCGGTTTGAGTGATTGCCAGACCAATGTCTGGCATGTTCAAATCCCGATGCCAGAAGAGCGACAGCAGTGAAGATCCCAATAGGTAAGTAAACTATCTATACATAACCCTCTCCCCCATAACCTTAACCCTCCCTTAGGGGTGCCTAACCCTAACCTCCCCCATAGTGCCTAACCCTAAACCCCGCAAGTGCCTAAACTGAACCCCACACTCCCCACAGCCTAAACCTAACCATACTTTCCCTAGCCTAAACCTCCTGTGGGGGTGCCTAACCCTCAGAATCCCCTTGGAGCACCTAAACTAACCTCACCCCCACGGCTGTCCCTGCCCGCTGCCTGGCTTACCTTCGTTTGGTAGGCCAGGTTTCGGGCTCCCGGCATAGGGACAATAATAGGCATCAGGATTTCAATTCTTATCATTAGTTCTCTGTAAGGATTGCACAGTTGGAAAGCCGGCGGTCGGCATTTCGAACATCAGCTTCCTGACTGCATTCCGGTCAATAAGTGGGTGATAAGACACATTGGTGAAAACCAGGAAATATACTTTAGTAGGCAACATTATTTGAAAGCGGGTCTCCCAGCTTTCAAATTTGAGTGTGCACATGGTTAAAGATGTCATTATGGGAGTGAGATAACACATAGGCCCTTCCTCAATATATGGAAAAATTACCTTTTCATTAATGTGGTGTAAAATTGCCTGGTGATCATTTGCAATAAGTACTAAGTGTTCCCTCAAAATTGGCAAGAGGGTACACCCTCTTTATGTAATTAATGCCTCCTATATATTTGTAACCAGGTTGAGGGAGATGTTTCCTCATCAATAAATGAAGTTATTTTTCTATAACGCATGGTGGTTAATGCCTTTCCTTCAGTGTGATTACCATAACAAAACTTTAATGCAGGCACAGAATTTAAAGTGGGGGCAACCCTCATTTACATGAAGGTTACCCAACATATTTACATTGTAGATTGGAAGAGATATAGGGGGACGTAAAGTCACATATCTCACTGTTTTTCATCTTTTATTTAAACAATGCAGTTGGCTCACATGCATGCATGGATGCAATTCAAATTTTAATGCTGGTAAAAGGAGGGCAGACAAAATTATTATTTGGACAAGGTGGTGGACAGGGTTCAATTTCGTTTTGGGTGAGCTATATCCACCACTGTGGAAGACAAGTTGAGGTCATTCTACTGATTGGGAAAACACTTGTCAGTATGAGTCTCACTGGTCCTCCACAGTGAGGGGGTTATTTTACGACAGTAAATTTTCTCTTTTAGCAGAAATTTGTGAAACGGTTTAGTATTGCAATATGCAATTTTATAATATTGATTAAAACATAACTTTTATTGAATCCACTATTTGATCATATGCTTTATTTATATGATTCACCAAACATTAATCTTTAAAACATTTAATTATTATAAATTGTATATTTACTTAACAGCAATTTTTTTCCTGTGCTATATAGACTATTGAAGAAACATTATGTACAGTACTTTATTATTAACAGTTATTTATATAGCGTAGACATATTCTGCAGCACTTTACAGATATTATTTGTCCATTCACATTGCTCCTTGCCCTGGTGGGGCTTACAATCTATATTAACTACCACATGTTACATGCACGTTGTGGTTAATTTTTTTGTTGAGAGTATGTTTTTAAATGTGGGAAGAAACCAGAATACCCAGAAGACACCCACGCAAGCACAGGGAGAATATACAAACTCTACACAGGGCCATAGTGGGAATCGAACCCATTATCTCCGTGTTGTGAGTCAGTAATGCTAACCATTACACCATCTGTGCTATATTACATGTAATCAATATAAATTAACCTTCAATAACTTTAGAAAATACATTAGAATCATCTATTTTCATTGATTTACCAATGTAGAAATCATACTTTTAAGTGATACTGAAAACTTACAAAAAAAATTTTTATTTTGAAAAGTGATGCTCACCTACTCCTTTATAAATCATACCTGTTATTGCTCCTGTTCCTGGCATTTCTCCTAATTTACACAACAATAAAAACTTCAATTAGCTTATTTTATTATGTTTTAATCTTTAAAGACAACAGTAAAGTATACTTCAAAGATAAATTAAGACTTGTATAAGAGCTGCTCACCTACCCCTTTATAAAACATACCAGTTATTACTCCTGTTCCTGGAAATCCTCCTATTTGAAACAATAATAAAAACTTCAATTAGTTAATTTTAATACATATTACTCATTAAAGAAAACAGTAAGATATATTTCTAAGAAAATTTAATTCAGCCACTTAATGTGTTTTGCCTAAACCCTATAGCAGGTGAGGATTTTCTTAGCCCTGTGCAAATGTCTTTTCTGTGTGCATTCATAACATTTCAACATCAATATTACTGATTTTTTATGCAGTACAAACACAAATTATCGTTTTCTTTTTTAGAATAATTTGTATTATCTAGAAATACCATTAGCCTTTGCCAATTCAAAAATGTCAAATAAAATGTATCCAAAATGGCCCAAAAAGTATTATTTTTCCATCTTCTAAATAAAACATAGAAATATTTTTTTGTTCTTGTTTTACCAATTATTCATCTTTTTAAAATAGCAAAAAGCAGGTTTCTATGTTTGTTTCAAAACTTTTATGTGAGAGGAGATGGAACAAGGTTGTACTTCTTTACACAAGATGAGATTGGAGATTTGTTTGCATCTTCATTTGAAAAAATATACATTTTTTATTTTTTCACATTTTTGCTATCTTAATTGAAATGCTTGCTATGTGTAGGCAAATAAAGTATTCCAACAAGATTTACTATTTTTAAACTGGATATCCTATACTAAATGAGGGCCAAGTGTTTTTATTTTACCCAAAATGGGGAGGTATGGGCTTTAGAAAGTATCTAGCTGTGAACAATATACAGTTTTGCATACTGATAATCATAATCTGGTTATCACCAGACATAAAGGAGGCACACACTTTGAAAGTTGAGACTTGGGTGAATAGGGATCACTTTGAGTGTCTGCCAGACCTATGTCCGGCAGTTCAAATCCCGATGCCAGAAGAGCGACAGCAGTGGAGATCCCAAACTATCCCAAACTATAGTAAACTATCTATACCTAACCCTCTCCAACATAACCTTAACCCTCCCTTAGGGGTGCCTAACCCTAACTTCCCCCATAGTGCCTAACCCTAAACCCCGCATGTGCCTAAACTGAACCCCACACTCCCCACAGCCTAAACCTAACCATACTTTCCCTAGCCTAAACCTCCTGTGGGGGTGCCTAACCCTCAGAATCCCCTTGGAGCACCTAAACTAACCTCACCCCCACGGCTGTCCCTGCCCGCTGCCTGGCTTACCTTCGTTTGGTAGGCCAGGTTTTGGGCTCCCGGCATAGGGACAATAATAGGCATCGGGATTTCAATACTCAAATACTTATAAATCATACCTGTTATTACTCCTGTTCCTGGAAATCCTCCTATGTGAAACAATAATTAAAACTTAAATTAGTTAATTTTAGTATATATTATTCATTATAGATAACAGTAAAATATACTTCAAAGAAAATTTCATTCAGCCACTAAACATATTTTGGCTTAACCCTATAGCAGGTGAGGATTTTTTTAGCCTTGAGCAAATGGCTTTTTTTGTGTGCATGCAGCATATTCAACATCAATATTACTGATTTTTATGCAGTACAAACTCAAATTATTGTTTGCCTATTTAGAATCATTTGTATTTTCTAGAAATACCATTAGTCTTTTAAACTATTCTAACATGTCAAATAAAATGTATCCGAAATGGCAAAAACTTATTTTTTTCCATCTTCTAAATAACACATAGAAATATTTTTTATTTCTTCTTTTGGCAATAAACCACCTTTCCAAAAAAGAAAAAAAGCAGGTTTCTATGTGTAGGGTTTGACAAAGAAATCTTCACTTGAAAAAAGCATGCATTTTTTTTTTAATTTTTGCTATCTTAATTGAAATGCTTACTATGTGTAGGAAAAATATAGTATTCCAACAAGGCTTACTATTTTTTAAACTAGATAACCTACTGTAGCATACTAAATGAGGGCCAAGTATTTTTATTTGATACAAATTGCTCTCCAGCTGTGACATATATAATATTTTTTCAACTATTATTATCATAATCTGGTTAAAACCAGAGATTAAGTGGGCACACACTTTGAATGTGTAGACTTCAGTCAGTATGTGGGTGATAAGGCACATGAGTGATAACCAGGAATAGATATTAGTAGGCAACATTATTTGAAAGCGGGTCTCTCAGCTTTCAAATTTGAGTGTGCACATGGTTAAAGATGTCATTATGGGAGTGAGATAACACATAGGCCCTTCCTCAATATATGGAAAAATTACCTTTTCATTAATGTGGTGTAATATTGCCTGGTGATCATTTGCAATAAGTACTAAGTGTTCCCTCAAAATTGGCAAGAGGGTACACCCTCTTTATGTAATTAATGCCTCCTAATTATTTGTAACCAGGTTGAGGGAGATGTTTCCTCATCAATAAATGAAGTTATTTTTCTATAACGCATGGTGGTTAATGCCTTGCCTTCAGTGTGATTACCATAAAAAAACTTTAATGTAGGCACAGAATTTAAAGTGGGGACAACCCTCATTTACATGAAGGTAACCCAACATATTTACATTGTAGATTGGAAGAGATATAGGGAGATGTAAAGTCACCCATCTCACTGTTTTTCATCTTTTATTTAAACAATGCAGTTGGCTCACATGCATGCATGGATGCAATTCAAATTTTAATGCTGGTAAAAGGAGGGCAGACAAAATTATTATTTGGACAAGGTGGTGGACAGGGTTCAATTTCATTTTGGGTGTGCTATATCCACCACTGTGGAAGACAAGTTGAGGTCATTCTCCTGATTGGGAAAACACTTGTCAGTATGAGTCTCACTGGTCCTCCACAGTGAGGGGGTTATTTTACGACATTAAATTTTCTCTTTTAGCAGAAATTTGTGAAACGGTTTAGTATTGCAATATGCAATTTTATAATATTGATTAAAACATAACTTTTATTGAATCCACTATTTGATCACATGCTTTATTTATATGATTCACCAAACATTAATCTTTAATACATTTAATTATTAAAAATTGTATATTTACTTAACAGCAATTTTTTTCCTGTGCTATATAGACTATTGAAGAAACATTATGTACAGTACTTTATTATTAACAGTTATTTATATAGCGTAGACATATTCTGCAGCACTTTACAGATATTATTTGTCCATTCACATTGCTCCTTGCCTTGGTGGGGCTTACAATCTATATTACCTACCATATGTTACTTGCACGTTGTGGTTAATTTTTTTGTTGAGAGTATGTTTTTAAATGTGGGAAGAAACCAGAATACCCAGAAGACACCCACGCAAGCACAGGGAGAATATACAAACTCCACACAGGGCCATAGTGGGAATCGAACCCATTATCTCCATGTTGTGAGTCAGTATTGCAAACCATTACACCATCTGTGCTATATTACTTGTAATCAATATAAATTAACCTTCAATAACTTTAGAAAATACATTAGAATCATATATTTTCATTCAATTTACCAATGTAGAAATCATACTTTTAAGTGATATTGAAAAATTACAAATATTTTTTTTTATTTTGAAAAGTGATGCTCACCTTCTCCTTTATAAATCATACCTGTTATTGCTCCTGTTCCTGGCATTTCTCCTAATTTACACAATAATAAAAACTTAAATGAGCTTATTTTATTGTGCTTTACTCTTTAAAGACAACAGTAAAGTATACATCAAAGATAAATGAAGACTTGTATAAGAGCTGCTCACCTACCCCTTTATAAAACATACCTGTTATTACTCCTGTTCCTGGAAATCCTCCTATTTGAAACAATAATAAAAACTTCAATTAGTTAATTTTAGTATATATTACTCATTAAAGAAAACAGTAAGATATACTTCTTTGAAAATTTAATTCAGCCACTAAATGTATTTTCCTTAACCCTATAGCAGGTGAGGATTTTCTTAGCCCTGTGCAAATGTCTTTTCTGTGTGCATGCATAACATTTCAACATCAATATTACTGATTTTTTATGCAGTACAAACACAAACTATTGTTTTCTTTTTTAGAATAATTTGTATTTTCTAGAAATACCATTAGCCTTTGCCAATTCTAAAATGTCAAATAAAATGTATCCAAAATGGCCCAAAAAGTATTATTTTTCCATCTTCTAAATAAAACATAGAAATATTTTTTTGTTCTTGTTTTACCAATTATTCATCTTTTTAAAATAGCAAAAAGCAGGTTTCTATGTTTGTTTCAAAACTTTTATGTGAGAGGAGATGGAACAAGGTTGTACTTCTTTACACAAGATGAGCTTGGAGATTTGTTTGCATCTTCATTTGAAAAAATATACATTTTTTATTTTTTCACATTTTTGCTATCTTAATTGAAATGCTTGCTATGTGTAGGCAAAATATAGTATTCCAACAAGATTTACTATTTTTAAACTGGATATCCTATACTAAATGAGGGCCAAGTGTTTTTATTTTACACAAAATGGGGAGGTATGGGCTTTAGAAGGTATCTAGCTGTGAACAATATACAGTTTTGCATACTGATAATCATAATCTGGTTATCACCAGACATAAAGGAGGCACACACTTTGAAAGTTGAGACTTGGGTGAATAGGGATCACTTTGAGTGTCTGCCAGACCTATGTCCGGCAGTTCAAATCCCGATGCCAGAAGAGCGACAGCAGTGGAGATCCCAAACTATCCCAAACTATAGTAAACTATCTATACCTAACCCTCTCCAACATAACCTTAACCCTCACTTAGGGGTGCCTAACCCTAACCTCCCCCATAGTGCCTAACCCTAAACCCCGCATGTGCCTAAACTGAACCCCACACTCCCCACAGCCTAAACCTAACCATACTTTCCCTAGCCTAAACCTCCTGTGGGGGTGCCTAACCCTCAGAATCCCCTTGGAGCACCTAAACTAACCTCACCCCCACGGCTGTCCCTGCCCGCTGCCTGGCTTACCTTCGTTTCGTAGGCCAGGTTTTGGGCTCCCGGCATAGGGACAATAATAGGCATCGGGATTTCAATACTCAAATACTTAGAAATCATACCTGTTATTACTCCTGTTCCTGGAAATCCTCCTATGTGAAACAATAATTAAAACTTAAATTAGTTAATTTTAGTATATATTATTCATTAAAGATAACAGTAAAATATACTTCAAAGAAAATTTAATTCAGCCACTAAACATATTTTGACTTAACCCTATAGCAGGTGAGGATTTTTTTTAGCCTTGTGCAAATGGCTTTTTTTGTGTGCATGCAGCATATTCAACATCAATATTACTGATTTTTATGCAGTACAAACTCAAATTATTGTTTGCCTATTTAGAATCATTTGTATTTTCTAGAAATACCATTAGTCTTTTAAACTATTCTAACATGTCAAATAAAATGTATCCGAAATGGCAAAAACTTATTTTTTTCCATCTTCTAAATAACACATAGAAATATTTTTTATTTCTTCTTTTGGCAATAAACCACCTTTCCAAAAAAGAAAAAAAGCAGGTTTCTATGTGTAGGGTTTGACAAAGAAATCTTCACTTGAAAAAAGCATGCATTTTTTTTTTTAATTTTTGCTATCTTAATTGAAATGCTTACTATGTGTAGGAAAAATATAGTATTCCAACAAGGCTTACTATTTTTTAAACTAGATAACCTACTGTAGCATACTAAATGAGGGCCAAGTATTTTTATTTGATACAAATTGCACTCCAGCTGTGACAAATATAATATTTTTTCAACTATTATTATCATAATCTGGTTAACACCAGAGATTAAGTGGGCACACACTTTGAATGTGTAGACTTCAGTCAGTATGTGGGTGATAAGGCACATGAGTGATAACCAGGAATAGATATTAGTAGGCAACATTATTTGAAAGCGGGTCTCTCAGCTTTCAAATTTGAGTGTGCACATGGTTAAAGATGTCATTATGGGAGTGAGATAACACATAGGCCCTTCCTCAATATATGGAAAAATTACCTTTTCATTAATGTGGTGTAATATTGCCTGGTGATCATTTGCAATAAGTACTAAGTGTTCCCTCAAAATTGGCAAGAGGGTACACCCTCTTTATGTAATTAATGCCTCCTAAATATTTGTAACCAGGTTGAGGGAGATGTTTCCTCATCAATAAATGAAGTTATTTTTCTATAACGCATGGTGGTTAATGCCTTGCCTTCAGTGTGATTACCATAAAAAAACTTTAATGTAGGCACAGAATTTAAAGTGGGGACAACCCTCATTTACATGAAGGTAACCCAACATATTTACATTGTAGATTGGAAGAGATATAGGGAGATGTAAAGTCACCCATCTCACTGTTTTTCATCTTTTATTTAAACAATGCAGTTGGCTCACATGCATGCATGGATGCAATTCAAATTTTAATGCTGGTAAAAGGAGGGCAGACAAAATTATTATTTGGACAAGGTGGTGGACAGGGTTCAATTTCATTTTGGGTGTGCTATATCCACCACTGTGGAAGACAAGTTGAGGTCATTCTCCTGATTGGGAAAACACTTGTCAGTATGAGTCTCACTGGTCCTCCACAGTGAGGGGGTTATTTTACGACATTAAATTTTCTCTTTTAGCAGAAATTTGTGAAACGGTTTAGTATTGCAATATGCAATTTTATAATATTGATTAAAACATAACTTTTATTGAATCCACTATTTGATCACATGCTTTATTTATATGATTCACCAAACATTAATCTTTAATACATTTAATTATTAAAAATTGTATATTTACTTAACAGCAATTTTTTCCCTGTGCTATATAGACTATTGAAGAAACATTATGTACAGTACTTTATTATTAACAGTTATTTATATAGCGTAGACATATTCTGCAGCACTTTACAGATATTATTTGTCCATTCACATTGCTCCTTGCCTTGGTGGGGCTTATAATCTCTATTACCTACCATATGTTACATGCACGTTGTGGTTAATTTTTTTGTTGAGAGTATGTTTTTAAATGTGGGAAGAAACCAGAATACCCAGAAGACACCCACGCAAGCACAGGGAGAATATACAAACTCCACACAGGGCCATAGTGGGAATCAAACCCATTATCTCCATGTTGTGAGTCAGTATTGCAAACCATTACACCATCTGTGCTATATTACTTGTAATCAATATAAATTAACCTTCAATAACTTTAGAAAATACATTAGAATCATATATTTTCATTCAATTTACCAATGTAGAAATCATACTTTTAAGTGATATTGAAAAATTACAAATATTTTTTTTTATTTTGAAAAGTGATGCTCACCTACTCCTTTATAAATCATACCTGTTATTGCTCCTGTTCCTGGCATTTCTCCTAATTTACACAATAATAAAAACTTAAATTAGCTTATTTTATTGTGTTTTACTCTTTAAAGACAACAGTAAAGTATACATCAAAGATAAATGAAGACTTGTATAAGAGCTGCTCACCTACCCCTTTATAAAACATACCTGTTATTACTCCTGTTCCTGGAAATCCTCCTATTTGAAACAATAATAAAAACTTCAATTAGTTAATTTTAGTATATATTACTCATTAAAGAAAACAGTAAGATATACTTCTTTGAAAATTTAATTCAGCCACTAAATGTATTTTGCCTTAACCCTATAGCAGGTGAGGATTTTCTTAGCCCTGTGCAAATGTCTTTTCTGTGTGCATTCATAACATTTCAACATCAATATTACTGATTTTTTATGCAGTACAAACACAAATTATTGCTTTCTTTTTTAGAATAATTTGTATTTTCTAGAAATACCATTAGCCTTTGCCAATTCTAAAATGTCAAATAAAATGTATCCAAAATGGCCCAAAAAGTATTATTTTTCCATCTTCTAAATAAAACATAGAAATATTTTTTTGTTCTTGTTTTACCAATTATTCATCATTTTAAAATAGCAAAAAGAAGGTTTCTATGTGTGTTTCAAAACTTTTATGTGAGAGGAGATGGAACAAGGATGTACTTCTTTACACAAGATGAGCTTGGAGATTTGTTTGCATCTTCATTTGAAAAAATATACATATTTTATTTTTTACCATTTTTGCTATCTTAATTGAAATGCTTGCTATGTGTAGGCAAAATATAGTATTCCAACAAGATTTACTATTTTTAAACTGGATATCCTATACTAACTGAGGGCCAAGTGTTGTTATTTTACACAAAATGGGGAGATATGGGCTTTAGAAGGTATCTAGCTGTGAACAATATACAATTTTGCATACTGATAATTATAATCTAGTTATCACCAGACATAAAGGAGGCACACACTTTGAAAGTTGAGACTTGGGTGAATATGGATCAGTTTGAGTGACTGCCAGACCTATGTCCGGCAGTTCAAATCCCGATGCCAGAAGAGCGACAGCAGTGAAGATCCCAATAGGTAAGTAAACTATCTATACCTAACCCTCTCCCCCATAACCTTAACCCTCCCTTAGGGGTGCCTAACCCTAACCTCCCCGATAGTGCCTAACCCTCAACCCCGCAAGTGCCTAAACTGAACCCCACACTCCTCACAGCCTACACCTAACCATTCTTTCCTTAGCCTAAACCTCCTGTGGGGGTGCCTAACCCTCAGAATCCCCTTGGAGCACCTAAACTAACCTCACCCCCACGGCTGTCCCTGCCCGCTGCCTGGCTTACCTTCATTTGGTAGGCCAGGTTTCGGGCTCCCGGCATAGGGACAATAATAGGCATCGGGATTTCAATACTTATCATTAGTCCTCTGTAAGGATTGCACAGTTGGAAAGCCTGTGGTTGGCATTTCAACCATCGGCTTCCTGACTGCATAACGGTCAATAAGTGGGTGATAAGACACATTGTTGAAAACCAGGAAATATACTTTAGTAGGCAACATTATTTGAAAGTGGGTCTACCAGCTTTCAAGTATGAGAGTGCACATATTTACAGATATCATTATTGGAGTGATAGAAAACATCGGCCCTTCCTCAATATATGGAAAAGTTACATTTTCTGTAATGTGGGGTAATTTTACCTGGTGATCATCAAATAAAGATTTTTATAAGAGCTGCTCACCTACCCATTTATAAATCATACCTGTTATTAATCCTGTTCCTGGAAATCCTCCTATGTGAAACAATAATAAAAACTTAAATTAGTTAATTTTAGCATATATTGTTCATTAAAGAAAACAGTAAAATATACTTCAAAGAAAATTTCATTTGGCCACTAAACATATTTTGCCTTAACCCTATAGCAGGTGAGGATTTTTTTTAGCCTTGTGCAAATGTCTTTTTGTGTGTGCATGCATCATATTTCAACATCAATATTACTGATTTTTTTCATGCAGTACAAACACAAATTATTGTTTGCCTATTTAGTACAAATTGTATTTTCTAGAAATACCATTAGTCTTTTTGCCTATTCTAACACGTCAAATAAAATGTATCTGAAATGGCAAAAAATATTTTTTTTCCATCTTCTATATAACACATAGAAATATTTTTTATTTCTTATTTTGGCAATAAACCACCTTTCCAAAATAGAAAAAAAGCAGGTTTCTATGTGTAGGGTGTGACAAAGAAATCTTCACTTGAAAAAAGCATGCATTTTTTTTTTAATTTTTCTATCTTAATTGAAATGCTTACTATATGTAGGAAAAATATAGTATTCCAACAAGGCTTACTATTTTTTAAATTAGATAACCTACTATAGCATTCTAAATGAGGACCAAGTGTTTTTATTTGACACAAATTGCTCTCCAGCTGTGACAAATATAATATTTGATGTAATATTATTATCAGAATCTGGTTAACACCACCAGACATTAAGTGGGCACACACTTTGAATGTGTAGACTTGGGTCAATATGTGGGTGATAAGGCACATTAGGGATAACCAGGAATAGATATTAGTAGGCAACATTATTTGAAAGTGGGTCTTCCACCTTTCAAATTTGAGTGTGCACATGGTTAAAGATGTCATTATGGGAGTGATAGAACACATGGGCCCTTCCTAAATATATGGAAAAATTACCTTTTCATTAATGTGGTGTAATATTGCCTGGTGAACATTTGCAATATGTACTAAGTGTTCCCCCAAAATTTGCAAGAGGGTATACCCTCTTTATGTAATTAATGCCTCCTAATTATTTGTAACCAGGTAGAGGGAGATCTTTCCTCATCAATAAATTAAGTTATTTTTCTATAGCGCATTGTGGTTAAAGTCTGGTGTTCAGTGTGATTACCAAAAAAAAACTTTGATGTAGGAACACAATTTAAAGTTGGGACAACCCTCATTTACATGAAGGTAACCCAACATATTTACATTGTTGGTTTGGTAGAGATATAGGGAGATGCAAAAGTCACCCATCTCACTGTTTTTCATATTTTATTTAAACAATGCAGTTGACTCACATACATGCATGGATGCAATACCAATATTGATGCTGGTGAAAGGAGGGCAGACAAAATTATTGTTTGGACGAGGTGGTGAACTGGGTTCAATTTTGTTTAGGGTGTGCTATATCCACCACTATGGAAGACGAGTTGAGGTCATTCTCCTGATTGTGAATGCATATGTGGGTATGAGTCTCACTGGTCTTCAACAGTGAGGGAGTTATTTTACAACATTCCATTTTCTCTTTTAGCAGCAGTTTGTGAAACGGTTTAGTATTGCAATGTGCAATTTTATAATATTGATTAAAATATAAAAATTTTTGAATCCACTATTTGATAATATGCTTTATTTATATGATTCACCAAACATTGATCTTTAATACATTTAATTATTATAAATTGTATATTTATTTAACAGCAAATTTTTTCCTGTCCTATATAAACTATTGAAGAAAAATGATGTACAGTACTTTATTAATAACAGTTATTTATATAGTGCAGACATATTCTGCAGCACTTTACAGATATTATTTGTCCATTCACATTGCTCCTTGCCCTGGTGGGGCTTACAATCTATATTACCTAGTACATGTTACATGAACGTTGTGGTTAATTTTTTGTTGAGAGCATGTTATTAAATGTGGGAAAAAAACAGAATACCCAGAAGACACCCAAGCAAGCACAGGGAGAATATACAAACTCCTCACAGGGCTTAGTGGGAATCAAACCCATTATCTCCGTGTTGTGAGTCAGTAATGCTAACCATTACACCATCTGTGCTATATTACTTGTAATCAATATACATTAACCTTCATTATCTTTAAAAAATTAAATTAGAATCATATATTTTCATTCAATTTACCAATGTAGAAATCATACTTTTCAGTGATACTGAAAAATTACAAATATTTTTTTTATTTTTAAAAGTGATGCTCATCTACTCCTTTATAAATCATACATGTTATTGCTCCTGTTCCTGGCAATTCTCCTAATTTACACAATAATAAAAACTACAATTACTTTATTTTATTATGTTTTCCTCTTTAATGACAACAGTAAAATTGACTTCAAAGATAAATTGAGTTGTATAAGACCTGCTCACCGACCCCTTTGTAAATCATACCTGTTATTACTCCTGTTCCTGGAAATCCTCCTATTTGAAACATAAAAACTTCAATTAGTTAATTTTGGTATACATATCACTCATTAAAGCAAAAAGTAAAACATACTTCAAAGAAATTTTAATTCAGCCACTAAACATATTTT
The DNA here is from genome assembly GCA_031769625.1 of Taudactylus pleione. Classification (NCBI taxonomy): domain Eukaryota; kingdom Metazoa; phylum Chordata; class Amphibia; order Anura; family Myobatrachidae; genus Taudactylus; species Taudactylus pleione. Next base: position 1,735,637 of record JAUIMM010000904.1, read on the forward strand.
GCCCTAACAATGTAGCAGGTGAGGATTTTTTTAGCTCTGTGCAAATGTCTTTATTTGTGTACATTCATCACATTTCAACATCAATATTACTGATTTTTTTAAACAGTATAAACACAAATTTGTGTTTGTCTATTTTGAAAAATTTGTATTATCTAGAAATTCCATTAGACTTTTTGCCTATTCTAGCATGTCAAAAAAATTATCCAAAATATCCAAAAAAGTTTTTTTTCCATCTTCTAATTAACACATATAAATATTTTTTAATTCTTGTTTTGCCAATAATTCACCTATCCAAAATAGCAAAAAGCAAGTTTCTATGTGTAGGGTTTGACAAAGAAATCTTCACTTGAAAAAAAGTGCATTTTTTTTTTGCTTTCTTGATTTAAATCTTTACTATGTGTAGGAAGAATATACTAGTTTAACAAGTCTTACTATTTTTGAAACTAGATAACCTAACATACTAAATGATGGCCACTTGTTGTTATTAGAAACGAGATGGGGAGATATGGGCTTTATATGCTCTCCAGCTATGGAAAATATAATATTTTGTGTACTATTATAATCATTATCATGATATTACCAGACTTTAAGGAGGCACACACTTTGAAAGTGGAGACTTAGGTCAATATGTGGGAGATAAGGCACATTGGTGATAACAAAGTAATAAATATGCATAAGTAACATTATTTGAAAATGGGTCTCCCAGCTTTCACAGAGTGAATATTCTTCTGAACAAGGAAACAAGAAGGATTTTTAAACTTGGATCAGTCCATCTGATGGGACTTAATGATAAAATTAACTGCAATACATTAACCTAATCAGCTTTTTCTTACTATGTTTTGTTGCCCACAGATGCCACACACTGGAGCCCAGCCATGAGGTAGATGGTGGGACGGGTGAGGATCCTGATGTGCCTGCACCTGGAGGTAGTGTGGCATGTGCAACATGGGCTTGTACCATGGAATGCAGCCATTGGTTGCCCAGTGATGCGGGCTGATGGGAACCAGATACGCCATGACTAGTGGCTTCTGGCTGTGGACCCAGGTGGAGGATGGCTCAGGCGGGATCGCACACTACATAAGGGGGATAAGTTGCATTTATGTTTGTCTATTATTGTTGATGTGGGCTTGAGAAAGGGGGTTGAACCCCAAAACATTGCTCAATACATCATTGTTTGTTGTAAGTCTTTGGGTGCTGTTCTTATTTCTCTCTCTCTCTCTCTCTCTCTCTCTATATATATATATATATATATATATATATATACATAGCAAAACTTGGCAGTAAACACACCTCTACACAGTTAAGTAAATTAAGCAGCACTCCGAACATGCATATAAAACCTAACCATAAAAGGAACATTTTCTTACAATAAGGATATAAGAGAAATTCAAAAACATATACCAGGGGCCATGAAATGTTATCCATCAGAAAAGTTTCTACTTACAGTATGTCAACTCCAGCCACATTTAGGGCCGTATTCAATAAGTTTATCACCCACGATACTTTTTCGCATGGCAAGGTTTTCACCTACATCACTGGTTTTGTATGCAGAAAAGTATCTGGCGTGCTCCCTCTATACCCCGTATTCAATTAGAACGGATGTGAAAATGGCACCTGGCAAAACCGAAACAGGTGAAAAGTCCTGTCAAAAATGGGGAACTCAACCTGACACCCCCCAAAAGATGCACTAACATTGGGGAACACTATAGATGCCCACATTTAGCCCTATTGAAGGTATTTGGTGTACTTAAGTTGTGACAATTGGTTCCAATTAGCGCATTAAGACAAGTGGTAAAGAATAGCATTATGCAATATTTTTTGGAGGAAATAACTACTCCTAGCAAATTTGGTGTACATGAAAATGGGGGCTAGCATATTTTTAAGTTGCTAAAGTAAAGTTTAAAATCACGTTAAAAAACAACATGCAGCAACCACCTGCAATCATAAAAGCACCTGCCCCGTACTTGGGGGCCCCCAGAAGTCTATTTTGCTAGTTTTTAAGTTTGTCCCCCAACTTTGCACTTTTTCACCCCCAAAATGAGAGTATTTATTGGAGTATTCTAAAGTCTTTTTTTTTTACATTTGATAGAGTTTATCTTTGGGGGACTGTCCCAAGGGTGCAGGGGGGTTTCCCAAAATTTGCACCCCAAAACAGCAATTCTGCACTCTTTTCCACCTGCTATTCATGTGAAATGTCTTTGGAATTGCATACGGGGATACGTTTTCGCCTGGCAAAATAATATCATCCGCGATACTTTTATGCTGATTCTGACTTTTCACCGCTAAATGAATAAGGCCCAAACTGTCTATCTCAGTGCCCCATACTTGGGGGCCCCCAGAAGTCTATTTTGCTAGTTTTTAAGTTTGTCCCATAACTTTGCACTTTTTCGCCCCCAAAATGAGAGTATTTATTGAAGGGTATTCTAAAGTCTTTTATTTTTATTTGACAGTTTATCTTTGGGGGACTGTCCCAAGGGTGCAGGGGGTTTACTCAAAGTTTGCACCCCAAAACCGCAATTCTGCACTTTTTTCTGCCTGCTATTCATTGGCAAAACTTTTCCGTCAATTACATTGCATTGACTTTTCACGTACTTGAAAAGTCTTTGGAATTAAATACGGGGATAAGATTTTGCCTGGAAAAATTATGTCATCCGCAATACTTTTCCGCGGATTCAGACTTTTCGCTGCTAATTGAATAAGGCCCTAAGTGTCTGTCTCTGTGCTGTATTTATTGTCATGCGATAGCAGACTCTTATCGGGATTTGGACTCATTTGAAATTGAAGAATCTTTTTTCACATAAATGAAATAGGAATGGTAAAAAATGGGAAACACTGAAATTTTGTGTCAGTAAACATCAATTTTTCTGGAGAAACTGGATAATACATATCAATTTCTACATGTTATAAAATAAAGTTCATAGTTGTGAAGCATAAGCCAAGAAAGCACTAGGACATCCATTTTTCATTGACTTGATTCACTAACATCATTCCTGCTTGACTCTCTTTTGTCATACATTAATGTTTCATACACCTAAACCTTCCTTGACAAATGTTCTATAGAAAAGTGAAAACTATATCAAAATCCTTCAAGTGGTTCTTGAGATTAGCCTGAACAAACAAACAGACAACTGCCAGGGACTCTTTTTTATACTATGTACTAGCAACCTGTCCCGGCTTCTCACAACCCCTTACATATCATAAGAACCTACACCATCAGCCACTGGGATGTGCTGGGAAAAACAGGAGGATCATGGATGAGAGATTTGTATTGAAGCTACCATAACCACAATCAGCATCATCTCCTCGTGCTGGGGCACCTGTGCATATTTCCTTAGCCTCCAGGTGCACCCCTCCCCAGCTGTCAAACCTGGAGATGTCCTCTTTGCACAATGTACCCTGTACTTCCTGGGCTTCCTCTTGAACTTCCTCTGCATGGTGCCCCTGTCTGAGAAGAGCACTGACTTACATGGAAGGTGCCTCCTGTTCACCAAGGGCTTGTGGCTGAGTAAGAACATCACACTGGTGAGGGAGCACATCATGGTGGAGGAATGGTGGCTGGAGTCCACCTGCAGGTTCACTGTAGAAAAGGACATCAGAATCTGATGATTACTAACCATCAGTGTATTTGTTCTGATGGTAGTGTTTTTACCATTTGATGGTGGTGGTCCGATGTTTGCGACCATCAAATGAAAATCATTTTATGGTGTTTATCTATGCCTCCCCTGGATTCTTCCTGGCTACTTTGTCTGCATCAGGGTATCTTCATAGGTTTGTTGGAGGCTGTCTCTCATTCTATGTCTGCCTTAGATATGACCATGAACAGTACTTTACTCCCTCCCCTCTCTATGCTGCTGCTAAGCAACAGGGCACATTGCTATCTTTGATTGGTTCTCACTGTCTCAGAGAGCCAATCAGAGAGTGGCCCTTGTCCTTGCAGCAGAAGCAGTCAATCACTCACACAGCACAACAGTTTTTTCTGTGACTTGCTTCATTCCATGCCTCAGTATCCAATGCTCTCTTGCTGTTTCAGCACCTTGGCCAGTTCCTATACAACAGCATAGTGCAAGATTTTTTCTGTGACATGCTTCACTAAAATCTACACAGCTCGGTTCCCTGTAGTCACAGATGAATGATTCATACAGCTAAACTTTCCATGACCAATGTTGTATAGAAAAGTGAAAGCCCCATCAAAATCCATCCAGTCATTCAAGAGATAAGATCAAATGAACAGATAGTCCCCTAGACTTTATATATTTAAAGAATATTATATATATATATATACTGTATATAATGGGATTTTATGGGACAACAAAGAGTGTTGGGTGGCTGTGTGAAGGAATCCCTTATACCCCAAGATCTAGTGGGCTCAAAAATAATCTGCGATATCAATGGCGGAGGTGAGGTCAAACAATCACAAAGCCTTTTTTGTCTGTGTGTTGTTTCTTATGGTGGTGTTATAAGGATCTTGGTCTGCTATGCGATTGGTCATTTGTTAATTGCTTCCTCCTGATAGGTTGTCTGTGAGGTGCAATTCCAATCTGTAAATCTCCTTAATGGGATGGTATTTCACTTCTCAGTATGAGTTTTGTTTCTTTTTTATTGATGTTGTATCACTTGTACATATTGGTCATAATAAATGATAGATACAGTATATAACATACCTAACTGAAGTACCCGCCATTGCCCGGGTTAAAATCTTTGAGCTATTAAGTTTTATTATGTAATGTTGTCCAAATCCATCCAGTGGAAGGCCCAAAACAGACTCCCTGGTTCAAAGTTCTGCCCGGCGCACAATGCTGTGAGATCCAACCGGGACCCAAACCTGTCAGGATCTGGCCTGGAATTGGCCTTTACTTACAGCTTGACTAATGTCTTTAGGCTCTGAGGCATTCAGACATCAGTGGCAGTGGTGGGTTATGGCTGAGGATTCTCCCCGGGGTCCGGTTGTGTGCACCTGGACTCCTGTGTCAGCAGGCATGGGCGCAGCCATGTTGGTTCATCTCACCTGACCAGTTTCCTCCTATAGCAGTCCACATAGTGTATTAAATTAGGGGTAGGGGGCTGGGGAAGCACTTCTGCACTAGGTTTAGGTTTAAGAAAAATATATATACTTGTGTAATGGCCCCAATTAGACAATTTGTGGTACATATGACATCATTCTATGGGGGGGCTGCCAAGGACAATAAATAGGAGTTTACAAAAAAGAGAAGAAAATGGTATTGTCTCTTTGTTGGCGCACATAGAGGATAATTATATATAAAATATAACTTTTATTAAATAAATTATTTTAAAAAGTTTTCCGCCTTATTAGTGAAATATTCCAAGAAAAAATATAATAAAAACATTTAAACAAACGTGTGTCATCAGTTGATATTAAATTATTAATAATTCATTTGTCTCTGTGTCCCTTTTGGTTATGTTTCTGAGTAAAGATTCTATTAAATGTTGTTGTCTCCAGTGTCATTAATCATAACATATATTTATATAGTTGAAATCAATTAGCCCTGCATGTACTACCCACAAATGTAGCTAGATAAACTGTGTTGAAACTAAACCAAGATATAAATTCCATTGGTGATATTATGCTGCCATCTACTGATTATGGTATGCCATTACACCATTAGTTAAATGGAGAAAATAAACCATGTTGATTTAATGGGTGCTATATTATGCCCAATGTCCTCTATGAGGGCCACCTATTTGTATTCATGGAATATTGTCAGTTCCTGATACAAATCTTAGTGTCCCCTATTGGGTTAAGAAATGAACAATCAACTGCAGCTATCATATAAATTAATAGGTTTGATAGTCTCTAAAAAGTGATATATTGAGAAGTGTTGATAACATATCAATCAAAAAGCATTCACATTTGTGCTAAATGGTGTACATCACATATTAAACTTCAATTTATATGATAAGTATGTTATACCTCTATTGTAGTGTCTCCCATAAGGGTAATAAAGATTATATTTATATTATATTAACTCCTCTTATGGGGCTGCAAAATACATTAATGAGTTATAATGCTAATTCAAATGATATATAAACTATCAGTGATTTGAAGGAAGCTATAATAACTAGTATATGACATAATCAGCTTGATTAATAAGGGTTGTATCTCACAGCTCCCCCTATTGGGTTCTATTGAATTGCATCACATTTAGCTGGTTGAAATTAATTATTATAGCTCCCTCTATTGGATTACATCACACTTTGCTAATAGAATTGATTTATTACAGCTCCGCCTATTGGATTGCATCATAATTTACTGATAGAAATTTTATAATATTTAAACTAATTAATATGCGGACATCTTAATGCCCTAGTTGATATTATTGCTTAACCCAAATATAAGGATTCCCTTGTATAGCTATAGGGTTTATTTGTGCAGTATGGTACTGTATTTGGTTTGTGCTCAGAATATGGCACCCCCTGTTGGTTTTAATTATACCTAATAAAATACAGTGCTATTGTTGTAGCTCCCTCTATAGGGCTGCAAAATTGGTTTAATAAACTGTTACTCACTCAGATTAACATTACTGTGTGTTTAGTGTAGGTTCTTCATGCCCGGCTGCAAGGTTTAATCACAAGTAGTAGTATTGGAGTAGATTATATATATTCACACTATTTGCTCAGAGTAACACTATAACATACTCTAAGTACTAGGAAAGCATGTTAATGCATGCCATTTTCTTCACTGTGATAATCACATTTGCTTATACACACAGTGGAGGCAGTGCTTTCAAGTGCTACTAACACAACATAGGACACTATCAGCAGCAGGGGCTGCAAAAAGCCAACGTACGTTTCACAAAAGTTATGTTATTTCAAGGCAACCCGATTGCCTTATCCAGTGAGGCTTTATTCCAGTCAGAGCCAATCAAAATGCAGTATTAAGGTCACATGGTCTTCTGGACCAATAAGCAGCTGGCTTAATATTAGCCTCAGCAAGTGTGCTGCTGAGCCAATCAGGAGGTCGCTTTTATATAAAAGCAGTGTAGTTTTTATCCCTGTTCTCCATTATTAAAGGGACTGACCAATCCTGAACAAGAATCCAGGACACACTCATCAGATGTAAACAGCTCCACGATCTTAGTATTCTTAATATCCATATTATAAATAGACTTATCAGCCACATCACAAAATTCATTGTTAGATTCATTAAAACCATAGGAAATAAAACAGGTAAGTGTATAGATTATGCAGGTTATTAATTCCCAGAACATTATTACCTAGCAATTAGATTATCCATATTAAAAAGTGTCAAATATTAAATATATGTACATGGAAAAAAAAATTTTGTTTGTGTTTATTATTGAATTATTATAAACTATTAAAAATAATAGTTAAAATATATGTTCAAGCAATTTCACTTTTAGCGGTCTCTTGGTTTTACCAATATAACCTAATATATTTAATTATTCCTTTCACACATTACTGAACCTTTTTTCACAATCATCTACTTTCACTCCATACTCTATTATTATTTTTAATAGCTTATAATAATTCAATAATAAACACAAACAAAAATTTCTTTTTCCATGTACATATATTTAATATTTGACACTTTTTAATATGGCTAATAGATACACAGATTGTTATATACCTGTTAATGGATATGATACTGAATATGACTTGCAGTCATAAAAATATCCTACAATTTATAGCTTGTATACTGTAATCTAATTGCTAGGTAATAATGTTCTGGATATTAATAACCTGCATAATCTATACACTTACCTGTTTTATTTCCTATGGTTTTAATGAATCTAATAATGAATTTTGTGATGTGGCTGATAAGTCTATTTATAATATGGATATTAAGAATACTAAGATCGTGGAGCTGTTTACATCTGATGAGTGTGTCCTGGATTCTTGTTCAGGATTGGTCAGTCCCTTTAATAATGGAGAACAGGGATAAAAACTACACTGCTTTGATATATAAGCAACCTCCTGATTGGCTCAGCAGCACACTTGCTGAGGCTAATACTAAGCCGGCTGCTGATTGGTCCAGCGGAGCATGTGACCTTAATACTGCATTTTCATTGGCTCCTGACTGGAATAAAGCCTCACTGGATAAGGCAATCGGGTTGCCTTGAAAAAACATAACTTTTGTGAAACGTACGTCGGCTTTTTGCAGCTCCTGCTGCTGATAGTGTCCTATGTTGTGTTAGTAGCACTTGAAAGCACTGCCTCCACTGTGTGTATAAGCAAATGTGATTATCACAGTGAAGAAAATGGCATGCATTAACATGCTTTCCTAGTACTTAGAGTATGTTATAGTGTTACTCTGAGCAAATAGTGTGAATATATATAATCTACTCCAATACTACTACTTGTGATTAAACCTTTCAGCACACAGTAATGTTAATCTGTGTGAGTAACAGTTTATTAAACCAATTTTGCAGCCCTATAGAGGGAGCTACAACAATAGCACTGTATTTTATTAGGTATAATTAAAACCAACAGGGGGTGCCATATTCTGAGCACAAACCAAATACAGTACCATACTGCACAAATAAACCCTATAGCTATACAAGGGAACCCTTATATTTGGGTTAAGCAATAATATCAACTAGGGCATTAAGATGTCCGCATATTAATTAGTTTAAATATTATAACATTTCTATCAGTAAATTATGATGCAATCCAATAGGGGGAGCTGTAATAAATCAATTCTATTAGCAAAGTGTGATGTAATCCAATAGAGGGAGCTATAATAATTAATTTCAACCAGCTAAATGTGATGCAATTCAATAGAACCCAATAGGGGGAGCTGTGAGATACAACCCTTATTAATCAAGCTGATTATGTTATATACTAGTTATTACAGCTTCCTTCGAATCACTGATAGTTTATATATCATTTGAATTAGCATTATAACTCATTAATGTATTTTGCAGCCCCATAAGAGGAGTTAATATAATATAAATATAATCTTTATTACCCTTATGGGAGACACTACAATAGAGGTATAACATACTTGCCATATAAATTGAAGTTTAATATGTGATGTACACCATTTAGCACAAATGTTAATGCTTTTTGATTGATATGTCATCAACACTTCTCAATATAACACTTCTTAGAGACTATCAAACCTTTTAATTTATATGATAGCTGCAGTTGATTGTTCATTTCTTAACCCAATAGGGGACACTAAGATTTGTATCAGGAACTGGATACATGTTCCCATGTGACAATATTCCTTGAATACAAAAAGTCCTGATAGTGTCCCAGCTGATCTCATGATCCAATGACCAGCTGCCTAAGGGTATTTAGGACAGACTCCTGCAACAGGAAGTTGCCTGATCAACAATTGTCACTCCTAGTGTGCTAGTAGAGTCTTGTTCCAGGCTCCCTTGGTTTTCTCATCTTTCAGTGTTTCCTTGAGCTACAGTGTGACCAACATCCCTGCCTGTGTGCCTAGTCTCCAGTGTCTCCTTTGAGCGAGAGTGTGATTACATCTCTGCCTGTGTATTAGTTCCAGTGTTTCCTTTGAGCAACAGTGCGACCAACATCCCTGTCTGTGTACAAATAACCAGTGTCTCCCGAAACAGCAGTATGACTAACATCTTTGCCTGAGTGCTTCACCTCCAGTGACAGTGCACTTACATCTCTACCTGTGTGCATTATTTGTACTGTTCCTTGGTGCAAAAGTGCATCTGCATGCCACTACCTGTATATCCTTCGAGTGCCACCCCGTGGTGCAAAAGTGCATCCACTTGCCACTACCAGTGTATCCCTCGAGTGCCATCCCGTTTGCAATAGTGCATCCGCATGCCACTACCTGTGTATCCTTCAAGTGCCACCCTGTGGTGCAAAAGTGCACCCGCATGCCACTACATATGTATTCCTCAAGTGTCACCATGTGGTGCAAAAGTGCATTAGCACGCCACTACCTGTGTATCCTTCAAGTGCCACCCTGTGGTGCAAAAGTGCACCCGCATGCCACTACATATGTATTCCTCAAGTGTCACCCTGTGGTGCAAAAGTGCATTAGCACGCTACTCTCAGTGCATTTCTCAAGGGCCACTTGCAGTGTACCTATCAAGTGTCAATTCCAAAGTAACTCAGGAATCACAAGACATTTTAGATACTCAAAATGGAGTGCTCCAATGCGGACTAGCACTGGTTGAATATCCTTGGAGACAACTCCGTTAGCCAGAGGATGTCCGTCTACAGCAGTAAGAGAGATTGAATGATCCAGGGTAGAATACGGAATTTGTAATTTATCAACGAGACAAGAGGTCATAAAGTTTCCGGCTGCTCCAGGATCAAGTAGAGCAGTGACAAAGGTAGGTTTAGGCTTAACATCTATGGCCAAGATCAGGACAAAGTCTTTGGAAGTTGGGGATGGACAGATTACTCCTAACTTGATGTTCCCAGGGTCAGTTAGGAATGGGCATTTCCCGGCTTGCGGGTACAGGAGGCCACCAGGTGACCCGATTCTCCGCAGTATAGGCAGAGGATTTTTTATATTCTTCTCTGGCATTCTTCTCTGGAGAGGTGGGTTTGATTCGCCTGCATTGGCTCTTCATCTGTAGGAGGAGGAGATGGAAGGGTAGAGGAAGGAAAAGTGATGGATTTAGTACGGTCAGTTCTTCGTTTCTCGGCCTGACATTCTCTGAAGCAGAGATCGACCTTGCTACAGAGAGAAATCAGATCATTGAGATTAGTAGGAAGGTCGCGGGTGACCAAGTCATCCTTCAGATGGTCGGAAAGCCCATACCAGAAAGCTGAGATGAGGGCTTCCTCATTCCACTTGAGCTCTGATGCCAAAATCTGGAACTGTACTACATATTGGCTGACGGGATGGGTTCCTTGTTTCAGTGACATAATGCTAGATGAGGCTGATACAGTTCGCCCAGGTTCATCAAAAATCCTCCTGAATGATGTTACGAAGTCTGTATAGTTGTACAATAGAGATTCTGAATGCTCCCAGAGTGTGGAAGCCCAATCCAAGGTGGGACCAGACAATAGAGACACCAGGTAGGCCACTTTGGTTCTAGCAGTGGGAAAGTTGTCAGGCTGTAGGGTGAAATGTATATCGCACTGATTCAGGAATCCGTGGCAGAGCTTTGCCGTCAAATTTACTTGGCATAGTAAGTGTAGTCGAGGGGATGCCCTGTAACTGGTATTATCAGGTGGAGTAGTAGAGGTAACTATAGTTACATTAGAGGTAGACAAGGAGGTTTGCAGATTATCCTGTCATTTGGACATTTCTTGTAGAAACTGAGCCATTGGATGTTGCATAGCTTCCAAGTTTTCCAAGAAGTCTGCAATACATCGGAATAAATCCGCTCCAGACTCCTGTCCCATGGCCGGGTCCATGGGGCCAGTGCAAACTGTGAGGTTCTGGTTTTGTTGTGGGCCCGGGGTGGTAAAAGGAGCAGACACTGAAGCAGATTTAAAAATAAACATGGAGTTTTTAATGAGTGGCTTAACAGACATGAATGTGGAAAAACAAAAAGTCCGGGTATAGCACTAAAGTGCACTTGGGAAACTGTAGTGAAGCAATGGGAAAAAGTCCAGGTAGTGGTAACAGAAGGTAGTCCAGTATTCCAGGGTTTGTGAGGCTGAAAAGAATTGCAGGCTGAAATTAGTTGCAGACTGAAGTGAATTGCAGGCTGAAGTGAATTGCAGGCTGAACTGAATTGTAGGCTGAAGTGAGTTGCAGGCTGGAGTGAATTGAAGGCTGAAATGAATTGCAGGCTGAGAAATAATGTCCAGGGAAACTGCAAGTGGAGGCAGGGTGCAGGGTAACAGCTGACACAGGTACTCAGGCAAGGGAGAGGCAAAGGAGGAGGCAGGAGCCAGCGGGGCTGGAACTGGCAGGGTGAAGCAGGCTAGGTAATGATCCCAACAGACAGGTGAATGAGCACAGGAACTTTCTCTCTCAGCTCTCGCTGAGAAACACGTTGCACTGGCAATGAGAGGAAGCTCGGCACTCCCTTAAATACCCAGTGCTGCACTGTGACAGGCGAGAGAGAGCATGTGACACACCAGGATAGGGTGACTAGGTCACATTACCGGAGGCAAGATGGCGGCACCCATGCCAGAGTGGAACAGAAGCACCACCAGGCCTAACCAGACCAGAGTGACAGTATGCCCGCACAGGACTACGTGCAGTCAATGCACCCCGCCATATACCAGTGCCATCATCAGACACCCCTCGCCATAGCGTCCTCACAGGTAATACCTGCCAGCCGGCATGCTGAGAAACCCTGGTCATGACATGCCTAGCTACATCCTTGCCGCTTGCATGGCAAATCACACCATGCATGACGCAAAGTGCACACCAGCGAGCGGATATGCACACTGCGTTCTCACCTGCACCTCCATAGAAATGCATGGTGTGATCACAGTGCATGCCATAGTGTACTGTAGCATATGCAGACACGGGGATTCGCATGGTGCAATGCATGCACACGTTTGTGGCATGATCAGCAACAATGTGATTGGACGCATCTGTATTAAGTTATATTACTATGTGATGTAGTCCAAATCCATCCAGTGGAAGGCCCAGAACAGGCTCCCTGGGTCAAATTTCTGCCCAGCGTACACCAACAGGAGGTCTGACCGGGACCTTAACCCCACAGTATGTCTTCTGGGATCCAATGTTGCCAATCTGTGAAGTTTTCATCCAAATTATGTGATGTCATCCAAATCCATTCAGTGGAAGGCCCAGAATAGGCTCCCTGGTTCAGAGATCTGTCCAGCGTACACCAACGGGAGGTCCAACTGGGACCCTAACCCACCTAAAACCTGGCCAGGATCCAACTGAACCACCTTGCATTGGTTTCATCCCAATCAGTACAGGGGTGTACGAATGCATAACCGAACAGACAGATAAACAAACAAATAAACAAACAAACAGAATTTTATATATAAGATAACATGCAAACATATCTGTACAACTAATTGGGTAAAAAGGTGTCGGTCCCGTAATAAAGTAAAGTGGCGCTATATAACAGAATGGATGTTGAGGTGTAAATCTATGATAATAAGCATCCTGGTTACAGATGGAAATATACATAACAATAACTACTCCATGCAATGTGGTCCTGTAAGGCAAGGTACACGTACCATAATCTGGTCTCTAATGAATGTTAGTCTGAGTCTGAAATTTAATAATATATGTATATATAAATATACCCTCTGATCCAATTATGAAAGTTAACACTCTGGGGTAAATATAATCATTTTCTCCGATTAAGCTGGTATCTATATTTATGTTTGAGGGAGTGAACTTTATTGATGTGAAAAGGTTTTCAAAGTCACTAATGGACCCTTTAATGATCTTGAACACCTTTCCACGTCAATAAGGTTCACTCCCTCAAACATAGATACCAGCTCAATAGGAGTCCATGATTATTATTACCCCAGAGTGTTATCTTTCTAAATGGACCAAAGGGGGGCACAGCCATAACTTTTCATAAACTTCTCAATGTTTAGAATAAGCAGATTTTATATATATATCGCAGACTGGAGTAGGTCAACGTTTCAGGGCGCAAACCCTCTTATCAAGACATAAAATGGGTTGTGCCCTGAAACATTGACCTACTCCATTCTGTGGGAGATTTTTTTCTTAAAGTAGATATTAGACCCTAAGTGCCGTCCACATCTGTTGGCTTACATAATCATATAGGAGAAGAAGATGTACTATACCGCAGTAGTGCCGGACAGATCATCTATATATATATATATATATAATATATATATATATATATATATATATAACAGCCAGCCCCTGTATACTGTAGATGTGTCCCTCTGTATCTAGGAGGTGAGTACATTTAACTGCAATGCAATGATGTGCTGGGCATATATGCTAGTGTTAGGACCTGCAGAAAAATGGGGTCCATTGATGCTGGGCTGCAGGCTTAAATGCTTTGATCAAATCATGACAAAATCCCCTTTGCTTTATTTGCTGCACACACATAAATTTGCAGTATATTATTGTTAGCGCAGATAGCAAAAGTTTTTCTGTTTTATACACACACATATATATATATACATTTCAGAATCAGACTAACATCCATTAGAGACAAGGTTATGGTACGTGATGTTTGCATGTTATTATGTTACATATCTATCAATTATTATGACCAATATATACAAGTGATACAAGTGAACATCAACACAAAGAGAAACAAAGCTCATACTGGGAAGTGGAATACCTCCCCATTAAAGAAATTGACAGATTGGAGCTGCCTATCAGGAAGAAGCAATTAACATATGACTAATCATATAGGAGACCAAGATCCTTATAACACCACCGTAAGGAACCTTATACAGACAATATTCCCAGAAGAAGGCCTCAATGGCTGAAGTGCACTGGAACACACCTATTACCACAGTATATCCACCCTAAGTTGTTGCAGCTATTACCTGATCCCAGCATGGACTTTACTAAAGGATCCAACTGTGGTCATGTAACATGCCAACCCGGAAGATGGGGTCCGAGTTACTTTAGCCATTGCTATCAATGATTAACTGCCCCCTGGCCTGATTTAGACTTGGGGATAGAGCAAGTAACTGTGTACCTGGACAAACCATGCTGAAATGTAAGGGGTGCAAATACATACTTTTTATTTTGCATGTGGGGTAAATACCAGCGGTGTATCTAGGGGGGGTTGAGCAGGGCTCATGCCCTGGGCACCATCGGACCTGCAGCATGGGGGATATTACTGGGGGCACTGTATAAGTAGTACTACCGGGGGCACTGTGTAAGGGGCACTACTACAGGGGCAATGCTAAAGGGGCATTGCTACTGGGGACATTGCATTAGGGCACTGCTACTGGGGACATTGCATAAGGGGCACTGCTACTGGGGACATTGCATAAGGGGCACTACTACAGTGGGCATTGCAATAGGGGCACTACTACTTGGGGCATTAAGGTGCATATAGAATGGAAAGGAATGTTCCCAGAGAGATGAGAAACGGTGGTGTGCTATGTTGACAAGTCCCCATTTTCCAGTGGTTACGGTCCTTGTGCCATGTGACCATGCCCACTTTTTCAGCACACACACATACTTAGGAAGGGCTATGTTTTTTTACTTGCCCTGGGCTCCAAACACCCTAGTTACACCACTGGTAAATTCTGGCTGCTTTAGCATGCTTTTGACACTCACCACCATTATATGGTATGGACCATTTTGTTTTGCCTTGTATCACCTTATGGAGCTATTCTGATTGCTATTTACTTATCTAAGGTACTATTAACTCATTGTATTTGCTGCTATTCCTCAAGCACTTTGAAGTTTGTTATTTGATGCACTTTAACAGAGAATTAATCTGTGATTTTATGCATTCTTAATATCTGCTATTTTTATCTCATATTTGTTTTATCATTATTATTATGTTATTAATTTAATAAATTCAGCCTGCCTCTTTAGAGAAAGCTGTGATTCATATTATCATTAGCGCTAGTGCCACTACAGCTTAAACTATTCCTTTCTTGGAAACTGTTTGTTTGTTGGTTAATAAGCTAATTGTTTGAGAGATTGCATCATGTACTATCACATTTCATACATCACCTATTTGCAGTGGAACTCCTTCTTTATTACATCCTGAAAAAACAAAAACTTTACTTCATATCCTGATACTTAACCAGTCAATTGAATATTTTTTTTAATGTAATTGGCCTGAAAAAAATTAGATTATTTTTTTAAATGTAATTAAGTAAAAAAAGAAGCTTTTTTAAAAATTAAATTAATTAAAATATTTTATTTGAAAGAATATGATGTGTGGTTGTCTTGTACCTCCCAGGGGTAAATTTACTAAAATTAGATTTTGGTTAAATTTAAAATAGACCAAAATAGAACCAATATCCTCACAAAATCGACCACAGTGTTTCTATTCAAAATAGATCATTTACTGTACTAACAGTCGATTTTGGGTTCTATTCTGATTTCGATGGTGCACTGGTTTCTATTTGAAGTTCTATTTAAAGTTCTAAATGTGTTCTATTCACCCTCAAAAGAACCCAAAATTATACAAACGCATTCCTATTGGCCAAAACATGTAACATGCACAGTATTACCCACAAACACCTTTATCCCAGTGCTAATTTGCATATCCATGATTTTTGAAAAGTAATTGTTACTCCTTTAAATGCCTGATTTATGCAGCCAGAGTGTCCCACAGGCCTCTCTCACAAGTTTTTTTTTACATAATAGTGAGTTTTCAGACAATTCTACATGATTTGAAATCAAATAGAACTGTTTCTGATGGTTCTACTCAAAATGGAGATTTTGGGCCTAATGTAATAGATAGTCTGTTTTGGTAAATTGCGAGTTTGGTGAGTATGGATTTTTTTTTCAGGTACACCCCTATGGATTACTTCGGATAATAGGTGAGTATGTGTGAGTGTGAGTGTGCATGTATGTTTTATTAAAATTATACTTTCACGGTGTAAGTTTGTTTATTTATGTATTTCCTTAGTTGTGGAACTACAAGTGCCAGCGGGCCCGTAATGCCCCGCATGCTGCTATTTGTGGTTCTACAAATAAAGACAATATGTTAAATTTAATTTTACACTTTCACTTTACACTATCAACCCGGCACCCACCACCCTAGAGTGCCGGGGATAGCCCCGGGCTATCAGTCTAGGCCTGGGGTGCCCTGGAGAGGGGTACCCCTTTATTGGGGGGGTACCCAACTCCCCAGGGATCCCCGGCCTGGACTGACTAGCAGTCAGGGATAATGCTTTGGCTGGGGAAACCGGTGAAAGGTTTTCCCTGGCTGTGGCATTATCCCCCTGCTAGAAAGAGTTCGGTGCTGGTTCAGGAATTTTCAGGGGACCCCTACTCGTTTTGTCCCCTGATTTTCCAGAACCAGGACCAGCTCAACAAAGCCCTGTGCTGGTTCTTAATATACAGGGGCCCCCTACGCATTTTGGCCCTTGTATTTTTAGAACCAGAACAGGCTTTATAAAGCCCGGGGCTGGTTATGCTTTTGGGGAGGGGGTGCACTTTTTTTTTTTTAATACACTCAGAAGCCATCATGGATCTCACTGATCTGTGATGACTTCTCTAAAACTCGCACATTTTAATGCTACTCGCATTAAAAGGTGTCAGTTTACATAGTCCTAAACTCGCCTGCACTATCAAATGCAGTAGCCTCGAGCTGAAAAGTTCGCAGGCTATTGAATTTGCGAGTTTCAGTACAAACTCGCACTTTCTAAAAGTGCGAGAAAGTGCGTGTTTGTACTGTTACTAAAACTGACTACCTATTACATTTGGCCCTTTGGGTCGATTTTTGGTCTAGTTTTGATCTATTTTCAAATCGACTGTTAGTAAATAAAATTTTTCTACTGATGGCTATGGGGATGTACCGATGGTCTATTTTACGTTCTATTTGTGTGTGAGGTCAAATTTCTGGGGTTTTTAAGTAGATTTTGAGTCAGTTTCATAACTACTCTAAAATCCCTCCATGCCCCAGTGTCAATTCATTATAGAGCACTACACCCCCATCCCCAGTGCCAATAGAGCCCCCCCATTTGTATTCCCCACACCCCCATGGGACATTACCCTTCCCCCATATGAAGAGCATAGCAGAGGATGGGTAAGGGTGGACTGACGAGTTTTAAGTGGTTAAGTGGTGAATGAGGAATTGGGGGTTATTTTATTCGAATAAATATCCTTTAAATAATGTGTGTGTATGTCTACATGTTGCCCACTGTTTTGTTATAAATTCTATATAATATACAAGAAAGACCAGAGCAGGCTGTCAAGAAGTGGGGTTGGTTGAGGACAGGAGAAAGAAGGGTAAACGGCTTCTTTTCATTATATATATATATATATCTTAGCTGTATTATAACAAGCAAACTTCATAGATTTTGGAAATATAAATATTACACAAAAATTACCAGGCTTTATTGGAAGATGAACTTCAAGACCTACAAAATAAGATTGTGTTACAATGTGTATTTTATTATTATTATTATTATTATTATTATTATTATTATTATTATTATTAATTGTTAGATGTCACAAGGTGTACCCAGTGCTATACAAGAGGTAGACATAAAATCATAGCAAACACATAGCACTCAATAGTGAGACATGGCATGAGTACAAATAGTGAGACATGGCATGAGTACAAATAGTGAGACATGGCAGCAGTATAAATAGTGAGACAAGGCATGAGTACAAATAGTGAGACATGGCATAAGTACAAATAGTGAGACATGGCATTAGTATAAATAGTGAGACATGGTAGCAGTATAAATAGTGAGACATTGCATGAGTACAAATAGTGAGACAAGGCATGAGTACAAATAGTGAGACATGGCATAAGTACAAATAGTGAGACATGGCATTAGTATAAATAGTGAGACATGGTACGAGTATAGTGAGACATGGCACGAGTATAAATAGAGAGACATGGCATGAGTACAAATAGTGAGACATTGCATGAGTACAAATAGTGAGACATGGCATGAGAACAAATAGTGAGACATGGCATTAGTATAAATAATGAGACATGGTACGAGTATAAATAGTGAGACATGGCATGAGTATAAATAGTGAGACATGGCATGAGTACAAATAGTGAGACATTGCATGAGTACAAATAGTGAGACATGGCATGAGTACAAATAGTGAGACATGGATTAGTATAAATAGTGAGACATGGTACTAGAATAAATAGTGAGACATGGTACAAGTATAAATAGTGAGACATGGCATGAGTACAAATAGTGAGACATAGCATGAGTACAAATAGTGAGACATGGCAAGAGTACAAATAGTGAGACATGGCATTAGTATAAATAGTGAGACATGGTACGAGTATAAATAGTGAGACATGGCATGAGTATAAATAGTGAGACATTGCATGAGTACAAATAGTGAGACATGGCATGAGTACAAATAGTGAGACATAGCATGAGTACAAATAGTGAGACATGGCAAGAGTACAAATAGTGAGACATGGCATTAGTATAAATAGTGAGACATGGTACGAGTATAAATAGTGAGACATGGCATGAGTATAAATAGTGAGACATTGCATGAGTACAAATAGTGAGACATGGCATGAGTACAAATAGTGAGACATGGCATTAGTGTAAATAGTGAGACATGGTACGAGTATAAATAGTGAGACATGGCATGAGTACAAATAGTGAGACATGATACGAGTATAAATAGTGAGACATGGCATGAGTACAAACAGTGAGAGAAGGCAAGAGTATAAATAGTGAGACATGGCACGAGTACAAATAGTGAGACATGGCATGAGTACAAATAGTGAGACATGGCAGCAGTATAAATAGTGAGACATGGCATGAGTACAAATAGTGAGACATGGCAGGGGGAGGTGGACACTGCTCAGTATACAGACCTGGGGGAGGTGGACACTTCACAGTATACAGACCTGGGGGAGGTGGACACTGCACAGTATACAGACCTGGGGAGGTAGACACTGCACAGTATACAGATTAGGGGAATGTGGAGGCTGCACAGTATACAGACTACGGGGAGGTGGACACTGCAATGTATACATACTGTGGGGAGGTGGACACTGCACAGTATACAGACTAGGGTGAGGTGGACACTGCACAGTATACAGATTAGGGGGAGGTGGACGCTGCCCAGTATACAGACTACGGGAAGGTGGACACTGCACGGTATACATACTGTGGGGAGGTGGACACTGCACAGTATACAGACTAGGGGTAGTCGGACACTGCACCACAGTATACATACTATTGGGAGGTGGACACTGCACAGTATACAGACTATTGGGTGGTGGACACTGCACAGTATACAGACTATTGGGAGGTGGACACTGCACAGTATACATACTACTAGGAGGTGGACGCTGCACAGTATACAGACTATTGGGAGGTGGACACTGCACAGTATACATACTACTAGGAGGTGGACGCTGCACAGTATACAGATTATGGGGAGGTGGACACTGCACAGTATACAGACTATTGGGAGGTGGACACTGCACAGTATACAGGCTATTGGGAGGAGGATGCTGCACAGTATACAGACTATGGGGATGTGGATGCTGCACAGTATACAGACTATTGGGAGGTGGACACTGCACAGTATACAGGCTATTGGGAGGAGGATGCTGCACAGTATATAGACTATGAGGAGGTGGACACTGCACAGTATACAGACTATGGGGAGGTGGACACTGCACAGTATACAGACTAGGGGTAGGCGGACACTGCACAGTATACAGACTATGGGGAGGTGGACACTGCACAGTATACAGACTATGGGGAGGTGGACGCTGCACAGTATACAGACTATGGGGAGGTGAACACTGTACAGTATACAGACTTGGTGAAGGTGGACACGGTGAGACATGGTATGAGTACAAATAGTGAGACATGGCAGCAGCATAAATAGTGAGACATGGCATGAGTACAAATAGTGAGACATGGCACGAGTACAAATAGTGAGACATGACATGAGTATAAATAGTGAGACATGACATGAGTACAAATAGTGAGACATGGCATGAGTATAAATAGTGAGACATGGCATGAGTACAAATAGTGAGACATGGCAGCAGTATAAATAGTGAGACATTGCATGAGTACAAATAGTGAGACAAGGCATGAGTACAAATAGTGAGACATGGCAGCAGTATAAATAGTGAGACAAGGCATGAGTACAAATAGTGAGACATGGCATTAGTATAAATAGTGAGACATGGTACGAGTATAGTGAGACATGGCACGAGTATAAATAGAGAGACATGGCATGAGTACAAATAGTGAGACATTGCATGAGTACAAATAGTGAGACATGGCATGAGAACAAATAGTGAGACATGGCATTAGTATAAATAATGAGACATGGTACGAGTATAAATAGTGAGACATGGCATGAGTATAAATAGTGAGACATGGCATGAGTACAAATAGTGAGACATTGCATGAGTACAAATAGTGAGACATGGCATGAGTACAAATAGTGAGACATGGATTAGTATAAATAGTGAGACATGGTACGAGTATAAATAGTGAGACATGGTACGAGTATAAATAGTGAGACATGGCATGAGTACAAATAGTGAGACATTGCATGAGTATAAATAGGGAGACATGGCATGAGTACAAATAGTGAGACATGGCATTAGTATAAATAGTGAGACATGGTACTAGAATAAATAGTGAGACATGGTACAAGTATAAATAGTGAGACATGGCATGAGTACAAATAGTGAGACATAGCATGAGTACAAATAGTGAGACATGGCAAGAGTACAAATAGTGAGACATGGCATTAGTATAAATAGTGAGACATGGTACGAGTATAAATAGTGAGACATGGCATGAGTATAAATAGTGAGACATTGCATGAGTACAAATAGTGAGACATGGCATGAGTACAAATAGTGAGACATGGCATTAGTGTAAATAGTGAGACATGGTACGAGTATAAATAGTGAGACATGGCATGAGTACAAATAGTGAGACATGATACGAGTATAAATAGTGAGACATGGCATGAGTACAAACAGTGAGAGAAGGCAAGAGTATAAATAGTGAGACATGGCACGAGTACAAATAGTGAGACATGGCATGAGTACAAATAGTGAGACATGGCAGCAGTATAAATAGTGAGACATGGCATGAGTACAAATAGTGAGACAAGGCAAGAGTACAAATAGTGAGACATGGCATGAGTACAAATAGTGAGACATGGCATGAGTACAAATAGTGAGATATGGCATGAGAACAAATAGAGAGACATGGCATGAGTACAAATAGTGAGACAAGGCAAGAGTACAAATAGTGAGACATGGCACGAGTACAAATAGTGAGACATGGCAGGGGGAGGTGGACACTGCTCAGTATACAGACCTGGGGGAGGTGGACACTTCACAGTATACAGACCTGGGGGAGGTGGACACTGCACAGTATACAGACCTGGGGAGGTAGACACTGCACAGTATACAGATTAGGGGAATGTGGAGGCTGCACAGTATACAGACTACGGGGAGGTGGACACTGCAATGTATACATACTGTGGGGAGGTGGACACTGCACAGTATACAGACTAGGGTGAGGTGGACACTGCACAGTATACAGATTAGGGGGAGGTGGACGCTGCCCAGTATACAGACTACGGGAAGGTGGACACTGCACGGTATACATACTGTGGGGAGGTGGACACTGCACAGTATACAGACTAGGGGTAGTCGGACACTGCACCACAGTATACATACTATTGGGAGGTGGACACTGCACAGTATACAGACTATTGGGTGGTGGACACTGCACAGTATACAGACTATTGGGAGGTGGACACTGCACAGTATACATACTACTAGGAGGTGGACGCTGCACAGTATACAGACTATTGGGAGGTGGACACTGCACAGTATACATACTACTAGGAGGTGGACGCTGCACAGTATACAGATTATGGGGAGGTGGACACTGAACAGTATACAGACTATTGGGAGGTGGACACTGCACAGTATACAGGCTATTGGGAGGAGGATGCTGCACAGTATACAGACTATGGGGATGTGGATGCTGCACAGTATACAGACTATTGGGAGGTGGACACTGCACAGTATACAGGCTATTGGGAGGAGGATGCTGCACAGTATATAGACTATGAGGAGGTGGACACTGCACAGTATTCAGACTATGGGGAGGTGGACACTGCACAGTATACAGACTAGGGGTAGGCGGACACTGCACAGTATACAGACTATGGGGAGGTGGACACTGCACAGTATACAGACTATGGGGAGGTGGACGCTGCACAGTATACAGACTATGGGGAGGTGAACACTGTACAGTATACAGACTTGGTGAAGGTGGACACGGTGAGACATGGTATGAGTACAAATAGTGAGACATGGCAGCAGCATAAATAGTGAGACATGGCATGAGTACAAATAGTGAGACATGGCACGAGTACAAATAGTGAGACATGACATGAGTATAAATAGTGAGACATGACATGAGTACAAATAGTGAGACATGGCATGAGTATAAATAGTGAGACATGGCATGAGTACAAATAGTGAGACATGGCATGAGTACAAATAGTGAGACGTGATACGAGTATAGATAGTGAGACATGGCATGTGTACAAATAGTGAGACATGGCATGAGTACAAATAGTGAGACATGGCATGAGTACAAATAGTGAGACATGGCATGAGTATAAATAGTGAGACATGGCATGAGTACAAATAGTGAGACATGGCATGAGTTCAAATAGTGAGACATGGAATGAGTATAAATAGTGAGACATGGCATGAGTACAAATAGTGAGACATGGCATGAGTACAAATAGTGAGACATGGCATGAGTTCAAATAGTGAGATATGGCATGAGTACAAATAGTGAGACTTGGTACGAGTATAGATAGTGAGACATGGCATGAGTACAAATAGTGAGACATGGCATGAGTACAAATAGTGAGACATGGCATGAGTACAAATAGTGAGACATGGCATGGTTACAAATAGTGAGACATGGCATGAGTACAAATAGTGAGACATGGCATTAGCATAAATAGTGAGACATGACATGAGTACAAATAGTGAGACATGGCATGAGTACAAATAGTGAGACATGGCATGGGTACAAATAGTGAGACATGGCATGAGTACAAATAGTGAGACATGGCATTAGTATAAATAGTGAGACATGGCATGAGTACAAATAGTGAGACATGGCATGAGTACAAATAGTGAGACATGGCATGAGTACAAATAGTGAGACATAGTACGAGTACAAATAGTGAGACATGGCATGGGTACAAATAGTGAGACATGGCATGAGTACAAATAGTGAGACATGGCATTAGTATAAATAGTGAGACATGGCATGAGTACAAATAGTGAGACATAGTACGAGTATAGATAGTGAGACATGGCATGAGTACAAATAGTGAGACATGGCATGAGTACAAATAGTGAGACATGGCATTAGTATAAATAGTGAGACATGGCATGCGTACAAATAGTGAGACATGGCACGAGTACAAATAGTGAGATATGGCATGAGTACATATAGTGAGACATGGCATTAGTATAAATAGTGAGACATGGCACGAGTACAAATAGTGAGACATGGCACGAGTACAAATATTGAGACATGGCACGAGTACAAATAGTGAGACATGGCATGGGTACAAACAGTGAGACATGGCATTAGTATAAATAGTGAGTACAAATATTGAGACATGCCACAGGAACAAATAGTGAGACATGGCATGGGTACAAATAGTGAGACATGGCATGAGTACAAATAGTGAGACATGGCATTAGTATAAATAGTGAGACATGGCATGAGAACAAATAGTGAGACATAGCACGAGTACAGATAGTGAGACATGGCATGGGTACAAATAGTTAGACATGGCATGGCATTAGTATAAATAGTGAGACATGGCATGAGTACAAATAGTGAGACATAGTACGAGTACAAATAGTGAGACATGGCATGGGTACAAATAGTTAGACATGGCATGAGTACAAATAGTGAGACATGGCATGAGTACAAATAGTGAGACATGGCATGAGTACAAAGAGTGAGACATGGTACGAGTATAGATAGTGAGACATGGCATGGGTACAAATAGTGAGACATGGCATGAGTACAAATATTGAGACATGGCATGAGTACAAATAGTGAGACATGGTACAAGTATAGATAGTGAGACATGGCATGAGTACAAATAGTGAGACATAGTACGAGTGCAAATAGTGAGACATGGCATGGGTACAAATAGTTAGACATGGCATGAGTACAAATAGCGAGACATGGCATGAGTACAAA
The DNA here is from genome assembly GCA_031769625.1 of Taudactylus pleione. Lineage (NCBI taxonomy): Eukaryota > Metazoa > Chordata > Amphibia > Anura > Myobatrachidae > Taudactylus > Taudactylus pleione. The sequence continues at coordinate 1,760,426 of JAUIMM010000904.1, forward strand.
TAGTGAGACATGGCATGAGTACAAATAGTGAGACATGGTACGAGTATAGATAGTTAGACATGGCATGAGTACAAATATTGAGACATGGCATTAGTATAAATAATGAGACATGGCATGAGTACAAATAGAGAGACATGGCATGAGTACAAATAGTGAGACATGGTACGAGTATAGATAGTGAGACATAGCATGAGTACAAATAGTGAGACATGGCATTAGTATAAATAGTGAGACATGGCATGAGTACAAATAGTGAGACATGGTACGAGTATAAATAGTGAGACATGGCATGAGTATAAATAGTGTGACAAGGCACGAGTACAAATAGTGAGATATGGCAGTGGGAGGTGGACACTGCACAGTATACAGGCCTGGGGGAGGTAGACAATGTACAGTATACAGACCTGGGGGAGGTGGACACTGCACAGTATACAGATTAGGGGGAGGTGGACGCAGCACAGTATACAGACTAGGGGAAGGTGGATGCTGCACAGTATACAAACTACGAGGAGGTGGACACTGCACAGTATACAGACTATGGGGAGGTGGACACTGCACAGTATACATATTGTGGGGAGGTGGACACTGCACAGTATACAGATTAGGTGGAGGTGGACGCTGCACAGTATACAGACTATTGGGAGGTGGACACTGAACAGTATACAGACTACTGGGAGGTGGACACTGTACAGTATACAGACTACTGGGAGGTGGACACTGCACAGTATACAGACTAGGGTTAGGTGGACACTGCACAGTATACAGACTATGGTGAGGTGGACATTGCACAGTATACAGACTAGAGGAAGGTGGACACTGCACAGTATTCAGACTAGAGGAAGGTGGACTCTGCACAGTATACATACTAGAGGAAGGTGGACACTACACAGTATACAGACTATGGGGAGGTGGACACTATACAGTATACAGACTATGGGGAGGTGGAAACTGCACAGTATATAGACTAGGGTTAGGTGGACACTGCACAGTATACTGGCTATGGGGAGGTGGACACTGCACAGTATACAGACTGTGGGGAGGTGGACGGACACTGCACAGTATACAGACTATGGGGAGGTGGACACTGCACAATATACAGACTATGGGGAGTTGGACATTGCACAGTATACATACTAGGGTTAGGTGGACACTGCACAGTATACAGACTAGGGTTAGGTGGACACTATACAGTATACAGACTATGGGGAGGTGGACACTGCACAGTAGATAGACTAGGGTTAGGTCGACACTGCACAGTATACTGGCTATGGGGAGGTGGACACTGCACAGTATACAGACTGTGGGGAGGTGGACGGACACTGCACAGTATACAGACTATGGGAGGTGGACACTGCACAGTATACAGATTATGGGGAGTTGGACATTGCAATGTATACAGACTAGGGTTAAGTGGACACTGTAGGAGATATATACTGTGGGGAGGTGGACACTGCACAGTATACAGACTAGGGGTAGGCGGACACTGCACAGTATGCAGACTATTGGGTAGTGGACACTGCACAGTATACAGACTATTGGGAGGTGGACACTGCACAGTATACAGACTACTGAGAGGTGGACGCTGCACAGTATACAGACTATGGGGAGGTGGACACTGCACAGTATACAGACTATGGGGAGGTGGACACTGCACAGTATACAGACTATTGGGAGGTGGACACTGCACAGTAACTGGCTATTGGGAGGAGGACGCTGCACAGTATACAGATTAGGGGGAGGTGGATGCTGCACAGTATACAGATTAGGGGGAGGTGGATGCTGCACAGTATACAGATTAGGGGGAGGTGGATGCTGCACAGTATACAGACTTGGTGAAGGTGGACACGGTGAGACATGGCAGGAGTACAAATAATGAGGCATGGCATGAGAACTAATAGTGAGACATGGCATGAGTACAAATAGTGAGACATGACATGAGTACAAATAGTGAGACATGGCCTGAGTACAAATAGTGAGACATGGCATGAGTATAAATAGTGAGACATGGCATGAGTATAAATAGTGAGACATGGCATGAGTACAAATAGTGAGACATGGCATGAGTACAAATAGTGAGACATGGCATGAGCACAAATAGTGAGACATGGCATGAGTATAAATAGTGAGACATGGCATGAGTACAAATAGTGAGACATGGCATGAGTATAAATAGTGAGACATGGCATGAGTACAAATAGTGAGACATGGCATGAGTACAAATAGTGAGACATGGCATGAGTATAAACAGTGAGACATGGCAAGAGTACAAATAGTGAGACATGGCATGAGTATAAATAGTGAGACATGGCATGAGTATAAATAGTGAGACATGGCATGAGTACAAATAGTAAGACATGGCATGAGTACAAATAGTGAGACATGGCACAAGTACAAATAGTGAGACATGGCATGGGTACAAATAGTGAGACATGGCATGAGTACAAATAGTGAGACATGGCATTAATATAAATTGTGAGACATGGCATGAGTACAAATAGTGAGACATGGCACGAGTATAGATAGTGAGACATGGCATGAGTACAAATAGTGAGACATGGCATGGGTACAAATAGTGAGACATGGCATTAGTACAAATAGTGAGACATGGCACGAGTACAAATAGTGAGACATGGCACGAGTACAAATAGTGAGACATGGCACGAGTACAAATAGTGAGACATGGCATAGAGTACAAATAGTGAGACATGGCATGAGTACAAATAGTGAGACATGGCAAGACTACAAAAAGTGAGACATGGTATGAGTACAAATAGTGAGACATGGCATGGGTACAAATAGTGAGACATGGCATGAGTACAAATAGTGAGACATGGCATTAGTATAAATAGTGAGACATGTCATGAGTACAAATAGTGAGACATGGCCTGAGTATAAATAGTGAGACACGGCATGAGTATAAATAGTGAGACATGGCATGAGTACAAATAGTGAGACATTGCATGAGTACAAATAGTGAGACATGGCATGAGTACAAATAGTGAGACATGGCAGCAGTATAAATAGTGAGACATGGCATGAGTACAAATAGTGAGACAAGGCAAGAGTACAAATTGTGAGACATGGCACGAGTACAAATTATGAGACATGGCATGAGTACAAATAGTGAGACATGGCACGAGTACAAATAGTGAGACATGGCAGGGGGAGGTGGACACTTCACAGTATACAGACCAGGGGGAGGTGGACACTGCACAGTATACAGACCTGGGGGAGGTAGACACTGCACAGTATACAGATTAGGGGAATGTGGAGGCTGCACAGTATACAGACTACGGGGAGGTGGACACTGCAAAGTATTCATACTGTGGGGAAGTGGACACTGCACAGTATACAGACTAGGGTGAGGTGGACACTGCACAGTATACAGATTAGGGGGAGGTGGACGCTGCCCAGTATACAGACTACGGGAAGGTTGACACTGCACTGTATACATACTGTGGGGAGGTTGACACTGCACAGTATACAGACTAGGGGTAGGTTGACACTGCGCCACAGTATACATGCTATTGGGAGGTGGACACTGCCCAGTATACAGACTATTGGGTGGTGGACACTGCACAGTATACAGACTATTGGGAGGTGGACACAGCACAGTATACAGACTACAGGGACGTGGACGCTGCACAGTATACAGACTATGGGGAGGTGGACACTGCACAGTATACAGACTATTGGAAGGCGGACACTGCACAGTATACAGGCTATTGGGAGGAGGATGCTGCACAGTATACAGACAACGAGGAGGTGGACACTGCACAGTATACAGACTATGGGGAGGTGGACACTGCACAGTATACAGACTAGGGGTAGGCGGACACTGCACAGTATACAGACTATGGGGAGGTGGACACTGCACAGTATACAGACTATTGGGAGGTGGACGCTGCACAGTATACAGACTATGGGGAGGTGAACACTGTACAGTATACAGACTTGGTGAAGGTGGACACGGTGAGACATGGTAAGAGTACAAATAGTGAGACATGGCAGCAGTATAAATAGGGAGACATGGCATGAGTACAAATAGTGAGACATGGCACGAGTACAAATAGTGAGACATGACATGAGTATAAATAGTGAGACATGACATGAGTACAATTAGTGAGACATGGCATGAGTACAAATAGTGAGACATGGCACGAGTACAAATAGTGAGACATGGCATGAGTACAAATAGTGAGACATGGCATGAGTACAAACAGTGAGACATGGCATGAGTATAAATAGTGAGACATGGCCTGAGTACAAATAGTGAGACATGGCCTGAGTATAAATAGTGAGACACGGCATGAGTATAAATAGTGAGACATGGCATGAGTACAAATAGTGAGACATGGCATGAGTACAAATAGTGAGACATGGCATGAGTACAAATAGTGAGACATGGCAGCAGTATAAATAGTGAGACATGGCATGAGTACAAATAGTGAGACAAGGCAAGAGTACAAATAGTGAGACATGGCATGAGTACAAATAGTGAGACATGGTACGAGTAAAGATAGTGAGACATGGCATGAGTACAAATAGTGAGACATGGCATGAGTACAAATAGTGAGACATGGCATGGGTACAAATAGTGAGACATGGCATGAGTACAAATAGTGAGACATGGCATTAGTATAAATAGTGAGACATGGCATGAGTACAAATAGTGAGACATGGTATGAGTACAAATAGTGAGACATGGCATGAGTATAAATAGTGAGACATGGCATGAGTACAAATAGTGAGACATGGCATTAGTATAAATAGTGAGACATGGCACGAGTACAAATAGTGAGACATGGCATTAGTATAAATAGTGAGACATGGCATGAGTACAAATAGTGAGACATGGTACGAGTATAGATAGTGAAAAATGGCATGAGTACAAATAGTGAGACATGGCACGAGTACAAATAGTGAGATATGGCATGAGTACAAATAGTGAGACATGGCATGGGTACAAATAGTGAGACATGGCATTAGTATAAATAGTGAGACATGGCATGAGTACAATTAGTGAGACATGGCACGAGTACAAATAGTGAGAAATGGCATGGGTACAAATAGTGAGACATGGCATTAGTATAAATAGTGAGACATGGCATGAGTACAAATAGTGAGACATGGCACAAGAACAAATAGTGAGACATGGCATGGGTACAAATAGTGAGACATGGCATGATTACAAATAGTGAGACATGGCATTAGTATAAATAGTGAGACATAGTACGAGTATAGATAGTGAGACATGGCATTTGTACAAATAGTGAGACATGGCATGGGTACAAATAGTTAGACATGGCATGAGTACAAATAGTGAGACATGGCATTAGTATAAATAGTGAGACATGGCATGAGTACAAATAGTGAGACATGGCATTAGTATAAATAGTGAGACATGGCATGAGTATAGATAGTGAGACATAGCATGAGTACAAATAGTGAGACATGGCATTAGTATAAATAGTGAGACATGGCATGAGTACAAATAGTGAGACATGGCATGAGTACAAATAGTGAGACATGGCAGTGGGAGGTGGACTCTGCACAGTATACAGGCCTGGGGGAGGTGGACACTGCACAGTATACAGACCTGGGGGAGGTAGGCAATGTACAGTATACAGACCTGGGGGAGGTGGACACTGCACAGTATACAGATTAGGGGGAGGTGGACGCTGCACAGTATACAGACTAGGGGAAGGTGGACGCTGCACAGTATACAAACTACGAGGAGGTGGACACTGCACAGTATACAGACTATGGGGAGGTAGACACTGCACAGTATACAGACTACTGGGAGGTGGACACTGCACAGTATACAGACTACTGGGAGGTGGACACTGCATATTATACAGACTAGGGTTAGGTGGACACTGCACAGTATACAGACTATGGTGAGGTTGACACTGCACAGTATACAGACTAGAGGAAGGTGGACACTGCACAGTATTCAGACTAGAGGAAGGTGGACACTGCACAGTATACATACTAGAGGAAGGTGGACACTACACAGTATATAGACTAGGGTTAGGTGGACACTGCACAGTATACTGGCTATGGGGAGGTGGACACTGCACAGTATACAGACTGTGGGGAGGTGGACGGACACTGCACAGTATACAGACTATGCGGAGGTGGACACTGCACAATATACAGACTATGGGGAGTTGGACATTGCGCAGTATACAGACTAGGGTTAGGTGGACACTGCACAGTATACAGACTAGGGTTAGGTGGACACTATACAGTATACAGACTATTGGGAGGTGGACACTGCACAGTATATAGACTAGGGTTAGGTCGACACTGCACAGTATACTGGCTATGGGGAGGTGGACACTGCACAGTATACAGACTGTGGGGAGGTGGACGGACACTGCACAGTATACAGACTATGGGGAGGTGGACACTGCACAGTATACAGACTAGGGTTAGGTGGACACTGCACAGTATACAGACTATGGGTAGGTGGACACTGCACAGTATACAGACTAGGGTTAGGTGGACACTGCACATTATACAGACTAGGGTTAGGTGGACACTGCAGGAATAATTAAAAATGTAACAACATTTTGTCTGATGTCAGATTTGTCTGAAATATTTGATGGAAGTTCATGTAGATATCAATTTATTTATAATCTATTGCAGAATAATAACTCAGTGTGAGCATGGTACATACAGAACCGGTCGTGCAAAGTAAATATGGGTAGCTTTAATTAAGAGTTAAATTACATTATTATAGTCATGTAATGGGAGACAGTCATGGAGAGGATTCATTTTCAATAGACTTTAAAATATATAATTTTGCTGTATAGTAAATACTCACTATATTCGTTTAGAAGTGGCTCCCTTTCCAGCGTCAGTTCAACTGTGTACAGCAGAAACAACAAAAGGTTAATGCAAAATAGAAACATTATTATTTTATTGTTTGTTTAGCAAAAAGTTTAAAGAAAGTGTCACTGTCTATTACCACCTGACCTCTCTATACCGTATGTATTTTCATTTTTCCAAAGTGCAGTTGTTCTCATTCATGGCAATTACTGGAGATGGCTTTATATTTGTAATTTCCCAATTTCTTGGCATTAAGCAGAGACAGACACTTGTAAAATATATTCCTTGGTAATGTTTGCATACAATTTATCTTGTAATTATTTAGAAATGTATTTTAGAGGGTAAAGCCTATCATGAAGCGGCAGAGGAAACCAGCAAAGAATTAGGGCCTCATTCAGAGCCACTCGCTATTTGCGGACGTTCGTTCTAAAACAATGGGTGGCTATTCAAATGAACCGTTCGCACTTTGCGGTCTGTTCACTCCTCTAGGTCTGAACGAGCGAACAAAACTTGCGGTCGTTTTTTGAAAGTAAAACCGCCCCCTGGCCGCTCGCATCCTATGTCATGTCCGCTATTTATTAGATTAATCGAGTACATCGACCAGGGTATGAGCTGCTCGCTATTCTTGGGGTTGGTTTTTGCTACCACAATTTTGCTAGCAGTTCTGGCTATAAAATAACCCAGTGACGTGGTCAATGACGCTGCTGTATTAATTATGCACACCCATAAAACGCCCGTTTTGATCTTTAAGCACGCCTGCGTTCGGATCTCCACTCCCCGTTTTCGAGCACCTTCCCCCGTTACCACCCACAAACGCCTCCTCCTGTCACTCAAATTATCAGGCATTTGCTATTTTGCGAGCACATGAATTTCAGCCGCACTGACTGGTTCGCGCATGCGTATAACGATCCGTACGCATGTGCAGTTGGGCAAACATCGCTCGGAACGAACGAGCGGCCGCTTATGAGCGGCTCTGAATCAGGCCCTTAGTGCTGACTGTAATAATTGTTATTTATAGTGGTTTTCGTGGTAGATCGGAGTTACAGGGGCCTATTTATCATCATTTAAATGGCTAGTTCAACATGCAGAAATGCTAGTTTCCGCATGTTTAAGATAATGGGCCATTCATCATCAGGGTAGCAATGGGACCACCTGATATTTAGCAAACTCAGAAAACTTATAGTTACTAGAGTTTGCCCGTGAGAACAAACATCGTCTTCAGATGGTGCTTATTCTCGGAGCCCTGCTACTTCCTATGGGAATGAGTTATGGGGACAGGAAGAGGGATCCATTCGGATACCTCCGCTGCCTCCTCACTGCCACCCAGCGGCTTTGTGCATGCGTGACCTCAGGACACACCTGCACAGTGCGCCTGATTCAGACCTGCTCGCGTGCACTATACGCTCGCAAGCGGGTCGATGGTGGCCCAGTGTGCATTCGCACGACAGAGCCGGGCAAACCGTCGCTCCGGGTCTTGTACCAAAGGAGGCGTGCTGTCGATGTTGAGTGACAGCACGCCCCCTTTGGTGGGCGGGCCAGGGGAGTGGCTGCCCAAACGGAGGCGTTCCCATGTGAACGCCTCCGTTTGGGGGCGGCCCCACTGACATCACGAGTGATGTCAGTGGGAGAGATTTAGGCGCTGTGAGAGCCGAAATCTCTCTGGGGCTTGCAGCAACGAGACCCTACCACAAGGGTCTCATCACAAGCCCGATGGTCGCGATGGTCTTGACCACCGCGACCATCTTCCTGGCCGCTCGCTATAGCTGTGGGTGGTCACCCACAGCTATGCGAGTGGCCAGGAGGCCGCTCTAAAAAACAAGAAGGCCGGCCCTGATTCAGAGAGAGCGCTCTGTCAGAGCGTCCGGCTCTGAATCAGGGCCAGAGGCCGGTGACAGGGACAGGTAAGTAACGCTGCTGCAGGTGTAGCACTGTTACTGCTCTCGGAGTAGCTGTCCCCACACTAGAGCAATGCTCTGGTTATAATAAGTATCCCCCACAGTTAGGTGGATACTTTATCATCAGCCATCGATGATGAATAGACCCCAAATTACTGTAGAACACAGTTTTGTTGGGTGATTGAGAAATCATTATTTATGTATTGAATATGTGGATTTTAGAAGCAATACCAGCAATCTCTCTGTATGAGTTGTCTGCACCGTAAGAACCAAACATTTTACTCTTTGGGGATGATTCCCTGGATGGCTGCCTGCACACATCACCAGTTACTATGAAAAGGAATCTTTGCTCATTTGTTTGTCTGCACCTCTATGGGGTGAGAGGATAAATGAGCAATGATACATATGCTGCAGAATGGTTCTGCATCTGTTCTAGAGGCGCATCATAGAGAACTATGGGGCTGATCCAGTATGGATTGCAACTGTAACTGCAATAGCGATTCCGTCCCACTGCTATAGTATGCTAATCCATTGCGATCGCTATGCCGTCGCAGCACTACATAAGGATGCCCACCTTACCTTACATACATCCGTAATACTTACAAAGACTCCGAAACCATCGGAAACAGTTATTACCATCGCAGCCTCACACACACTAGCACAAAGTCTGACCTTACTCAGGAATTACTAACCTCCTCACACACAGTGATTACACAAGACTGAGAGACCATCAGTAACATGGAGTAACATCACAGCCTCAAACACACTTACACAGGCTCTGACCTTACTCAGGAATTACTAACCTCTTCACACACAGTGATTACACAAGACTGAGAGACCATCAGTAACATGGAGTACCATCACAGCCTCACACACTCTTACACAGGCTCTGACCTTACTCAGGAATTACTAACCTCATCACACACAGTGATTACACAAGACTGAGAGACACTCAGTAACATGGAGTACCAACACAGCCTCACACACACTTACACAGGCTCTGACCTTACTCAAGAATTACAAACCTCATCACACGCAGTGAGTACACAAGACTAAGAGACTATCAGTAACATGGAGTACCATCACAGCCTCACACACACTTACACAGGCTCTGACCTTACTCAGGAATTACTAACCTCATCACACGCAGTGATTACACAAGACTGAGAGACCATCAGTAACATGGAGTACCAGCACAGCCTCACACACACTTACACAGGCTCTGACCTTACTTAGGAATTACTAACCTCATCACACACAGTGATTACACAAGAGTGAGATACCATCAGTAACATGGAGTACCATCGCAGCCTCACACACACTTACACTGGCCATGACCTTACTCAGGAATCACTAACCTCATTACATGCAGTGATTACACAAGACTGAGAGACCATCAGTAACATGGAGTACCATCACAGCCTCACACACACTTACACAGGCTCTGACCTTACTCAAGAATTACTAACCTCATCACACGCAGTGACTACAAAAGACTGAGAAACCATCAGTAAAATGGAGTACCATCACAGCCCCACACACACTTACACAGGCAATGACCTTACTCAGGAATTACTAACCTCATCACACATAGTGACTACACAAGACTGAGAGACCATCAGTAACATGGAGTACCATCACAGCCTCACACACACTTACACAGGCTCTGACCTTACTCAGGAATTACTAACCTCATCACACGCAGTGATTACACAAGACTGAGAGACCATCAGTAACATGGAGTACCATCACAGCCTCACACACACTTACACAGGCTCTGACCTTACTCAGTAATTACTAACCTCATCACACGCAGTGACTACACAAGAGTGAGATACCATCAGTAACATGGAGTACCATCACAGCCTCACACACACTTACACAGGCTCTGACCTTACTCAGGAATAACTAACCTCATCACACACAGTGATTACACAAGACTGAGAGACCATCTGTAACATGGAGTACCATCACAGCCTCACACATACTTACACAGGCTCTGACCTTACTCAGGAATTACTAACCTCATCACATGCAGTGACTACACAAGACTGAGAGACCATCAGTAACATGGAGTACCATCACGGCCTCACACACACTTACACAGGCTCTGACCTTACTCAGGAACTACTAACCTCATCACACACAGTGATTACACAAGACTGAGAGACTATCAGTAACATGGAGTACCATCGCAGCCTCACACACACTAGCACAAAGTCTGACCTTACTCAGGAAACACTAACCTCATCACATGCAGTAATTACACAAGACTGATAGACCATCAGTAACATGGACTACCATCACAGCCTCAAACACACTTACACAGGCTCTGACCTTACTCAAGAATTACTAACCTCATCACACGAAGTGACTACACAAGACTGAGAGACCATGAGTAACATGGAGTACCATCACAGCCTCACACACACTTACACAGGCTCTGACCTTACTCAGGAATTACTAACCTCATCACATGCAGTGACTACACAAGACCGAGAGACCCTCAGTAACATGGAGTACCATCACAGCCTCACACACACTTACACAGGCTCTGACCTTACTCAGGAATTACTAACCTCATCACATGCAGGGACTAGACAAGACTGAGACACCATCAGTAACATGGAGTACCATCACAGCCTCACACAGTTACACAGGCTCTGACCTTACTCAGGAATTACTAATCTCATCATATGCAGTGATTACACAAGACTGAGAGCCATCAGTAACATGGAGTACCATCACAGCCTCACACACACTTACACAGGCTCTGACCTTACTCAGGAATTACTAACCTCTTCACACGCAGTGATTACACAAGACTGAGACTCCGTCAGTAACATGGAGTACCATCACAGCCTCACACACACTTACACAGGCTCTGACCTTACTCAGGAATTACTAACCTCATCACACGCATTGATTACACAAGACTGAGACACCATCAGTAACATGGAGTACCATCACAGTATCACACACATTTACACAGGCTCTGACCTTACTCAGGAATTACTAACCTCATCACACGCAGTGATTACACAAGACTGAGACACCATCAGTAACATGGAGTACCATGACAGTATCACACACACTTACACAGGCTCTGACCTTACTCTGGAATTACGAACCTCATCACACGCAGTGATTACACAAGATTGAGAAATCATCGGTAACATGGAGTACCATCACATCCTCACACACATTTACACAGGCACTGACCTTACTCAGGAATTACTAACCTCATCACACACAGTGATTACACAACAGTGAGATACCATCAGTAACATGGAGTACCATCACAGCCTCACACACACTTACACAGGCTCTGACCTTACTTAGGAATTACTAACCTCATCACACTCAGTGATTACACAAGAGTGAGATACCATCACTAACATGGAGTACCATCACATCCTCACGCACACTTACACAGCTCTGACCTTACTCAGGAATTACTAACCTCATCACACGCAGTGATTACACAAGACTGAGAGACCATCAGTAACATGGAGTACCATCACACACACTTACACAGGCTCTGACCTTACTCAGGAATTACTAACCTCATCACACGCAGTGACTAGACAAGACTGAGAAACCATCAGTAACATGGAGTACTATCACATCCTCGCACACACTTACACAGGCTCTGACCTTACCCAGGAATTACTAACCTCATCAAAAGCATTGATTACAAAAGACTGAGACACCATCAGTAACATGGAGTACCATCACAGTATCACACACACTTACACAAGCTCTGACCTTACTCAGGAATTACTAACCTCATCACACGCAGTGATTACACAAGACTGAGACACCATCAGTAACATGGAGTACCATCACAGTATCACACACACTTACACAGGCTCTGACCTTACTCAGGAATTCCGAACCTCATCACACACTGTGATTACACAAGATTGAGAAATCATCGGTAACATGGAGTACCATCACATCCTCACACACATTTACACAGGCTCTGACCTTACTCAGGAATTACTAACCTCATCACACACAGTGATTACACAAGAGTGAGATACCATCAGTAACATGGAGTACCATCACAGCCTCACACACACTTACACAGGCTCTGACCTTACTTAGGAATTACTAACCTCATCACACTCAGTGATTACACAAGAGTGAGATACCATCAGTAACATGGAGTACCATCACATCCTCACGCACACTTACACAGCTCTGACCTTACTCAGGAATTACTAACCTCATCACACACAGTGATTACACAAGACTGAGAGACCATCAGTAACATGGAGTACCATCACAGCATCACACACACTTACACAGGCTCTGACCTTACTCAGGAATTACTAACCTCATCACACGCAGTGGTTACACAAGACTGAGATACCATCAGTAACATGGAGTACCATCACATCCTCACACACACTTACACAGGCTCTGACCTTACTCAGGAATTACTAACCTCATCACACGCAGTGATTACACAAGACTGAGATATCATCAGTAAATGGAGTACCATCACAGCCTCACACACACTTACACAGGCTCTGACCTTACTCAGGAATTACTAAACTCATCACACACAGTGATTACACAAGATTGAGAAACCATCAGTAACATGGAGTACCATCACAGCCTCACACACACTTACACAGGCTCTGACCTTACTCAGGAATTACTAACCTCATCACACGCAATGACTACACAAGACTGAGATACCATCAGTAACATGGAGTACCATCACAGCCTCACACACACTTACACAGGCTCTGACCTTACTCAGGAATTACTAACTTCATCACTAGCAGTGACTACACAAGACTGATAAACCATCAGTAACATGGAGTACCATCACAGCCTCAAACACACTTACACAGGCTCTGACCTTACTCAGGAATTATTAACCTCATCACACACATTGATTACACAAGACTGAGACGCCATCAGTAACATGGAGTACCATCACAGCCTCTCTCACACTTACACAGGCTCTGACCTTACTCAAGAATTACTAACCTCATCACACGCAGTGATTACACAAGACTGAGAAACCATCAGTAACATGGAGTACCATCATAGCCTCACACACCCTTTTACAGGCACTGACCTTACTCAGGAATTACTAACCTCATCACATGCAGTGATTACACAAGACTGAGACACCATCAGTAACATGGAGTACCATCACAGCCTCACACACACTTACACAGGCTCTGACCTTACTCAGGAATTACTAACCTCATCACACGCATTGATTACAGAAGACTGAGATACCGTCAGTAACATGGAGTACCATCACATCCTCACACACACTTACACAGGCTCTGACCTTACTCAGGAATTACTAACCTCATCACACGCAGTGATTACACAAGACTGAGATATCATCAGTAACATGGAGTACCATCACAGCCTCACACACACTTACACAGGCTCTGACCTTACTCAGGAATTACTAACCTCATCACACACAGTGATTACACAAGACTGAGAAACCATCAGTAACATGGAGTACCATCACAGCCTCACACACACTTACACAGGCTCTGACCTTACTCAGGAATTACTAACCTCATCAAACGCAGTGACTACACAAAACTGAGATACCATCAGTAACATGGAGTACCAACACAGCCTCACACACACTTACACAGGCTCTGACCTTACTCAGGAATCACTAACCTCATCACACGCAGTGACTACACAAGACTGAGAAACCATCAGTAACATGGAGTACCATCACAGCCTCACACACACTTACACAGGCTCTGACCTTACCCAGGAATTACTATCCTCATCACACGCAGTGATTACACAAGACTGAGAAACCATCAGTAACATGGAGTACCATCACAGCCTCACACACACTTACACAGCTCTGACCTTACTCAGGAATTACTAACCTCATCACACGCAGTGACTACACAAGACTGAAACATCATCAGTAACATAGGGTACCATCACAGCCTCACACACACTTACACAGGCTCTGACCTTACTCAGGAATTACTAACCTCATCACACGCAGTGACTACACAAGACTGAGACACCATCAGTAACATGGAGTACCATCACAGCCTCACACACACTTACACAGGCTCTGACCTTACTCAGGAATTACTAACCTCATCACACACAGTGATTACACAAGACTGAGAAACCATCAGTAACATGGAGTACCATCACAGCCTCACACACACTTACACAGGCTCTGACCTTACTCAGGAATTACTAACCTCATCAGACGCAGTGACTACACAAAACTGAGATACCATCAGTAACATGGAGTACCAACACAGCCTCACACACACTTACACAGGCTCTGACCTTACTCAGGAATCACTAACCTCATCACACGCAGTGACTACACAAGACTGAGAAACCATCAGTAACATGGAGTACCATCACAGCCTCACACACACTTACACAGGCTCTGACCTTACTCAGGAATTACTATCCTCTTCACACGCAGTGATTACACAAGACTGAGAAACCATCAGTAACATGGAGTACCATCACAGCCTCACACACACTAACACAGCTCTGACTTTACTCAGGAATTACTAACCTCATCACACGCAGTGACTACACAAGACTGAGACACCATCAGTAACATAGGGTACCATCACAGCCTCACACACACTTTCACAGGCTCTGACCTTACTCAGGAATTACTAACCTCATCACACGCAGTGACTACACAAGACTGAGACACCATCAGTAACATGGAGTACCATCACAGCCTCACACACACTTGAACAAGGTCTGACCTTACTCAGGAATTACTAACCTCATGACACGCAGTGACTACACAAGACTGAGACACCATCAGTAACATGGAGTACCATCACAGCCTCACACACACTTGCACAAGGTCTGACCTTACTCAGGAATTACTAACATCATCACATGCAGTGACTACACAAGACTGAGACACCATCAGTAACATGGAGTACCATCACAGCCTCACACACACTTGCACAAGGTCTGACCTTACTCAGGAATTGCTAACTTCATCGCACACAGTGATTACGCAAGACTGAGAAACCATCAGTAACATGGAGTACCATCACATCCTCACACACACTTTCACAGGCTCTGACCTTACTCAGGAATTACTAACCTCATCACACACAGTGAAAGCCCAAGGTGCGTTTGACATCGCAATAGATAATTTATGCACGCCCCAGAAACAGCATTAAAATGCACTGGCACAGCTGTATTTCGCCGACTGCCCCCACCCTTCACCACCCTCAAATGGTACTTCTTGTCAATCACTCTGCAATGGGTCTGCGTAGTCACTTCGATTGCAGTTCTGATCGCAGTGGCTGGTTCACACACGCACACTATGATGCATGCGCAGAACACAACAATTGACCGATTGCGTGCATATTCGCAGTTGCTATCCTTGCTGAATCAGCCCCTAAGGACCTAATTTAGAGATGGATGCAGGAATGATTGGTGAGCGTGTCTGGCCACAGTGGATCTGAGAGGAGGCACCTTTGTAAGAAGACACCAACTGCTGGCTTCTCAGATCCGCTGCCTGCTTCCAAAGATGCAGTATTGGATCATCATCGCGAGCATCAGCCGGACCATCGGACATCTGCGCTAGGTTGCTCAGAATATCCAGCTGCCTGGCCAGTGAAGCTGCATCTGACACCGGCGACGTACCTGCATTTTAGATGCTCCTCCCCGTCGCCGCCCACAAATGGCTTCCCCATACTGTAACCAGAGCTGCAGTAGCATCACGACATGTGTGCACTACAACTCCGAGGCAGGCGCAGTGCCGAAGACTTTGGTCAATTGTGACCCAATTAGTACTGCATCTGAATTGCCAGCTTCAAGTGTCATTAGATCAACAAAACAAAGGAATATTATACTTTGCATTAAGTCATTTTCCTTTTTTAGGGGGGTGTAGCTAATTATTTGAGCGTTGTCTGCTTATTTTATAATGATAACCATGTTATATTGATTGCCCTGGGCCTAGGACATAACTTAGCATCTACAGACAGATAACGTAGAGGTTGTGTCCTAAATTGTGTTTTCTGAATATAACATCAGGTTCAGACTATTCATGTATTTAAACTCACACATTTTAACTCTCTCAGGGTTTTCTGGATTTTCTGTGTCTGTGGTACATTTACCTAAAAAAAATATAAAAAAGAAAATTATTTTCTGTAATTCCTCTCCTATCTACTGCAAATTATAGATACACTCAGGACTGTCACAAAGTATCAGATTCTGAGTTGGGAGCAAAACAGAAAAAAAGCCAGTAACTGTGCACAATTGGTAAAACCATGTTGTGCTACAGGTGGGGCGCATGTACAATGTGCAGAGAGATTTGGGACAGGAGCGTGTCCAAACTCATATCTAAGGTTCAGTGTAAGGGGTCAATTTACTAAGATGGGAGTTCTATTAAGAAGTGATGTTGTCCATAGCAACCAATCAGATTCCAGGCATTATCTTCTAGAAGGCGCTAGATAAATGAGAAGTAGAATCTGATTGGTTGCTATGGGCAACATCACTTCTTAAATAGAACTCCCATCTTAGTGTGAGAGAACTTCATACACCACCAATTTGGATGATTTATGCACCCTGAGCTTGAGTTCTGGTGGATAATTTACAGAGATAGAGGAACCATCTTGTATCTTTCCATATTGTTTCAGTAAGCCACCAATCTATGGCAATGCAATGGTCCATAACTCCTTCAAGTCCTGAAGGAGAATCCACAAGGGTAAGTTCATCTTGAATGGTCTTCTTAATCCCCCTATAATACTTGTACCTCCTAGCCACCTAATTCCACTATTTCAAATCCATTGCCGAGCTTAATGGTGTGTACACCAATACCAATCGAGTTATCAAAAAAACTTTAGGGGTAAATTTACTAAGGTGGGAGTTCTATTATGAAGTGATGTTGCCCATAGCAACCAATTAGACTCCAGGTATTATCTTCTAGAAGGTGCTAGATAAATGAGAAGTAGAATCTGATTGGTTGCTATGGGCAACATCACTTCTTAAATAGAACTCCCACCTTAGTAAATTTACTCCCAAGAATAAAGCTGTCCAGCATTTGCTCGGATCCCAAAACAAGGCAAAACATCATATTCCCTGTGCCGCATCTCACATGTTTTGGATTGCATATAAAAGTTCCTCCCTCGTGATTGGGCGTCATTTCACACAGGAGATCACAGAGAGAGGTTGTGGACTGTAGTCTGCAGCACTGTGAGGTACTGTGTTGTGTCTGTGTTCAGTTCCAGGCACTAAAAACTCCATTAGGACTGGATCACTGTGTTAAAGCGTAAATGGGATGGGTCATTAAAATAAATGGCATTGGAGCACTGTAAGGCACTGTGGACTGTGGGATGCAGCACTGTGAGGCACTGTACTGTGTCTGTGTTCAAGGCCAGGCACTAGAAAAGGCCATTAGGAACGCTGTGTTAAAGGGATACTGTGTCATAATAAAAAAGAAAATGCCATAGAGGCAATGTGGACTGTGGGCTGCAGCACTATGAGGCTCTATGTTGTGTGTTACTAGGAGCGCTTAGAGGCACTATGCTGTGTGTTCAGGCACTGTGTTATGGGTGTGCTAGTGTATATTATTTTACACTGCAATGTGTTTTTTGCCACTGCTCTGTCACTTAGTTTAGCCATCCAGCTCACTGCAGTCTATGGCCAATATTGCTGAACAATATTGTGAGCTGAGAGGTGGTCAAAATTGACTATAAATGACAAGAAATTAATGCTATTAAGGTTAATAATACTGTACATACTAAAAACAGACCCACATTACATGATTTTAGCTGTTTTATCAATTTTTTAAAAAAATCGAGATCCAAAACCAAAACACGTGAGGATGGTTTTGGCAAAATCAAAACACGATGATGAATTAAAACCAAAACCAAAACATGGGAGTCAATACACAATCTCTGGTAATTATCTTGCATGCAAAAATAAATAGACATATATATATTTGCACCCCTTGCATTACAACATGGTTTGTTCCAGATGCAAAGTTACTTGATTTTTCTTATTTGCACTAAACTCAGATGAGCCCCAAAATCTTAGAGATTTTATTTTAATTATTGCCAGTTTCAAAGAGAGTCACAGAAACAACTTTTTTTATTTAAATGAGGGGGAAAAACCATTGTGGAAGAATATTAAACATTCACAGGGGTCAATTCAATTAGTCACCATACGAGATTATTTGTGGAATGAGTCACCTGCCCAATACAAAAGCTCATGTACATATTGTATGACTACAATGCGTTAACTCCGCATCATAAGAAAATCAGGAATCCACCTGACTATTGCACAATCCTGTGTCACATTCTGGATCACAGAGCTCCAGCTTATGTGTTAAGTTGCTCACAATAGATCCACGTTCTGGCATCTCCTTATGGTGGCACCGCTCCAGCGGCACCCAACCAGGTCAGGGGAAAAAAATGTGACAGTGTCCTTGGATTAGTGTCACTCCAGTGTCTCGCAGCCAGGTAATAAAGGTGAATACAGCAATGTCCAATCTACCATGTGTAGTGGCTGAAAGCAGTTTGATTGGTTATAAGTGGAAAAAATGGATACCTGTATGCTGCGACTTCATGTGGTGTGTCGCTTCTCCACTGATAAAAAGACAGCTCTGCCCCTGATGGTAATGGGCAGTTCTCCAAGTTCTGGGACTCCACTAATAGCCATAGAAGTCATGTCCCGTTATTAGGAGGTATGCATAAAGTATGAGAGCATACTTCTCATCAGCTCGGATCCCCCATCAGCTGTGCGAGTAGTGGAGGAGGCTCCGGAAAGACAGGATTGCAGCGACTCCTTAGTAACTATGTAATGTGTAATGTGTAATGAGTTTCGCTCCACAAATCTGGGGCTTTTACTCTTTGATAAAGCCCCAGATTTGTGGAGTGAAACGCGTTAGTGAACTTTCTTTGGACCTGTTGGATTATCCTTTTACATTTGAGCATTGGCTGTATCATCTGCACACCAGGACAAGAGACCCACGGTCTTGCTGGACACTAGCTGAATGCTGGAGTAGAGGTAGGATCGAGACGCAGTCAGATTGACACTGACATTACATAGTTATTAAGGAGCCGCTGCAATCCCATCTCTCCGGAGCCTCCTCCACTACTCGCACAGCTTCTCTTCAGCTCGGATGTGCACCTAGTGATTTGTAAGTCTTTGCATGTGATATTGTCTGCCAGGATACGTGGCTACATATAGCTCATCATCATTTAAGTAACACCTTTTTCTCCTGGTGAGATTGAAGATTACCAACTACAGATGCGGACAATATGGATTAATATATGTTTTTAATATATATTTTTTTGGATCCAACTCCTCCAGCGATCTTTTTATCAATAATAATATATTATATAGTGATATGGTTATATATTTGTTTTATGTAGTTTCTTTAATTTATTTTTATTTTCATTTTTATTTCTAATTGTATGTGATTATTTTTGCTGTGTATATATTGACCGGTCATATTGGATTAATACAGTAAAAAACATTTTTTACATTATAAATCTTGTTTTGGTAATAATTTGCTTATATCAATTCTCTTGGAATTACATTTATTACAAATTTTTTATTAGCGCAGATATTCAATTTTGTTTTTTAAATGTAATAGGGTCTGAGTTTGGGGAATGTGCGAGTATTGGGCAAACTTGCATGTTTCTCACACCACCACAATGTGCAATGGCAAAACTTACATCCAGATGTTCTGCCATTGTGAAGATACAACTTGGCCAATTTAACAGAGTGTGATTTTTTAACTCGCACAATACTACTTACTTAATCTCGCAAAAAAATAGAGCTGCTTCAGGCTAGTGAGGATAGCCTGAGCAGGTGCGAGTTACAAAGAGACATGCACAGATTAGTGAGATCCGCGCATGCTTCTCTGTGAAAAAATCTATTAAAAGTGTAAAATCATAAAAAAAATTACGTGGGGTCCCCACTTAAAACACAACCAGCAGAGAGCTTTTCTGAGCCAGTACTGGTTGTGTAAATCCGGGGGACATAAGACATAGAGGTCCCCCATATATTCAACAACCAGCACCAGGCTCAGTGAGCCAGTCCTGATTGGGTACGGGTCAAAATGAGTAGGGGACAAAATGAGTAGGGGTCCCCCATATTATCCACAGCCAGCATTGGACTCTTTCTAGTGGGGATGTAATACCACAGCCGTGGGACCTGCTTCCAGCTTCTTCTACCTGCTTCCAGCTGCTCCCAGCCAAAGCATTATCACCCCATCCTAGTCATCCCAGGCCGGGAATGCCCTGAGGAAGTGGGGACCCCACAATAAAGAGAGTACCCCTCTCCAGGGCACCCCAGGCCTGGGATAATAGCCTGGGGCTATCCCCGGAACCCTTGTTTAGTGGGTGCCGGGTTACTTGTGTGAATAGAATAATTAATATTGTCTTTTACAGGAGAACTAGAGGTCCCAGCATGCCTCCCCCGTATGCTGGAACTTGGAGAACCACAAATACCAGCAGGCAGGGCATTAAGGGCCTGTTGGTACCTCTAGTTCACCTGCACAATAAGTATTTAAAAAATGACCTAACACAGACACTGAAGGTGTTATTATTATATTAAACATGCACTCACTGACTCCCTCTCACACTCACTTGCACTCACACTACATACTTACATTGTCCCTAGCAGAGCTGGATTTACTGCTAGGCAACCTAGGCCCTGCCACACTGGCTGTGAGGCTGCTCTCCCCTGGCTGTGGGTATGTCCTATAGCTATAATGGGTGTAAGACTGCGCTCCCCTGACAGCAGCCTGCATGTCCCATACTGGCTGCCGCCACATACTGCACTGACTCAGACTGACATGCGCTGCCGGTACAGAGCGCCATGCCCATAGTCAGTCAGTCCATCGGGAGGTATGTGATCATGCTGCAGCAGCAGCAACTGTGTTACATGGGGGGAGTTAATAATAAAAGTTCTTCCCAGCCGGTGCCCCTGCAGGAGCATAACTCTCCTGTCTCCCTGTACAGTGACAGTGACAGTCTGAAGTGACCTGCCAATTGGGCATCATCTGACCTACTAGCTGGTGAACTTCCCTGCAGTCACTTTCCGGCAGTGTCAGCATTTTCCGGCTGTCATTCTGCAGTGCTCAGTGCTCCCCCTCCATGTTTGCAGCCAGCAGCAGGGATTGGATGGATTCTGGAGACAGACAGGAGGGCTGGGTTTACTTCTTCCCACTGAGGCACACCCAGCCCTCCTGTCTGTCTAGAGATATAAAAGGAGAGTGAGGACCCCCCTTGTTGTTGGCCATTATATAAATAGCTGGCTCCGCAGTTGCATTACAATGGCCTGGGTTTGGGACCATCTCCCCCTCCCTGTCTGCAGTAAACTCAGGACCAGCTCATCCTCCCTGAGCTCCAGCAATAGTAAGTTTTGTGCTGGACTTTTTTCTCCGAAAGCATTGGCTGTAGGGTCTCAGTGTAGGTTACAGAGTGTAGAACTAGTGTTGTTAGATGTAGTAAAGAGGTGTCCTAACTTTATATGCATTTTATATTGTCTCAATTTTTATTAGAATTTTGTTCTTTTATTTAATAGTTACATTGTAATGTTGCACCCCACCCCCACCCCACCCCCAGACTAAACTAATCTAGCAGCAGGACTAGTTATTTTTGTTGTCCTTTAATGAAGTAGTTGTAGCAGCAGGGGCGCCGAGAGTCATGCCGGGCCCAGGGGCAGAAGATGACGTAGCAAAGCGGCGCTGTGCACTGGGGAGGGGGGTGCTGTGAGCCTCTCAGCCTGGTACATAGCCAGTGGGGGGCGCAATCAGTGTGATTGCTCCCCCCCTGGCATTGGAGACTGCTGAGGCTGCTGCTTAGCAGCTGCGAGCAGTTTCCCAGTGCAGCCCAGAATACAGCAGTGTGTGCTGGCTGCTTGGATGTAAGAGGGAGGGGGGGGAGCATCGGGCCTCTCCAGCAAGCTCAGACCTGGATAATTAGTACCTGTTCCCCCCCCTCTCAGTGCCCCTGAGCAGCAGAAGTAGTGTTTTTTATTGTCCATAAAAACACTTGTCCTGCTGCTAGATCAGGCTTAGGCAATACTATGGAACTACAGATTTCTCAAAACTGTTACAGCCATTGTATGGGAGGGCATGCTGGGACTTGTAGTATCACAACAGCTGGAGATCAACAGGTTTCTCTATGTGACCTAGCCAGGAGGCTGTGCCTCTAGGGAGGTCATTCCACTCTTGGTTTGTAGAAGGTGTTTGTGGATTTCAGTCAATCAAGAGTCTGATATTTGAATTCAGGTAGATAAAGTGATAACATCCCCTATTCCCCACTCTCCTTTCAGCAGTTGCATTCTTCTATAAAGTAGGTGCTATGTGGCATAATGTGTAAGGGCCATTACAGTGTGGCATGTGTATAAGGGGCACTACTACTGTATGGCATAATGTGTATAAGGGTCACTACTGTGTGGCACAACAAGTATATGGGGCAATACTGTGTGGCATAATGTGTATAAGGGGCACTACTTTGTGGTATAATGTGTATAAGGGTCACTACTGTGTGGTATAACAAGTATAAGGGGCAATACTGTGTGGCATAATGTGTATAAGGGGCACTACTGTGTGGCATAATGTGTATAAGGGGCACTACTGTGTGGCATAATGAGTATAAGGGACACTACTGTGTGACATAATGTGAATAACCAGTTATACTGTGTGGTGTAATGTATAAAAGGGGCACTACTGTGTGACATAATGTATATAAGGGGCACTACTGTGTGACATAATGTGAATAACTAGCTATACTGTGTGGTGTAATGTGTATAAAGGGCACTATTGTGTGTCATAATTTGAATAACCATCTATACTGTGTGGTGTAACGTGTATAAGGAGCACTACTGTGTGGCATAATTTGCATTGGCACTATTGTGTGGTCATGCCCCTTATTTGAGGCAAGGGGCCCCAAACCGATTTCTTGCCTAGGGCCCCATGAGTTATAAATCCAGCTCTGGTCCCTAGCACCAGTCTGTCCCCTTCTCCAGAAGAATCCAAGATCGGGACCTATAAATAAAAATCCATACTCATCTACCCCTTGTGTCGTGTCCTCTTCTTTCCATGTAGGCTTCCACTGTCTTCAGAAAATAAACTGCAAAAACCCAGAACCAAGTACATAAGTACCATCTTCTAAGGATGGTACTTTGCGAATGACAGCTCAGCCACGGCATTTCACGTAGAAATGCATTGGCTGAACATTTATTGGCTGAAAGAGGCAGACCTCTGCCTCTCTCGTCCAATGAATGGTAACCACTATTGACTTCAATGGTGGGAACCACTAGGTTACAATAGGTTGGATGAGGCCAGGGATGTGGGGCGCTGTGCTGGGAAAGGGGTGCTGGATGAGGCCAGGGGTGCTGTGCTGGGAAAGGGGTGGTGTATGAGGGCTGCCGGATGAGGGGTGTTGTGCTAAGAGAGGAGAGGGGTGCTGTGCTGTAAGGTGGGCAGTGAAAGGACATTATGTGGTGCTGTGAGGAGGGTCAGTAACTGAGTGAGTACATGTGCTATGTTCTATATATGTGGATATATATATATACATATATATATATATATACTGTATATAGCTATATATGTCAATATTTATTTATAGTTGTGTGTGTAGAGAGAGAGTGTGATGTGATTGATATGTTAAAATGGGGGCAAATTAATCACAAATTTGCAATTTTGTGTCCTCTGCCAGACTCCCAAAGGAAGAAAGTAGAGGAACAAAAGAAAAGGGAGGAACACCTAGGAGGTGAGGGAAAATTGAGTATCATGTTTGAAGAGGTGGGGGAGAGTGTCTGAGGAGTGCAGTATGGTGGGATTGTCTTCTAGGGGGCATCAGCCAAAATCTTGCCTAGGGCACCAAATTGGTTAGGGCCGATTCTAAAATTGTAGCACATATGGAACATAAAATGCCCGCCAATATGGAGATTAGATGCTGGAATGGAGATAAGGAGGGTGCTGTATCTGACCATGCATGCAGCCTGGTGATGCCTAGTCAGCGGTCAGATACTGTGGCCACACTTGTGTATGTATATCTATGGCCAACGATGGCAGTCGGACCAAGCGGGCAGATCATGCTGTGTATGTGCACTTTAGGTTTGGGTGAATGTAGTAACTGCAGGTTTCCAATAGAGGGTACAGTGTACAGTTTTGAAATATGTATCTAAGACTGACCCCATGAGAATGATGCACAGGGACAGTTAAATGGTCCACGCAGTAATTGATAACCTAGGTGACCCTTTCTGGATTATAAAAACACTGCACCATAGGTAACTGCCCTTTCTGATTACTACCATGCAGAGCCAAACCACTTTGCCCTTTTTAAGGACTGTATTAGCGTTTTTTTCAAATGAAGCTTCTATTGGATGGTGGTTCTCAAAATTTTTTGAGCCATTGACCCCTCTGTACCATAAACTCACCCTCAGCGCCCCCGACCCATTAATGAAGATAATGACACAAAACAGTAACAGTTAATATAAAATGATTTGAAATCTAAGCTAACCCCTCAGCCACAAGGGGCAGGTATATAGCTCACATTGGGGACCACTATACCGGGGTAAAGGTCTTAATGTGCCTCACACTGTACTAGAATCTATGGAATACTCACATGTCTTCTCCCCCGTCACATGGCATATACCTCCTAGATAAAAAAATAAATGTCAGCATATAATATTTGTCATATGGAAGGAAATTTTATTGAGAAAACTACACAACTCCATTAGGGGAATATATAGTGAAAAGTGCATATTGCTGCAATGAGGAATCTTATTTGGATGCAGGGGCGTATCTATAATGGGTGCAGGGTGCGTGGGGCACCGCACACCCTGCACCTATAATATACTTACCTCTCCGGAGTCCCATGTCGGTGCGGGGGTCAGGCGCTGTTAAAATGGCCACAGCGACCATTTTCCTGATGTTTGCGCATGCGCAGTACAGGGAAAGTGGCCACTGCAGACATTTTCCCAGTGACCTATTCATGCGCTATAGACTCTGGGCACACTCTAGTGCCCAGAGTCTATAACTCCAGTGCTGGCCGCGCACAGCTCAGAGTGCTGGCGGCTGCCGAATGGAGAGGAGGGGGCCCAAGATGGAGACTGCACACGGGCCCCCTCCTCACTAGAAATGCCCCTGTTTGGATGATGCTGCTGTATAAAAATATGGTAATACTTGCAGGGGGCATCCGAAGAAAAAAAATCACCTCCTGCCGGCATCTCTGATCCGATGCCTAAGTCCGAAAATACAGAATTGGATCAACATCGTAACTATCATTTGTAGGAAAATGATTATTTGGGAAACAGTGCGCAGGGCTGGTCTAAAATCCACCCTCACTAACAACTACTATAGCCGAGTTTACAGAGTCTGTGAGAGTCCTGGGGGCAGCAATTTCTGATGGGCCAATATCACGTCATAGTACCGCCTGCTGTTCAAAGCCACAATTTGCTACATTTTATAGTGGGGCTTTACAACACAATTCATTGCAAATCACTTCACCCAACCCCAGGACTGCACACTTCTGTCGGGAAGAGGGCTGGTTGAAGGGGATGGGCCAACTCTGTCAGAGAGCCTTAAATTTGGTACTTTCCCTGACATTCTGGGAGAGTTGTCAATTATTATATAAATACAATAATGTGTGATACACATTAACATTAATAAGATATATCTGCAGATAAAAAACTGTCACATAGAAATAGTGGGATGTGTTATTTAATCAGTTGGAAACCAACACTAGAAATCCTGCATTTGCCCTTTCCAATATGTTAAAAATACTTCAATTACTGTACTACAGTACTTTAAAACTCAATGTAATAAAGGCAGTAACAAGTGTGACCACCAGGTGGTGCACTTTCCCTATCTTCTGGGTTAACATGTTAAGGGGACAATTTATCAAAAACATTTCTCATGAAATTTCGCAAAAACATTTGACACAGTTTCAGAATCCCCAGAGGAGTCTTTAAAAAATGTGAATGACTCCTCCGATATGCCAGAAATGTAACTCGCAGGGACAGCAGTTCTCGCTACTGGTATCCCTACGCGTTAACTATAGTACATAGCAGGGATATTTTCATAAAAAATATTCATTGCGATAAGGACTGTTAATAATTGTGGGTGTGACGTGATTATTAATACATAGGCCCCTAAGTCTGTGGCCGAAGTCTATTCACCAGGGTATTATTGTTATGTATTATATGTTATAGTTATGTGTGGGTCATCTCTGAGTTATCTCTCAAACCTAAGGAAAAGTCTAGCAATGTTTCCTTATAGTTTTACATGTAAAATTTGTAGTATTAGATTTCAAACAGTGACATCTTAGTTCTGATCACTACAATCTTATACGTAATTATTACATTGTAGGTAACTTACCATAGAGCAGCAAAGTGCAGATGGATAGTAGCGGGGCCCCAAGATGGGCCATTGCTGATCTGCAGGTACAAAAAATATTGCTCCATTACAGTCTGGATTAATGCCATGAAACTAAACATGTGTATTCTATAGCGTGAATTAGATGACTAAAGTCTAATATTTACTCATGATCAGCACCGCCCCCCGGTGGTTATTTTGAAGTGATGTCTGCACTGATTATTTAATTCCCACAAGCACATATGTTTCCTTGACAAATTACATAAATCTATTTCTAGGTTGCAGAGTCTTTGAAGAATAAAGGCAATATGGAATATGTATTTCTGTGCTGTAAGAACCTTTAATTCCAAATTTTGTATTATAATTAAGTAGATGTGTTACAATCCTCTGGGGGGATGTAATAGGCTGTGGATTTTCAGAGAGTTTAAATTTGCCGGAAATTGTGGCGTGATTCCAGCGACTTTCCAGTCAAAGTCAGCGAATGTAATAGAAGGATATTTTGGGGGTCTATGTACTAAGCCTTGAAGAGAGATAAAGTGGAGAGGGATAAAGTACCAACCAATCAGCTCCTAGCTGTGTTTTTTCAAACACAGCCTGTAACATGACAGTTACAGTAGGAGCTGATTGGTTAGTACTTTATCTATCTACAAGGCTTAGTACATATACTCCTTTGAGGCTTAGGAGCTGATTCTGAACCAGATATAATACCAATGTTACTGTTAATTGGTGATTTGCTGTGAATGCGCGTGCATCTAAATTGCACGAAGTTGCATGCGCCCCACGGTGTGTGCGTACAGAGTCACAGGACCTTAGAGCCGCCCTGACTATGGAATGTATTTGGCGTTAATGGGAGGTGATTGGTACAGCAGGTGGGTAGAGAGATGCACAAAGTTCTTCCGTCTGATGGGTGCATTATGGGAGTGTCGCGGGCATTGGGGGCTATATACCCTGATAGAGATCAGGCACCTAGCATATGGCTGGTGCAAGTCACAATGGTGCTTCCAATGGTTGCGACAGCAGACGCACAAAGTGGGCGTTCCAGCCCTTGCGCAGTCAGACACACGCTTGTACACCAGGGGGAGGGCTGATAACAGCATTAGCGTCTTTGTGTCATCTGTACAGACAGAACATAATAGAGACACATAAACATAGGTAATGCTTTGACACTAATTAATACTCAATTAAGGGCCCCAAAAATGATAAAAAAAAATTGATGAGCCATAATTATTTAAAGAGTTTAGTAAAGCTGGCAACGATGTTTGAAAATAATAACATTTTAAATTATGGTGACAATAATATTTTTATGTTAATCAGGGCCATGTTCATCAATTAATGACAGAATCACCAATTACAGTGCAAACTTGTGGCACTACAAGTGCCAGCATGGATGTAACTTCTATCATTAATTAATTCATTAAGTAATGAATTAATATGACCTTAACATAAATATATTATTGCCTTCCGAATACCACCCAAACAGCATGCTGGAAACGGGTCTCGGATAACACGGTTCCAAACTGGGTCAGACCCTGGATTTACCCCATTTCCACTGAAGGCACCGACCCAGGAATATCCCAGGTCAACGCTGTTCACACTGCACACGGGTGCAATGCCAGCGTTTGGAGATGATGTCATTACCAAGCACTTGAAACTCCAACTCTCCCCTGAACGCCAGACTGGAGAGGACCAGCAACCAGGGGAGGGGGTCCTCCCCAGGGGGGTGTCCTTTCGGGAGGCTGTGATGTCACAGCTGTCACCTGGGAGATGGGCAGGGAGAGATTACTGCCTCCCTGTATGAAGCGAAGATGGGGTAAAAACCGGAACGGTCCGGACCATACAGGGAGGCTGTAATCTCTCCCTTCCTGGTGATAGCTATCACACAGACAGCTTCCGAATAGAACAAAACAGCATGCTGGATAACCCGTTTCCACTGAGGTTTTTTACCCACTAAAAACCCTGCTTGATACCCGGGAATAAATTCCCAGGTCAATCAATCCAGGATTTTTTCCTAGAAGCCCTTTCCACTGAGCCACTACCCGGGTTGACATGGCAATAACCCAGGTATTTTGGCTAGTGGAAAAGGGGTATAAGTGTGTTTGTCTGTTTATCTTTCTGTTTGTCCTTTATGCGCGGCCAGAGTTTTGGACCTAGCTCCACCAAATTTTGGTGTGAACTTCGTCAGTGCCACACACTGTCCCTAAATATGGGGACACTTTTAAATTATGCAGGTTCTGGGGCTGGCTCCAGTGGAAATTTACATCTTGCCAAAAACCTGTGTGAAAGCTATAAAAGTATCCTTTTACCCTCACAGTCGGAGCAATGTCACACTGTGTGACTCATGCAAGTTCATATTCATTCCAGAGTTAGTCTTATTTTAAAGTGATTATATATATTAGTCAACCCTCTGTGTTGGCAAGGGCATAATTAGAACTTTATGGGCCACATAGCAATATCCTAAAAGGCCCAAAAACACACACATACATTTACACAGAGCCCATTCACGTTATGCCATACAGAGCCCAATCATGTTATGTCACACACAGCCCATTTATGTTATTCCACATAGTAGTACCCCTTATACATATTATTCCATGCAGTAGTAGTGCCCCTTATACATTATGCCACACAGTAATGCCCCTTACTCTACACAGTAATGTCCTTTGCACATTATACCACACAGAAATGCCCTTTACAGATTATGCTATATAGTAGTAGTGCCCCATATAACACATTATTCCACACAATAATAGTGCCCCTTACACATTATGCCACACAGTAAAGCCCCTTATTACATTATGCCACACAGTAATGTCCCTTTCACATTATGCCTCCCCCAGCAACTCACTTCTGTTGGTCCCTCCAGTAGCCTCTTGTCTCCACCTGTGTGCCATCAGAAGCCAGCAGGTGTGGATTTGGTGCTGGGCCACCAGGTAATTACAGTTGATGCACCAGCAGGCACCAGCAGACATGGACAGACAGCACTGATGCAATTTGAATTTGGTGCTGGTCACGAGCCAGTCAGAGCTTGTGGACCAGATGCCAATCAGGAGCCACCACTGGTGATTGGTTGCTGGTCCTTGAGCTCTGATTGCCTCGTGAATGGCGACACTGTCATTCCATGGCTGCCTGCTGGTGCGCCAGCTTACGGGCATGAACCAAATCAACATCGCTGACACCTGGGCACTACTTGCCAGCCCTGACTGGACCTGCCTACCTTGTGTGTGTGACTGGGTGCACAGGGAGTGGTAGATCACAGAGGCAGCTTGGCACCATAGCAGCAGCACCCCTTGCACCCATGGTAGTTATGCATGTTAGCAAACAGTGGGGTCCTTTTCAGGGTCAATGGAATGGGGTTATAGGTGAGGACAATAGAATGGGGTTATAGGTGAGGACAATGAAATGGTGTTATAGGTGAGGACAATGGAATGGGGTTATAGGTGAGGACAATGGAATGGGGTTATAGGTGAGGACAATGGAATGGGGTTATAGGCGAGGACAATGGAATGGGGTTATAGGTGAGGACAATGGAATGGGGTTATAGGCGAGGACAATGGAATGGGGTTATAGGTGAGGACAATGGAATCGGGTTATAGGCGAGGACAATGGAATGGGGTTATAGGCGAGGACAATGGAATGGGGTTATAGGTGAGGACAATAGAATGGGGTTATAGGTGAGGACAATGGAATGTGGTTATAGGTGAGGACAATGGAATAGTGTTATAGGTGAGGACAATGGAATAGTGTTATAGGTGAGGACAATGGAATGGGGTTATAGTTGAGGACAATGGAATAGTGTTATAGGTGAGGACAATGGAATGGGGTTATAGTTGAGGACAATGGAATGGGGTTATAGGTGAGGACAATGGAATGGGGTTATAGGTGAGGACAATGGAATGGGGTTATAGGTGAGGACAATGGAATGGGGTTATAGACGAGGACAATGGAATGGGGTTATAGGTGAGGACAATGGAATGGGGTTATAGGTGAGGACAATGGAATGGGGTTATAGGCAAGGACAATGTAAACAAATAAAGGCTACAGCTGTACTTTTGGGTGCAGTCTTCAACCTGGGTAATGCCGGGTATCCCAGCTAGTACATAATAAGCAAAAGTATTAAGAATAATATTAGGGAGAACAATGTTGGCATATTTCTGTGTGTTACTGGTTAGGTATAACTACAGTGTATGTATTATGTAAAGAAGAATAGCAGTGAGGGCTCAGAAAAGAACTTATTGGAGGAGTAAACAGCTTTGATAAGTGGATTTTTCAGAAGTTACTATTTCAGGTGCTAGTATAAAAGGTAACACTACAGATTAGTGAAATATAAAGGAAATGACACAATCAGTAAATTGTCACATTACAATAAGACTTACTTTGTTCCAAGCTGCTGCTATGATCTCACCTCTCCTCTCCTCCTGCACCTCGGCTGAATGTCTGTGGATATTCTGTCTACTTCTATATATACATATCCTGGTGTCTGAGCAATCACCTTCCAGGGTTTGCTCTTAGCTGCTGCCACCCAGCTGACTATCCTCAGCTGACATTGATCAGGAGATAGAAATATTTCATATTAATTATATATTTTATTACAACACAATCTATACAATGGTCAGCACCAATCCCTCCGTGTACATTTGGTTTGGTGTCTATAATCAGTTTAGCTCTGTAATTATATAATGACAGTATTAGTGTTGCCAGCCACATACATTGCCATGTCACAGTCTATTATATATTATAAGTACAACATTTTGTCCCATGCCAGCATAGGAGATCCTTGCCCACTACTGACAGAACCATAGATGTTCAAAATATGCCAACATCACCATATATAGCTTCATGTGACAGTGTCACCATATACAGGCCTATGTAGCACAGATGGTGTAGTGGTTAGCATTACTGCCTCACAGCACTGAGGTCAGGGGTTCGTTTCCCACTACAGCCCTAACTGTGTGGAGTTTGTATGTTTCCTCTGGGTGCTCTGTTTTCCTGTACACTCCAAAAATATACTGGCAGGCTAACTGGCTCCCCACAAAAAAATAACCCTAGTGTGTATGTGTGTGTGACAGGGAATATAGGGCTTGATTGAGATCTGGACGCAAAGGCAATTGTACCACAGATCGAGCGATTGCATTGCTATCATGCATGCAAAGAGGAATCCATCACAAAGTGAGTGACAGGCTGGGGCGGTAATGATAAATTAACCCTTGATGGTGTGTCAGGAGAGCTGCCAAGTCCAGGTCAGGCCTGCCACAAAGAAAAGATGGCCGCTCGATGTTGCCAATGTTTGCGCAGGTAAGCGATGCGAGTGGCCAAATATTCTCTGTAAAGAATGCTGCGGAATATGCGCTATATAGATGACTGGTAATAACTGGTAATTGATCAACCCAATTCTCAACATATACATAACAGTTGCATACAACCTTGCATCAAAACGACAGTCTCATGCATACAACATACAGCCTACAGAACAGTGCAAAGAATCACATCCCTACTACACACAGTTTTATAGTGACCTGATCCTCATGCCCAGCACATATATTCAGTGCTACCAATAAAGTTAATATATTTACATTTCCAGATAAGTTCAACTATGAAGGAAAGGGGGGAGTCCTGGCAGCATATTTAATTTTGTGCTAATGGACTTATACTATCTGTTTACCATGCACATACTGTATGTCGGTCATGGCATAGTGACGGTGGCTGCCGGGAGAGAACCACTAGGGAAGATACTGTAATAGAGAATTATTACATGTTAGGGACAAAGCCATAGTCAATAAACAGGCAAAAAACAATATTCTATAAGGCAGCAGCAGTGAAATGAAATCCCAACTCTGCTCATGCAAACGTTGATGGTAGTTAGTGGTGATGGTGATACAGGCTATATTCAGGCAGGGACTGAGTGGGAAATTAAAGTCACCCTGGAAAATAATTCCCAAAGTGGACTCTTGTAGGAGGTCCAAACCAAACACCTATATTGTACTATCCAACACATCATACCAATCTTCTACCATCTGCCCAAGATTCACAAAAGTATAGCCTGCCCTCCAGGCAGACCTACCACATTGAATCATTAACAGCCCATCTATCTGAGTACGTGGATGTCTTCCTGAATCCTCATGTGAAAAATTTGACCTCATATTTGAAAGACACAACTAGTGTCCTACAACACATGGAAAATTTCAGATGGAAAACTGAATTTAAATGGGCTACTATAGATGTGCAGTCTATATGTCTATAACACATGAGAAAGGCATTGAAGCATGTAAGAAAGTCTTATTAAATGATTCTACGCTGAATGATTCCCACAAAGATTTTATCTGTATTTTAATACATTTTATATTAACTCATAATTATTTTTAATTTTTAGATCAGTTTTACTTACAGATTTGCGGGACTGCCACGGGCACAGTTTTTGCACCTAGTTATGTGAATATTTTAATGGGCCAGTGGGAGGAGCAACATGTGTACAGCAATAATCCGCATTCTAAGAAGATAAAATTCTATAAAAGATACATTGATGACATTATCATAGTGTGGGACGGTGAAGAAAGTGATTTTAAACAATTTATTAATTATATACATGAAAATGATTTCAATCTCAAGTTCACCTTTAATATAAGTAGTAACCATGTAGAATTCTTGGATTTAGTCCTTTCAAGTGAAGGAGAGAAAGTAATTATGAAGAATTACATTAAAAAGGTAGATACAAATAGCTACCTTCACTTTAAAAGTGGACATGCTAGACAGTGGAAAGAGAATATACCATACTCTCAATTTTATCAGATCAAGAGAAACTGCTCTAAAGACACAACTTATCAAGAACAAGTACAAGTGTATACAGACCGCTTTAGAGAGAGGGGATACCCTGAAAATATTCTACAACAAGCCCTGTCAAAAAGTGAACGGAAAAATCGACAGGAGCTGTTGGCTCCGAGTATTGAAATACCGAAAAAGAAGGAAGATTTTATCCCATGTATTACTCAATATAATAATGATGAGGTGAAGATTAAGAAAACCATCACAAAGCATTGGAGTATTTTAAAGATGGACCCAATATTGGGAGAGATCTTGCCGGATAGACCTGCAGTGGTTTTTAGGAAAAGCAAAGAATTTGTAGGAAATTCTGGCTCCCAGCCAATTGAAAAACAGAAATTAACCGAAAAAACAAATCATGCCTAAATGTGTTGGCTCTTATAAATGTGGACACTGCAATGTGTGCAAGTATGTGAACCCCATTAGAAGAACTTTCACCAATTTTGACCAGACAAAGGAATACAAATTGAAACACTTCACCAATTGTATGACTACTGTACCTCTGTCATATATATGATTGAATGTAGATGTTAACGGAAATACATTGAAAAAACTAAGAGACCTCTAAAGCTAAGGATCCAAGAACATCTGCGTAATATCAAGAATAAAGTTGAAAGTCATCCGCTCTCTAGACACTTCTCAGAGACACATAACTCATCTGTAGAAAGTTTTTCATTTAAAGTGATAGAATATGTTGGGCCCAAGGGGAGGTGATTTAATGAAATTATTGGCACAGAGAGAGATGTATTGGATCTACGAACTTAATACACTTTTACCACATGGACATAACGAGGGATATGAAATAGCCCTGTTTCTTTAATGACTCCCTAAAATGAACTAATTTACCATTGGAAGCATTTGTTTTATGTGATATTTAATATAATTTTAAATAATTCATTTTATATATTTTTTCCTTTATTAGATATGGATAAGGTTGATACTGGTTCTTGTACTGTTATTAATCTATTTTGTGGTGAAAATCTGGATATTTTTTATATATATTTTAACAAAATTTTTACTTTATCATGTAAGACCCCAGAGGAAGCCTTGTTGAAGGCGAAACACATTGGGTAAGCTACACCATCTCTACAAACCATCCAGACCTACCCTAAAGGATTTTATATGTACTTTTATTAAGCTTTACCTGGAGGTACCACTACTGGAACTGATCATTGCGACCTATAAGATAAGCTACGTTTCTATGTTTGTTTTGTGTGTGACATGTATATTTGTGTATTAAAAATCATATACTTATAAAACATACCACACTATGGAAGCAAATTCTTCTGATCCAAAAAGGTTGTAGCTATCTGGTCAGCAATTCCCTGGGTGAACTTTGGCTGAAGGTCAAGACTGCTGTGGAAACTGTTCGATTGTGATCTAAGGATTGTTTCCTTATATGCTTACTATACAAGCATATGCATGGTATGTACATATAAATATATATGTATCTAATTTAAGTTAACATTAACTACTACACTATCGGGCGCTTGTCCCTATTCTCCCCTTTTGTCCAACACATCTGTCTGCTCTGCTTTCTGCACATCCACCTGTGCTCTAATGTACCCATAACCCATTCTCACATATTGCGCACACACTGTATTACTATGCAACCTCCTTCACATATCCAACATAGATGTCCTGTTACTGTATGTATGCCATGGGATAGGTCAGTCTCCCGACACTAGTCATAATACTGGCACCGGCATCCCGACCACTGGGATCCTGTGTCACGACCAGGGTTTCTCGGCATGGTGGTCAACGGGTAATACCTGTGAGGTCGCTGTGGCGGGGGGCATCTGGCAGTGGCGCTGGTGTTTGGCGAGGGTCATTGGCTGTGCATGGTTCTCTGTGGGCACATTGCCACTCTGGGCTGGTGAGGCCTGGCAGTGTTTCCGTTCCACCTGGAATGGGCGCCGCCATCTTCCCTCTGGCCAGGTGATTCAGTTGTCCAATCCTGGTGGGCCACGTCCTCTCTCCAGCCAGTCACAGTGCGGCACTTGGTATTTAGGAGGGTCCAGAGCCTCCCTTCATTGCTAGTGCAACGTGTTTCTCAGCGACAGCTGAGAGAGAGTTCCTGAGCTCATTACCTGCCTCCTTGGAAATGCTACCTAGCCTGTTTACCTTACCTGCTCCAACCGCTGGACTTCCCTGCACCCTCCATTTGCCTTCCTCCTGCCTGAATACCTGAGTCTGCTGTCACCCTGCACCTTGCCTCCACTTACACTCTGCTGGAACACATCTCCCCTGCCTGCATATCATTTCAGCCACCACACCTGCATACTGGACTGTTTCCTGCCTGTCACTATCTGGACATTCTCCCATTTGCTTCACTACAGTTCCCAAGTGCACTTCAGTGCTTTGCCTGGACTTTTACTTTTGCCATATTCTTGTCTACTAAACCACTCATTAAAAGTTACACATTTTCATTTAAATCTGCTTCTGTGTCTGCTCCTATCACTACCACGGGCCCACAACAAAACTAGAACCTCACATCCTGAAGGTAAGTACTGGGGTTAAGGGGAGGGGTAGGGGTTAGGTTTAGGCACTAGGGGGAGGGTTAAAGTTAGGCACTAAGGGGGGAGAGTTAGGTTTAGGCACTGGGAGGAGGTTAGGGTCAGGCACCGTGGAGGGTGGGTTAGTGTTAGGGTAGGGATAGGGGGAGGGTTAAGATACTGACCAACAAAGTGTCGGTATTCTAACCCTGTCGGGATGCCAGCATGGAGATTCTGACCATCGGGATCCAGAATGTCTGCATCCCATATATATTCTGTATGCCACATACCTCCTTGATAACAGACCTTCCATTCCAATGGCAGGGCATACCTTGGTAACTGCAGACCAACAAACCAGGGTCCCTGGGGTGCCACTCATAAACTCATAATAGAGCCAAGAGTGGGCTACAAAGCACCTGAATTTAAAAAAAATCGGCCCACCAGGATAGTTCACTATGAGTCCTATGGCCAGTCCACCTCTGGTAATAACTGGTAATAAATAAATAAATCCGTCCCTGGGGGTGGACATATCACTACAAGAGATTCCATCTTCCCAATGCCCTATGTACTCCTTCATAGGAACAGGAGTGGCATTAAAACATAAAAAAGCACATACTTTAAAATAGAAATTTTGATAACTGTATGTACTAGCATCACACAGAGAGTATTCTAGTGACCAATATACAATAAAGAGTGAGAGTTCACTTTACAATAGAGAGCATTCCAATGACTGCTATACAGAGTGTATCATAGTGTCTGTCATACAGTATAAAGATCATTCTAATGATCATATGACATATGTACACAGAATAATAATGGAGCAAAAAATTATATACACAAAAGAGAATATTGTCTTGGCACATTAAGGGCCTGATTCATCGGTGGATGCTGCTGCACCCACTCTTGCATCTGTTGCCGGAGCGGCAATATGAAAATGCTTAATGCTAGTATCCTTTGTTTGCAGGCAGCTCCTGAGGTTTTGTTGGTTGCCTGTGCACTGATTCTAATATTGATATTTAATTAAATGCTAGTATCAGCCTTCCCCTGGTGTAGTAGCCTGCGTCTGAATGAGCACGCCCTGACATGCCCACTTTCTGCATCTCTGCAAGTCGTAACACCGCCAGTGATTTTCCACATGCCACCATCACAATCACCAATGCTCACACCATCAACACTTGCACCAGCCCTATGGCACTTGCGGTTTCTTTGTCTGGACATGGCATCCAAAAATAGTCTGTTGTGGGCGTGTTGTGGGCGTATTGTGGGCATGTTAGTGAAAGTGGCAGCGTTCTCAAATCCACAGCTGCTGCCACCTTCACTGACGCATCTACAACAGGCCCATTAGACAGACATTTTTTCCGTTCACTTCTAGCCACCTCCCAGTCGTTGTCCAGGAATGCCCATCACTTTGCCGCACCATACCACCTGTCTCTATATCGCAATATGTCTTTGTGCATACGCTCAGTAGGCGTCATAGGGGGTTTTCAAAATTAGGCCCAAAAGAAAATATCTAAAAACATAAATAGGAAATAGTAATGAAATTAAATTATACTAAATACAAATATCAACCAAGACAATATAAAGACCATCAGTGACAGGGTTTAGATCTTTCTTTTTCGGCCCCTGGAAGATATAACTGCCCACAGATTCAGAGTCACCAATGCTAAAGACCTTTTCATTTGCGAAGGACCTTCAGCCTCAAAACAAGGGATTTCTTGGTAAAGGCATAGATGCAGTTCTCTATGGCGTTGTCCTTCTTGAAGTGTGAGAGGACTTCAAACACCACCAATTTGTATGATTTCTGTACACTGGGCTTCAGATGTAGACCTAGGAAGTTTAGGTTCTGGTGGATAATTTACAGAGATAGAGGAACCATCTTGTATCTTTCCATACGGTTTCAGTAAGCCACAAATCTATGGCAATGCACGGTCCATAAACCCTTCAAATCCTGAAGGAGGATCCACAAGGCTCAGTTCATCTTTTAATGTTCTCCTTAATCCCCCTATAATACTTGTGCCTCCTATTCACCTAATTCCACTATTTCAAATCCATTGCCTGAGCTCATTGCCTGAGCTCAATACACCAATACCAATCAAGTTATCATAAAACCTTTAGTGTCTAAAATAATTCAGTAGGGGTATTTGACTTTCCATGTACAGAGTTTTCTGAGCCAGACCACGTCCCTTTCATAACATGAGGATAAGTCCCACTTTAAGAGAGTCTGTGGTAAAAGTTCTGGGATGCATTTGGAAAACCAGACGTCATTGTAAAATAAATGGCAGAACTGGGCTCCATCTACATCTAAACTTTTCTGGAAGCTTGTCCAAGGGCTAAGGGTCTGCATTAGTGTGCACAGAATGGCTGTTTTAACTGGTACTGCTACAACTGTACTGCATTGGCTGCTAGCGGCTGGCAGATCTACTTACAGCACTTAAATTGCTTGCATTAACCTCACCACTATTTTGCCAGAGCTCAATTGGAATCCATTGAGGACTAGGTGATTTACAACACAATTATGGCAGTATAACTATCTGAACTCATTCCAGCAAAGATCCCAATGATGCACTAATGGTCTATACAGTTTCAAATATAGCTGGCAAGTACATGGTCAGGTCCCATAGCAGAGGTCTGGTTCACAATGCAGGCAGTTGGTATTGTGAGCAGTCAGAGAGAAAAATCAGGGCATTTTAGCCAGAATCCTTACACAAAAGACTATCACAAGAGTGTGGAGCAGCAGCTGGTCTTAGACAGAGTAGACAATCACCTAGCATTGAGTGCTTTATACAGCTGGAGCCACTGTAACAAGAATTGGTTGAACTGACATGTATGCTCAGTTCTGACCTTGAAATACCGGAAAATGTCACCAGCTCAGCACTGACAGCAAAGAGTTCCCTGACAATGTTTAAATGTGTCCAAATTATGTGAAAACAACCTCACCTAAACTTTCCTGCCCACGATCCACCTCACCAGACATAAAGAAGCACAAGTCATCCTTAGGCAAAAAAAACGAATTAACACATTCTCATGTGCAGTACTAAAAAACATCTTATACACAAAACCACAGACACGTGTCCAACTACGCGAGCACCTTAATTATTATACACTATGGAGAAGATATATACTGTAGTTGTATGCACATTGGCTGTGTGTGGATATTCGCCTGAGTGCTGAGTTGTAGGAATTTATTTTTTGTATTATAGCCATCATCACTATCAGCGTGCACTTGCACAAGCCCTATCCTTGGTACAAGAGTTAAGCCTGAAATCAAGCCCAGCATAGCCTGTACTTTCAGGCAGATAACCTAAACAGACCCTTAATAAATTTAGCCTACGAATGAATGCCTCATCACCAGCCAGTTCCATCCCTTTAGCCACAAATGGAGATTTGACTAAGTTGTGTATGACTGGGATTCAGCCATACTGTACATGCGCTGGACTGAGGGGCAGGGTCGGCTCCTGGTGGAGTGGCACCCTGTGCCATTATTTTGTATCACCCCAGCCCTCCAGTGCACAGTGAAAAGAGGGCATGGCCTAATTCACATAGGTCGCTCCCCAAGCTGGTGCCATTTTGGGGGCATGCCTGTATGGCACACCTCCTGTTTTTAGTCAAGCTGGGGGTGAGCCCAGTACACAGTCAGCAGCTGGGCTGCCCCCAGCCATCTCCCTGCACTGAATGGATGCCACGTGCATGCACACGCCATCAGAAGACAGTGCCTGAAAAATCGGATTGTTCCACTGAAATCGGGACAGATGGGAGGACTGTGCTTCAATGGGGTGGCACCCCTGTCCGACCGCAATGGTCAAACACCCCTAGAGCCAACCCTGCTGAAGGGCAACCAGCATGCCATGCAGAAACAACCAAATATCTGTCCACATAATAAACTCTTCATTAGCTCCTATGTGACTGAGTCTGAGTCGGACCTGAAGATGCTCAAATACTGTGTGGTGCATCTTTAGACGCAACCATCAGAGGCACCATTAAACCTTCCATGCTAGGTGAGAACTGTTATCACAGTATGGCCTCCAATGTGAGTGATACTGCATCTGAGTTTGCAGCCATTTCTGCGTCACACCCGTGAAATCTCCATAACACGCCCATAAGACGATCCATCTCTGTAAATCTGCATAGCCACCTCCCTCTCTCACCTCCCATTCACACCGCCTGCGCTCTTTCTATGGGCACATGCACAGTGCAAATTAGACGCAAGCGCAGAAGAAAAACTCGCACAATTGTGCCCGGCATTGCTTCTGGCTCAGAATCAGGCTCTACATGTTATATACTACTATAAGGTGTCTCAGACTGAGCTATACTGTAGATTTATTAAGCTCTGCACCCATCATTCAAAGTGAACTTTCAGCGATGTTTATTTTTGTTCATCGTTCTCTTAATGATCTTCATCTGCCCCATCCAGTACCCGCGTTAATCGTCACTGT
Organism: Taudactylus pleione; assembly: GCA_031769625.1. Classification (NCBI taxonomy): domain Eukaryota; kingdom Metazoa; phylum Chordata; class Amphibia; order Anura; family Myobatrachidae; genus Taudactylus; species Taudactylus pleione. The sequence goes on from JAUIMM010000904.1 coordinate 1,801,260, forward strand.
TCTATATGTGTCTTGGCGCTTTGACATATATTCTGAAGCCTCTGTTAATCCCATAATAACTAACAATGCTTATAATGACATTGTGTTTAAGATTACAACATCCTTCACCCTCTTTATACACATGGCATCCTCACTAATCCACTCGAGTCTAATTAACACTAATTTCTTTCTTTCTTGCCATATTACCTTTATAGCAATATCAGCAAGAAAGAAAAAGCCCTACATACATAATGTACAGTAATTAGATCAATGCACCTATTAGGGCTCTACCTACACTGTGGGAAATTTACTAATTCAAGTTCATGTATATTGGGAAATGACAGGGACTTGCTGTGTTCAAGGATGGACCATAAATGTGTCTTAAAATGAAATATTCATTATTGTTACCGTTTATGGTTACTTTTGGTGATTTGTCCATTGTGCAAGTTGCATTTATTGATAATGATTGATAGTGATTGATAGTAATTGATGGTGATTGACAGTAATTGATAGTAAATAAAAAGCGTTTCTCCAGCTGCAGCCACTTATCCTTACATAGGACAGTTCAACTTATTCTGTCATGAAAGTACTAAAACACCAGGAAATAAATAGAACATACAATTGGAACATACAATTTTATCTGAATTTAAAAAAACATTGAGTGTAAAATGCCATTTACACCTCAATCTGGACACTATGAGCTTATGGTCATGCCATTTGGGGTATGTAGAGATCCTGTCTGTATCTCCAGACTTTGTTAATGAAATATTCAGAGATTTCTTGGGTAAACTGACGGTTGTCTACAGGGCTGTAACTAGGATAGTGCGAGCAGTGCCATGGCACAGGGCACCGCAGGACAGGGGGCGCTGTTTGGGCATGTCACTTTTCCTGTTTAAAATCATTCTCACTTGTAGCTTCCTCTTCTTTTATCACTGGCATCTCCTGGCCTATCCTATCTCTTCCATGGCCCTTCCCCATGAGGCCATGGCCCTCTCTCAGGTGCACTATATTATGTCCCTATTTATCCCCAGCATCTCCTGGCCTCTCCTATCTCTTCCCTGGCCCTTCCCATGAGGCCATGGCCCTCTCTCAGGTGCACTATATTATGTCCCTATTTATCCCCAGCATCTCCTGGCCTCCCCTATCTCTTCCCTGGCCCTTCCCCATGAGGCCAAGGCCCTCTCTCAGGTGCACTATATTATGTCCCTATTTATCCCCAGCATCTCCTGGCCTCCCCTGTCTCTTTCCTGGCCCTTCCCCATGAGGCCATGGCCTTCTCTCGGGTGCACTATATTATGTCCCCATTTATCCCCAGCATCTCCTGGCCTCCCCTATCTCTTCCCTGGCCCTTCCCCATGAGGCCATGGCCCTCTCTCAGGTGCACTATATTATGTCCCTATTTATGCCCAGCATCTCCTGGGCTCTCCTATCTCTTCCCTGGCCCTTCCCCATGAGGCCATGGCCCTCTCTCAGGTGCACTATATTATGTCCCTATTTATCCCCAGCATCTCCTGGCCTCCCCTATCTCTTCCCTGGCCCTTCCCCATGAGGCCATGGCCCTCTCTCAGGTGCACTATATTATGTCCCTATTTATCCCCAGCATCTCCTGGCCTCCCCTATATCTTCCCTTGCCCTTCCCCATGAGGCCATGGCCCTCTCTCAGGTGCACTATATTATGTCCCCATTTATCCCCAGCATCTCCTGGCATCCCCTGTCTCTTCCCTGGCCTTTCCCCATGAGGCCATGGCCCTCTCTCGGGTGGGTATTATATCCATATTTATCCCCAGCATCTCCTGGCCTCGCCTATCTCTTCCCTGGCCCTTCCCCATGAGGCCATGGCCCTCTCTCAGGTTCACTAGTGTGGCCGGAGACCAACCACACGTGATTAAAATGGCTGCCAAGGCATTCAGGGGATTAACCCTCATGCCATTGCGCCATTTTTAAAAGGACAGTGTAAAAGTACACTGCACATGGTTTATAATAAACTGTATTAAAGTTTATATGTATTGCTGTAATGCACTGCAGCTGATCTGCAATGCATTAGTGCATGAAGCAATGTATGTTTAATAGGCTATGCACTATATGGTTTAAATGTATATTTTGTAGAGATAATGCACTTCTTGAATATATGCCTGTATGTTATATGACCTGCCTCTGTGTCTGCAGAAACTAGCAGGAGGTCTGATGAATAGGAAGACCTGTTGTGGTCAGTGACCTCTGGCTGGAAGGTTACTGTGTAAAGGTGTGAATGGTGTCATATAGCCAAACACTTCAGATACAGAACTTACTTTGAAAAGACAATTTGTTTTTAAGAAGATCCTTTTGGATGCCACTTCTAAAAGCTGAATGTGTTAAGGTTGGAAATGCCAAACTGATTGATAAGGATGAAAGTAATTTACCATTTTCTGTGAAATGTTATATCAACATTTTAGGAGACAGTATAATGTATGATAAATCAGTTTGTGTTGGTGGATTAGGAAGGAGGATATTGAGAGACTCCTTTGAAATGTAATATGTTGTTAATTTATGTTTTCTGAGGTAGCCTGATTGGCTAGAAGGAACACAGGGTGGATTTCCCCCCCTGTGATGTTGTGCGAAAGAATTACATAAAAAGAGGGACTGTGAGCCCTGTATGTGTACAACCCTGTAACTTCTTTGAGGAGAAGAGCTGCTCATAACATTCCTGTATGTGGTACATCTTTGAAAATCCTGTGTGGAGGAGACCTGCTGTATAATTCCTGAAACATCTTGTATGCTGATATTCCCCTTCAATCTGAAGGGAGGGTCTTTTTTAAGACTGAGAGCAATAAACATCTTGCCTGGATTCAATTGTACCTCAATCCTGCGACCAACAGAATTGCGCAAAATGCTATTCCGTTCTCCTGCTGCTCTGGGTAAGAGTTCCGTGTCTCCAAGTCCAAGCCCTCTGCCAGCTACCGTGCAGACCTGGTCCATTGCGAGGGATCAGGTGGGAACATGCGACAGCAAACACAAGGTGTGTCCGCAGTTAGTCAAACGCATACGCAGCAGAAGCGGTTCCAGGTGCCGACGTAGGAGCCTGACTGTACGTAAAAAGCGGTTCCAAACGCCGATGGTAGAGTTTGGTGGTGGCAGCATCGTTACATGCCCACGGTGCAGTGGGCGGAGTCAGCGACAGGCAGTCACTGACGGTGAGTGGGAGTTGCAAAAGCACAAACCCGTGAGCAGGGATGGCCTAGGCGAAAGGCGTCCGGTCACAACTATATTAAGTCCCTATTTATCCCCAGCATCTCCTGGCCTCCCATATCTCTTCCCTGGCCCTTCCCCATGAAGTCATGGCCCTCTCTCAGGTGCACTATATTATGTCCCTATTTATCCCCAGCATCTCCTGGCCTCCCCTATATCTTCCTATCTTCCCTGGCCCTTCCCTATGAGGCCGTGGCCCTCTCTCAGGTGCACTATATTATGTCCCTGTTTATCCCCAGCATCTCCTGGCCTCCCCTATCTCTTCCCTGGCCTTCCCCATGAGGCCATGGCCCTCTCTCAGGTGCACTATATTATGTCCCTATTTATCCCCAGCATCTCCAGGCCTCCCCTATATCTTCCTATCTTCCCTGGCCCTTCCCTATGAGGCCGTGGCCCTCTCTCAGGTGCACTATATTATGTCCCTATTTATCCCCAGCACCTCCTGGACTCCCCTATCTCTTCCCTGGCCCTTCCCCATGAGGCGATGGCCCGCTCTCAGGTGCACTATATTATGTCCCTATTTATCCCCTGCATCTCCTGGCCTCTCCTATCTCTTCCCTGGTCCTTCCCCATGAGGCCATGGCCATCTCTCAGGTGCACTATATTATGTCCCTATTTATCCCCAGCATCTCCTGGCCTCCCCTATCTCTTCCCTGGCCCTTCCCCATGAGGCCGTGGCCCTCTCTCAGATGCACTATATTATGTCCCTATTTATCCCCAGCATCTCCTGGCCTCCCCTATATCTTCCCTGGCCCTTCCCCATGAGGCCGTGGCCTTCTCTCAGGTGCACTATATTATGTCCCTATTTATCCCCAGCATCTTCTGGCCTCCCCTATCTCTTCCCTGCCCCTTCCCCATGAGGCCGTGGCCCTCTCTCAGGTGCACTATATTATGTCCCTATTTATCCCCAGCATCTCCTGGCCTCCCCTATCTCTTCCCTGGCCCTTCCCCATGAGGCCGTGGCCCTCTCTCAGGTGCACTATATTATGTCCCTATTTATCCCCAGCATCTCCTGGCCTCACCTATCTCTTCCCTGGCCCTTCCCCATGAGGCCATGGCCCTCTCTCAGGTGCACTATATTATGTCCCTATTTATCCCCAGCATCTCCTGGCCTCCCCTGTCTCTTCCCTGGCCTTTCCCCATGAGGCCATGGCCCTCTCTCGGGTGCACTATATTATGTCCATATTTATCCCCAGCATCTCCTGGCCTCCCCTATCTCTTCCCTGGCCCTTCCCCATGAGGCCATGGCCCTCTCTTAGGTGCACTAGTGTGGCCGGAGGCCGACCACACGTGATTAAAATGGCTGCCAAGGCATTGAGGGGATAAACCTTCATGCCATTGCGCCATTTTTAAAAGGACAGTGTAAAAGTACACTGCACATGGTTTATAATAAACTGTATTAAAGTTTATATGTATTGCTGTAATGCACTGCAGCTGATCTGCAATGCATTAGTGCATGAAGCAACGTATGTTTAATAGGCTATGCACTATATGGTTTAAATGTATATTTTGTAGAGAAAATGCACTTCTTGAATATTTGCCTGTATGTTATATGACCAGCCTCTGTGTCTGCAGAAACTAGCAGGAGGTCTGATGAATAGGAAGACCTGTTGTGGTCAGTGACCTCTGTCTGGAAGGTTACTGTGTAAAGTTGTGAATGGTGTCATATAACCAAACACTTCAGATACAGAACTTACTTTGAAAAGACAATTTGTTTTTAAGAAGATCCTTTTGGATGCCACTTCTAAAAGCTGAATGTGTTAAGGTTGGAAATGCCAAACTGATTGCTAAGGATGAAAGTAATTTACCATTTCCTGTAAAATGTTATATCAACATTTTAGGAGACAGTATAATGTATGATAAATCAGTTTGTGTTGGTGGATTAGGAAGGAGGATATTGAGAGACTCCTTTGAAATGTAATATGTTGTTAATTTATGTTTTCTGAGATAGCCTGATTGGCTAGAAGGAACACAGGGTGGATTTTCCCCCCTGTGATGTTGTGTGTATGAATGACATAAAAAGAGGGACTGTGAGCCCTGTATGTGTACAACCCTGTAACTTCTTTGAGGAGAAGAGCTGCTGATAAGATTCCTGTATGTGGTACATCTTTGAAAATCCTGTGTGGAGGAGACCTGCTGTATAATTCCTGTAACATCTTGTATGCTGATATTCCCCTTCAATCTGAAGGGAAGGTCTTTTTTAAGACAGAGCAATAAACACCTTGCCTGACTTCAATTGTACCTCAATCCTGCGACCAACAGAATTGCGCAAAACGCTATTCCGTTCTCCTGCTGCTCTGGGTAAGAGTTCCGTGTCTCCAAGTTCAAGCCCTCTGCCAGCTACCGTGCAGACCTGGTCCATTGCGAGGGATCAGGTGGGAACATGCGACAGCAAACACAAGGTGTGTCCGCAGTTAGTCAAACGCATACGCAGCAGAAGCGGTTCCAGGTGCCGACGTAGGAGCCTGACTGTACGTAAAAAGCGGTTCCAAACGCCGATGGTAGAGTTTGGTGGTGGCAGCATCGTTACATGCCCACGGTGCAGTGGGCGGAGTCAGCGACAGGCAGTCACTGACGGTGAGTGGGAGTTGCAAAAGCACAAACCCGTGAGCAGGGATGGCCTAGGCGAAAGGCGTCCGGTCACAACTATATTAAGTCCCTATTTATCCCCAGCATCTCCTGGCCTCCCATATCTCTTCCCTGGCCCTTCCCCATGAAGTCATGGCCCTCTCTCAGGTGCACTATATTATGTCCCTATTTATCCCCAGCATCTCCTGGCCTCCCCTATATCTTCCTATCTTCCCTGGCCCTTCCCTATGAGGCCGTGGCCCTCTCTCAGGTGCACTATATTATGTCCCTGTTTATCCCCAGCATCTCCTGGCCTCCCCTATCTCTTCCCTGGCCTTCCCCATGAGGCCATGGCCCTCTCTCAGGTGCACTATATTATGTCCCTATTTATCCCCAGCATCTCCAGGCCTCCCCTATATCTTCCTATCTTCCCTGGCCCTTCCCTATGAGGCCGTGGCCCTCTCTCAGGTGCACTATATTATGTCCCTATTTATCCCCAGCACCTCCTGGACTCCCCTATCTCTTCCCTGGCCCTTCCCCATGAGGCGATGGCCCGCTCTCAGGTGCACTATATTATGTCCCTATTTATCCCCTGCATCTCCTGGCCTCTCCTATCTCTTCCCTGGTCCTTCCCCATGAGGCCATGGCCATCTCTCAGGTGCACTATATTATGTCCCTATTTATCCCCAGCATCTCCTGGCCTCCCCTATCTCTTCCCTGGCCCTTCCCCATGAGGCCATGGCCCTCTCTCAGGTGCACTATATTATGTCCCTATTTATCCCCAGCATCTCCTGGCCTACCCAATATCTTCCCTGGCCCTTCCCCATTAGGCCGTGGCCCTCTCTCAGGTGCACTATTTTATGTCCCTATTTATCCCCAGCATCTCCTGGCCTCCCCTATATCTTCCTATCTTCCCTGGCCCTTCCCCATGAGGCCATGGCCCTCTCTCAGGTGCACTATATTATGTCCCTATTTATCCCTAGCATCTCCTGGCCTCCCCTATATCTTCCCTGGCCCTTCCCCATGAGGCCGTCGCCCTCTCTCAGGTGCACTATATTATGTCCCTATTTATCCCCAGCATCTCCTGGCCTCCCCTATGTCTTCCCTGGCCCTTCCCCATGAGGCCGTGGCCCTCTCTCAGGTGCACTATATTATGTCCCTATTTATCCCCAGCCTCTCCTGGCCTCTCCTATCTCTTCCCTGGCCCTTCCCCATGAGGCCATGGCCCTCTCTCAGGTGCACTATATTATGTCCCTATTTATCCCCAGCATCTCCTGGCCTCTCCTATCTCTTCCCTGGCCCTTCCCCATGAGGCCATGGCCCTCTCTCAGGTGCACTATATTATGTCCCTATTTATCCCCAGCATCTCCTGGCCTCCCCTATCTCTTTCCTTGCCCTTCCCTATGAGGCCGTCGCCCTCTCTCAGGTGCACTATATTATGTCCCTATTTATCCCCAGCATCTCCTGGCCTCCCCTATGTCTTCCCTGGCCCTTCCCCATGAGGCCGTGGCCCTCTCTCAGGTGCACTATATTATGTCCCTATTTATCCCCAGCATCTCCTGGCCTCTCCTATCTCTTCCCTGGCCCTTCCCCATGAGGCCATGGCCCTCTCTCAGGTGCACTATATTATATCCCTATTTATCCCCAGCATCTCCTTGCCTCCCCTATCTCTTCCCTGGCCCTTCCCCATGAAGCCATGGCCCTCTCTCAGGTGCACTATCTTATGTTCCTATTTACAAATGGGAAGAGGGGCGCCAATGCTCTCTCTAGCACAGGGGACCGAAAAATCTAGTTACGGCTCTGGTTGTCTATTTGCATGGCGTTTTTGACATATTTTCCTCAATGGAAGAGTATCATATACAGGTGAGATTAACTTCTGAAAGGTAAAAAAACACAATTATATGAAAAGTGAACGTTTAAAGTCACATTTCCAAGTTATATAAAGTCACACAAATGTCACGGAATGGATCCAGCCAAGGCTCAGGCTATCACAGATTGGTGATTACCAAATAACCTCAGGGCCACTCATACAGTCAGTTAATCCAACGTCTATCACCATGTCAACCATGACGATACAACACCCAGCAGGGGCATTTCTAGAGAGGAGGGGGCCCATGTGCAGTCTCCGACACGGGCCCCCTCCTCTCTGGCCGGCGGCCGGCAGCGCACTGAGCTGTGCATGGCCAGCACCAGAGTTATAGACTCTGGGCACTAGAGTGCCCAGAGTCTATAACTCCTGTACTGCGCATGCGCAAATGATGGGAAAATGGCCACCGCGGCCATTTTCCAGTCGTTTTTAGAGCACCGGACCCCCGCTCCAACGTGGGACTCCAGAGAGGGTAAGTATGCTATGGGTGCAAGGTGTGCAGTGCGGGGCCCCCCTGGACACAGGGGCCCATTTGCCCTGCACACCCTGCACCCACTATAGATACGCCCCTGACACCCAGTATAGGAGCTAATTAGTGTCTTTGAATATTCAAACCACTTATTCTCTTATTTTCTATATGTCCCAATTTTTTCTTTATTTTTCTTTATATTATTTGGGATAAGAGTTGTAAAATCTATATTTAAAAAAAAATTTGAAATGAATGTAATATTTTATACTTTAATAAGTACTATATGGTATCACAAGCTGCTTCTTCTCTATCTTTGTATCTGATATCAAGCTGAGCAGTTGGTTGCTCTCTGGGTGACATTGAAATTCTGTTTTATATCTGCTCCCACTCAGAGGGTCTTATTCAGCAAGGATCGCAATTGCAAAGCTGCCTGCTTGCAGCCTTGCAATTGCGATATTCTGCAAATGCAGCAGGAGGTATATGATCCCATTTGTGATCCCAGCACTGCGACAAAGGTCGCTGGCTGGGATCACCATCATGACCTATGGTGGTTGATGGTCATGATGGCAGATGGCGCCTCTGGCCAGCTGAGTAAGAAAACAGGGCGTACACCCCCATTTCTGGGAACGCTGGCTTATCCAGCTCCCGCGCTGCCCCTTATATGCTTCTGCCTGTCAATCAAGCAGAGGCATTCAAGGGTCTGCATGCGATTTCACAGGACCCATTCTGCACAGGTCCTGCGCGTACGCAGATTCCCTATAATTGTGCACTGCTGAATCAGGGCCAGAGTCCGATGTCCTGCTATTGTGTGGGTTTTGGATATGTGCATCTTCAGTAACATCGTCCTTTATTTAAAAACTCTGTAATATCATACCTGGGACTTGAACCCACAACCTCACAGATTGCAGTCGCACACCTTACACAAGGAGCTATTTGTGAAGGATGACTGGGATTTCTAACTTTATGAAGTTATTTGACCATTACTCCTAGTTTGGGTTCATGCACCAGGAATGACATTACTAAGAAATGTGTGTTTAAAATAAAGGAGTATGTAACTGAATACAAATCACACTATTACTGAGAGCTCTCAAGTTAAGAGTATGAATATGGTATAAGTGAATTGGTGTTCAAATTCCTTTCTTAAAGTGTTCTTACAGTCAGTGTAGGTGTTCTGTAAGTGTGAGAAGGGGCCTCATAGATTGCTCTGGGCACCAGGGCTCACCTGACTTCTGGGGGCCAGGGTATGGATGCCTCATCTGTACTGGTCCTCACAATTATCATGGCAGACAGAATCCAGACAAACAGCCTGGGGCCTGATTCAAAAATGTACATAAACGCAATTAGTTTGTGTTTATCTCTGATGATGGGAGGACTGCGCAGGCACATGACCCATTCTGCACACGCTAAGGCCGAGCGATAATTGGTAAGCTGCACATATGTCTAAGACGCATTGTGCATGAGTCAAAGTACATTATTGTAGTCACTCGCAGCATCTCATAGTGTGAGTGACAGTCAGGGAGCGTTTGTGGGGGTAACGGGGAGTGGCGACAAAGAACGCAGATGTGTTGCCACCTCTGGGCGTGTCACAGCCTGCATCTGTGATCCCATATGCAGTGAAATGGCCCCAGCGTCTCAGTTCCCGCGCCATCCTGCGCGACCGTAGGGTTACTCATAACTGCGATAAGCAAATTATCTGCGTGCGATGCAGCGTCTGTGTGTGCAGATGCTGGGATTTACAAAGTTGCAGGTGGGCGTCTCAGTACATTCCACGCGCTCTGCAACATCTGCATATTTTCCCACAGCAGCTGCATACGGAATCGCATCCATCTATGGTCAATACACCTGTGACTAAATCATCAGTACACCTGTGACTAAATGATCAGTACACCTGTGAATAAATGGTCATTACACCGGTGAATAAATCATCAGTACACCTGTGACTAAATGATCAGGACACCTGTGAATAAATGGTCAGTACACCTGTGAATAAATGATCAGTACACCTGTGAATAAATGATCAGTACACTTGTGAATGATCAGTACACTTTTGAATAAATGATCAGTACACCTGTGAATAAATGATCAGTACACTTGTGAATAAATGATCAGTACACCTGTGAATAAATGCTCAGTACATCTGTGAATAAATGCTCAGTACACCTGTGCATAAATGGTCAGTAGACCTGTGACTAAATGGTCAGTACACCTGTGAATAAATTATCAGTACACCTGTGAATAAATTGTCAGTACACCTGTGAATAAATGGTCAGTACACCTGTGCATAAATGGTCAGTACACCTGTGAATAAATTATCAGTACACCTGTGAATAAATGCTCAGTACACATGTGAATAAATGCTCAGTACACCTGTGCATAAATGGTCAGTAGACCTGTGACTAAATGGTCAGTACACCTGTGAATAAATTATCAATACACCTGTGAACAAATGATCAGTACACCTGTGCATAAATGGTCAGTACACCTGTGACTAAATGGTCAGTACACCTGTGCATAAATGGTCCGTTCACCTGTGAATTAATGATTGGAACACCTGTGAATAAATGGTTAGTACACCTGTGAATAAATGGTTAGTACACCTGTGAATAAATGGCCAGTACACCTGTGACTAAATGATCAGTACACCTGTGAATAAATGGTTAGTACACCTGTGAATAAATGATCAGTACACCTGTGAATAAATACTCAGTACACCTGTGAATAAATGCTCAGTACACCTGTGCATAAATGGTCAGTAGACCTGTGACTAAATGGTCAGTACACCTGTGAATAAATTATCAGTACACCTGTGAATAAATTGTCAGTACACCTGTGAATAAATGGTCAGTACACCTGTGCATAAATGGACAGTACACCTGTGAATAAATTATCAGTACACCTGTGAATAAATGCTCAGTACACCTGTGAATAATTGCTCTGTACACCTGTGCATAAATGGTCAGTAGACCTGTGACTAAATGGTCAGTACACCTGTGAATAAATTATCAGTACACCTGTGAATAAATTGTCAGTACACCTGTGAATAAATGGTCAGTACACCTGTGCATAAATGGTCAGTACACCTGTGAATAAATTATCAGTACACCTGTGAATAAATTGTCAGTACACCTGTGAATAAATTGTCAGTACACCTGTGCATAAATGGTCAGTACACCTGTAGAAACATGGTCAGTACACCTGTGCATAAATGGTGAGTGCACTAGTGCATAAATGGTCAGTACACCTGTGAATAAATTATCAGTACACCTGTGAATAAATGGTCAGTACACCTGTGAATAAATGGTCAGTACACCTTTGCATAATTCGTCAGTTCACCTGCGAGTAAATGGTCAGTACACTTGTGAATAAATGATCAGTACACCTCTGCATAAATGGTCAGTACACCTTTGCATAATTCGTCAGTTCACCTGCGAGTAAATGGTCAGTACACTTGTGAATAAATGATCAGTACACCTCTGCATAAATGATTAGTACTCCTGTGAATAAATGATCAGTACACGTGTACATAAATGATCAGTACACCTCTGCATAAATGGTCAGTACACCTGTGAGTAAATTGTCAGTACACCTGTGAATAAAAGATCAGTACACCTTTGAATAAATTATCTATACACCTGTTCATAAATGGTCAGTACACCTGTGAATAAATGATCAGTACACCTGTGACTAAATGATCAGTACACCTGTGAATAAATGGTCAGTACACCTGTGAATAAATTATCAATGCACCTGTGGATAAATGGTCAGTACACCTGTGAATAAATTATCACTACACCTGTGAATAAATTATCAATACACCTGTGAAAAAATGAACAGTACACCTGTGCATAAATGGTCAGTACACCTGTGACTAAATGGTCAGTACACCTGTGCATAAATGGTCCGTTCACCTGTGAATTAATGATTGGAACACCTGTGAATAAATGGTTAGCACACCTGTGAATAAATGGTTAGTACACCTGTGAATAAATGGTCCGTACACCTGTGAATAAATGGTCAGTACACCTGTGAATAAATGGTCAGTACACCTGTGAATAAATGATCAGTACACCTGTGAATAAATGCTCAGTACACCTGTGAATATATGATCAGTACACCTGTGAATAAATGCTCAGTACACCTGTGAATAAATGCTCAATACACATGTGACTAAATGCTCAGTACACCTGTGACTAAATGATCAATACACCTGTGAATATATGTTCAGTACACCTGTGCATAAATGGTCAGTAGACCTGTGACTAAATGGTCAGTACACCTGTGAATAAATTATCAGTACACCTGTGAATAAATTGTCAGTACACCTGTGAATAAATTATCAGTACACCTGTGAATAAATGGTCAGTACACCTTTGCGTAATTCATCAGTTCACCTGCGAGTAAATGGTCTGTACACAGTTGTGAATAAATAATCAGTACACCTCTGCATAAATGATTAGTACTCCTGTGAATAAGTGATCAGTACACGTGTGCATAAATGATCAGTACACCTCTGCATAAATGGTCAGTAGAATTGTGAGTAAATTGTCAGTACACCTGTGAATAAACGATCAGTACACCTTTGAATAAATTATCTATACACCTGTTCATAAATGGTCAGTACACCTGTGAATAAATGGTACACCTGTGCATAAATGGTCCGTACACCAGTGAATAAATGGTGAGTACACCTGTGAATAAATGGTCAGTACACCTGTGAATAAATGGTCAGTACACCTGTGAATAAATGGTGAGTACACCTGTGAATAAATGGTCAGTACACCTGTGAATAAATGATCAGTACACTTGTGAATATATGATCAGTACACTTGTGAATAAATGGTCAGTACACCTGTGAATAAATGACCAGTACACCAGTGAATAAATGATCAGTATACCTGTGACTAAATGGTCAGTACACCTGTGAATAAATGGTCAGTACACCTGTTAATAAATGATCAGTACACCAGTGAATAAATGGTCAGTACACTTGTGAATAAATGGTCAGTACACCTGTGATTAAATGATCAGTACACCAGTGAATAAATGATCAGTATACCTGTGAATAAATGGTTAGCACACCTGTGAATAAATGGTTAGTACACCTGTGAATAAATGGTCCGTACACCTGAGAATAAATGGTCAGTACACTGTGACTAAATGATCAGTACACCTGTTAATAAATGGTCAGTACACCTGTGAATAAATGGTCAGTACACCTGTGAATAAATGGTCAGTACACCTGTTAATAAATGATCAGTACACCAGTGAATAAATGGTCAGTACACTTGTGAATAAATGGTCAGTACACCTGTGATTAAATGATCAGTACACCAGTGAATAAATGATCAGTATACCTGTGAATAAATGGTTAGCACACCTGTGAATAAATGGTTAGTACACCTGTGAATAAATGGTCCGTACACCTGAGAATAAATGGTCAGTACACTGTGACTAAATGATCAGTACACCTGTTAATAAATGGTCAGTACACCTGTGAATAAATGGTCAGTACACCTGTGAATAAATGATCAGTACACCTGTGAATATATGATCAGTACACCTGTGAATAAATGCTCAGTACACCTGTGAATAAATGCTCAGAACACATGTGACTAAATGCTCAGTACACCTGTGACTAAATGATCAATACACCTGTGAATATATGATCAGTACACTTGTGAATAAATGGTCAGTACACCTGTGCATAAATGGTCAGTAGACCTGTGACTAAATGGTCAGTACACCTGTGAATAAATTATCAGTACACCTGTGAATAAATTGTCAGTACACCTGTGAATAAATTATCAGTACACCTGTGAATAAATGGTCAGTACACTTTTGCGTAATTCGTCAGTTCACCTGCGAGTAAATGGTCTGTACACCTCGGCATAAATGATTAGTACTCCTGTGAATAAATGATCAGTACACGTGTGCATAAATGATCAGTACACCTCTGCATAAATGGTCAGTAGACCTGTGAGTAAATTGTCAGTACACCTGTGAATAAACGATCAGTACACCTTTGAATAAATTATCTATACACCTGTTCATAAATGGTCAGTACACCGGTGAATAAATGATTAGTAAACCTGGGAATAAATGATCAGTACACCTGTGCATAAATGTTCCGTACACCAGTGAATAAATGGTGAGTACACCTGTGAATAAATGGTCAGTACTCCTGTGAATAAATGGTCAGTACACCTGTGAATATATGATCAGTACACTTGTGAATAAATGGTCAGTACACCTGTGAATAAATGATCAGTACACCAGTGAATAAATGATCAGTATACCTGTGAATAAATGGTCAGTACACCTGTGAATATATGATCAGTACACTTGTGAATAAATGGTCAGTACACCTGTGAATAAATGATCAGTACACCAGTGAATAAATGATCAGTACACCAGTGAATAAATGGTCAGTACACTTGTGAATAAATGGTCAGTACAACTGTGAATAAATGATCAGTACACCAGTGAATAAATTATCGGTATACCTGTGAATAAATGGTCAGTACACCTGTGAATAAATGATCAGTACACCTGTGAATAAATGGTCAGTACACCTGTGAATAAATGATCAGTACACCTGTGAATATATGATCAGTACACCTGTGAATAAATGATCAGTACACCTGTGCATAAATGGTCAGTACACCTGTGACTAAATGGTCAGTACACCTGTGAATAAATTATCAGTACACCTGTGAATAAATGCTCAGTACACCTGTGAATAAATTGTCAGTACACTTGTGCATAAATGGTCAGTACACCTGTAGAAACATGGTCAGTACACCTGTGCATAAATGGTCAGTGCACTAGTGCATAAATGGTCAGTACACCTGTGAATAAATTATCAGTACACCTGTGAATAAATGGTCAGTACACCTGTGAATAAATGGTCAGTACACCTTTGCATAATTCGTCAGTTCACCTGCGAGTAAATGGTCAGTACACTTGTGAATAAATGATCAGTACACCTCTGCATAAATGGTCAGTACACCTTTGCATAATTCGTCAGTTCACCTGCGAGTAAATGGTCAGTACAATTGTGAATGATTGATCAGTACACCTCTGCATAAATGATTAGTACTCCTGTGAATAAATGATCAGTACACGTGTGCATAAATGATCAGTACACCTCTGCATAAATGGTCAGTATACCTGTGAGTAAATTGTCAGTACACCTGTGAATAAAAGATCAGTACACCTTTGAATAAATTATCTATACACCTGTTCATAAATGGTCAGTACACCTGTGAATAAATGATCAGTACACCTGTGACTAAATGGTCAGTACACCTGTGCATAAATGGTCCGTTCACCTGTGAATTAATGATTGGAACACCTATGAATAAATGGTTAGTACACCTGTGAATAAATGATCAGTACACCTGTGCATAAATGGTCAGTACACCTGTGACTAAATGGTCAGTACACCTGTGAATAAATTATCAGTACACCTGTGAATAAATGCTCAGTACACCTGTGAATAAATTGTCAGTACACTTGTGCATAAATGGTCAGTACACTAGTAGAAACATGGTCAGTACACCTGTGCATAAATGGTCAGTGCACTAGTGCATAAATGGTCAGTACACCTGTGAATAAATTATCAGTACACCTGTGAATAAATGGTCAGTACACCTGTGAATAAATGGTCAGTACACCTTTGCATAATTCGTCAGTTCACCTGCGAGTAAATGGTCAGTACACTTGTGAATAAATGATCAGTACACCTCTGCATAAATGGTCAGTACACCTTTGCATAATTCGTCAGTTCACCTGCGAGTAAATGGTCAGTACAATTGTGAATGATTGATCAGTACACCTCTGCATAAATGATTAGTACTCCTGTGAATAAATGATCAGTACACGTGTGCATAAATGATCAGTACACCTCTGCATAAATTATCTATACACCTGTTCATAAATGGTCAGTACACCTGTGAATAAATGATCAGTACACCTGTGACTAAATGGTCAGTACACCTGTGCATAAATGGTCCGTTCACCTGTGAATTAATGATTGGAACACCTACGAATAAATGGTTAGTACACCTGTGAATAAATGGTTAGTACACCTGTGAATAAATGGTCCGTACACCTGTGAATAAATGGCCAGTACACCTGTGACTAAATGATCAGTACACCTGTGAATAAATGGTCAGTACACCTGTGAATAAATGATCAGTACACCTGTGAATAAATACTCAGTACACCTGTGAATAAATGCTCAGTACACCTGTGCATAAATGGTCAGTAGACCTGTGACTAAATGGTCAGTACACCTGTGAATAAATTATCAGTACACCTGTGAATAAATTGTCAGTACACCTGTGAATAAATGGTCAGTACACCTGTGCATAAATGGTCAGTACACCTGTGAATAAATTATCAGTACACCTGTGAATAAATGCTCAGTACACCTGTGAATAATTGCTCTGTACACCTGTGCATAAATGGTCAGTAGACCTGTGACTAAATGGTCAGTACACCTGTGAATAAATTATCAGTATACCTGTGAATAAATTGTCAGTACACCTGTGAATAAATGGTCAGTACACCTGTGCATAAATGGTCAGTACACCTGTGAATAAATTATCAGTACACCTGTGAATAAATTGTCAATACACCTGTGAATAAATTGTCAGTACACCTGTGCATAAATGGTCAGTACACCTGTAGAAACATGGTCAGTACACCTGTGCATAAATGGTCAGTGCACTAGTGCATAAATGGTCAGTACACCTGTGAATAAATTATCAGTACACCTGTGAATAAATGGTCAGTACACCTTTGCATAATTCGTCAGTTCACCTGCGAGTAAATGGTCAGTACACTTGTGAATAAATGATCAGTACACCTCTGCATAAATGGTCAGTACACCTTTGCATAATTCGTCAGTTCACCTGCGAGTAAATGGTCAGTACACTTGTGAATAAATGATCACTACACCTCTGCATAAATGATTAGTACTCCTGTGAATAAATGATCAGTACACGTGTACATAAATGATCAGTACACCTCTGCATAAATGGTCAGTACACCTGTGAGTAAATTGTCAGTACACCTGTGAATAAAAGATCAGTACACCTTTGAATAAATTATCTATACACATGTTCATAAATGGTCAGTACACCTGTGAATAAATGATCAGTACACCTGTGACTAAATGATCAGTACACCTGTGAATAAATGGTCAGTACACCTGTGAATAAATTATCAATGCACCTGTGGATAAATGGTCAGTACACCTGTGAATAAATTATCACTACACCTGTGAATAAATTATCAATACACCTGTGAAAAAATGAACAGTACACCTGTGCATAAATGGTCAGTACACCTGTGACTAAATGGTCAGTACACCTGTGCATAAATGGTCCGTTCACCTTTGAATTAATGATTGGAACACCTGTGAATAAATGGTTAGCACACCTGTGAATAAATGGTTAGTACACCTGTGAATAAATTATCAGTACACCTGTGAATAAATGCTCAGTACACCTGTGAATAAATGCTCTGTACACCTGTGCATAAATGGTCAGTAGACCTGTGACTAAATGGTCAGTACACCTGTGAATAATTTATCAGTACACCAGTGAATAAATTGTCAGTACACCTGTGAATAAATTGTCAGTACACTTGTGCATAAATGGTCAGTACACCTGTAGAAACATGGTCAGTACACCTGTGCATAAATGGTCAGTGCACTAGTGCATAAATGGTCAGTACACCTGTGAATAAATTATCAGTACACCTGTGAATAAATGGTCAGTACACCTGTGAATAAATGGTCAGTACACCTTTGCATAATTCGTCAGTTCACCTGCGAGTAAATGGTCAGTACACTTGTGAATAAATGATCAGTACACCTCTGCATAAATGGTCAGTACACCTTTGCATAATTCGTCAGTTCACCTGCGAGTAAATGGTCAGTACAATTGTGAATGAATGATCAGTACACCTCTGCATAAATGATTAGTACTCCTGTGAATAAATGATCAGTACACGTGTGCATAAATGATCAGTACACCTCTGCATAAATGGTCAGTATACCTGTGAGTAAATTGTCAGTACACCTGTGAATAAAAGATCAGTACACCTTTGAATAAATTATCTATACACCTGTTCATAAATGGTCAGTACACCTGTGAATAAATGATCAGTACACCTGTGACTAAATGGTCAGTACACCTGTGCATAAATGGTCCGTTCACCTGTGAATTAATGATTGGAACACCTGTGAATAAATGGTTAGTACACCTGTGAATAAATGGTTAGTACACCTGTGAATAAATGGTCTGTACACCGGTGAATAAATGGCCAGTACACCTGTGACTAAATGATCAGTACACCTGTGAATAAATGGTCAGTACACCTGTGAATAAATGATCAGTACACCTGTGAATAAATACTCAGTACACCTGTGAATAAATGCTCAGTACACCTGTGCATAAATGGTCAGTAGACCTGTGACTAAATGGTCAGTACACCTGTGAATAAATTATCAGTACACCTGTGAATAAATTGTCAGTACACCTGTGAATAAATGGTCAGTACACCTGTGCATAAATGGTCAGTACACCTGTGAATAAATTATCAGTACACCTGTGAATAAATGCTCAGTACACCTGTGAATAATTGCTCTGTACACCTGTGCATAAATGGTCAGTAGACCTGTGACTAAATGGTCAGTACACCTGTGAATAAATTATCAGTACACCTGTGAATAAATTGTCAGTACACCTGTGAATAAATGGTCAGTACACCTGTGCATAAATGGTCAGTACACCTGTGAATAAATTATCAGTACACCTGTGAATAAATTGTCAGTACACCTGTGCATAAATGGTCAGTACACCTGTAGAAACATGGTCAGTACACCTGTGCATAAATGGTCAGTGCACTAGTGCATAAATGGTCAGTACACCTGTGAATAAATTATCAGTACACCTGTGAATAAATGGTCAGTCCACCTTTGCATAATTCGTCAGTTCACCTGCGAGTAAATGGTCAGTACACTTGTGAATAAATGATCAGTACACCTCTGCATAAATCATCAGTACACCTTTGCATAATTCGTCAGTTCACCTGCGAGTAAATGGTCAGTACACTTGTGAATAAATGATCAGTACACCTCTGCATAAATGATTAGTACTCCTGTGAATAAATGATCAGTACACGTGTACATAAATGATCAGTACACCTCTGCATAAATGGTCAGTACACCTGTGAGTAAATTGTCAGTACACCTGTGAATAAAAGATCAGTACACCTTTGAATAAATTATCTATACACCTGTTCATAAATGGTCAGTACACCTGTGAATAAATGATCAGTACACCTGTGACTAAATGATCAGTACACCTGTGAATAAATGGTCAGTACACCTGTGAATAAATTATCAATGCACCTGTGGATAAATGGTCAGTACACCTGTGAATAAATTATCACTACACCTGTGAATAAATTATCAATACACCTGTGAAAAAATGAACAGTACACCTGTGCATAAATGGTCAGTACACCTGTGACTAAATGGTCAGTACACCTGTGCATAAATGGTCCGTTCACCTGTGAATTAATGATTGGAACACCTGTGAATAAATGGTTAGCACACCTGTGAATAAATGGTTAGTACACCTGTGAATAAATGGTCCGTACACCTGTGAATAAATGGTCAGTACACCAGTGACTAAATGATCAGTACACCTGTTAATAAATGGTCAGTACACCTGTGAATAAATGGTCAGTACACCTGTGAATAAATGATCAGTACACCTGTGAATAAATGCTCAGTACACTGGGAATATATGATCAGTACACCTGTGAATAAATGCTCAGTACACCTGTGAATAAATGCTCAATACACATGTGACTAAATGCTCAGTACACCTGTGACTAAATGATCAATACACCTGTGAATATATGATCAGTACAATGTGAATAAATTATCAGTACACCTGTGAATAAATTGTCAGTACACCTGTGAATAAATTATCAGTACACCTGTGAATAAATGGTCAGTACACCTTTGCGTAATTCATCAGTTCACCTGCGAGTAAATGGTCTGTACACAGTTGTGAATAAATAATCAGTACACCTCTGCATAAATGATTAGTACTCCTGTGAATAAATGATCAGTACACGTGTGCATAAATGATCAGTACACCTCTGCATAAATGGTCAGTAGACCTGTGAGTAAATTGTCAGTACACCTGTGAATAAACGATCAGTACACCTTTGAATAAATTATCTATACACCTGTTCATAAATGGTCAGTACACCTGTGAATAAATGGTACACCTGTGCATAAATGGTCCGTACACCAGTGAATAAATGGTGAGTACACCTGTGAATAAATGGTCAGTACACCTGTGAATAAATGGTCAGTACACCTGTGAATAAATGGTGAGTACACCTGTGAATAAATGGTCAGTACACCTGTGAATAAATGATCAGTACACCTGTGAATATATGATCAGTACACTTGTGAATAAATGGTCAGTACACCTGTGAATAATTGACCAGTACACCAGTGAATAAATGATCAGTATACCTGTGAATAAATGGTCAGTACACCTGTGAATAAATGGTCAGTACACCTGTTAATAAATGATCAGTACACCAGTGAATAAATGGTCAGTACACTTGTGAATAAATGGTCAGTACACCTGTGATTAAATGATCAGTACACCAGTGAATAAATGATCAGTATACCTGTGAATAAATGGTTAGCACACCTGTGAATAAATGGTTAGTACACCTGTGAATAAATGGTCCGTACACCTGAGAATAAATGGTCAGTACATTGTGACTAAATGATCAGTACACCTGTTAATAAATGGTCAGTACACCTGTGAATAAATGGTCAGTACACCTGTGAATAAATGCTCAGTACACCTGTGAATAAATGCTCAGAACACATGTGACTAAATGCTCAGTACACCTGTGACTAAATGATCAATACACCTGTGAATATATGATCAGTACACTTGTGAATAAATGGTCAGTACACCTGTGCATAAATGGTCAGTAGACCTGTGAATAAATGGTCAGTACACCTGTGAATAAATTATCAGTACACCTGTGAATAAATTGTCAGTACACCTGTGAATAAATTATCAGTACACCTGTGAATAAATGGTCAGTAGACTTTTGCGTAATTCGTCAGTTCACCTGCGAGTAAATGGTCTGTACACCTCTGCATAAATGATTAGTACTCCTGTGAATAAATGATCAGTACACGTGTGCATAAATGATCAGTACACCTCTGCATAAATGGTCAGTAGACCTGTGAGTAAATTGTCAGTACACCTGTGAATAAACGATCAGTACACCTTTGAATAAATTATCTATACACCTGTTCATAAATGGTCAGTACACCGGTGAATAAATGATTAGTAAACCTGGGAATAAATGATCAGTACACCTGTGCATAAATGTTCCGTACACCAGTGAATAAATGGTGAGTACACCTGTGAATAAATGGTCAGTACTCCTGTGAATAAATGGTCAGTACACCTGTGAATATATGATCAGTACACTTGTGAATAAATGGTCAGTACACCTGTGAATAAATGATCAGTACACCAGTGAATAAATGATCAGTATACCTGTGAATAAATGGTCAGTACACCTGTGAATAAATGGTCAGTAAACCTGTGAATAAATGATCAGTACACCAGTGAATAAATGGTCAGTACACTTGTGAATAAATGGTCAGTACAACTGTGAATAAATGATCAGTACACCAGTGAATAAATTATCAGTATACCTGTGAATAAATGGTCAGTACACCTGTGAATAAATGATCAGTACACCTGTGAATAAATGGTCAGTACACCTGTGAATAAATGATCAGTACACCTGTGAATATATGATCAGTACACCTGTGAATAAATGATCAGTACACCTGTGCATAAATGGTCAGTACACCTGTGACTAAATGGTCAGTACACCTGTGAATAAATTATCAGTACACCTGTGAATAAATGCTCAGTACACCTGTGAATAAATGCTCTGTACACCTGTGCATAAATGGTCAGTAGACCTGTGACTAAATGGTCAGTACACCTGTGAATAAATTATCAGTACACCAGTGAATAAATTGTCAGTACACATGTGAATAAATTGTCAGTACACTTGTGCATAAATGGTCAGTACACCTGTAGAAACATGGTCAGTACACCTGTGCATAAATGGTCAGTGCACTAGTGCATAAATGGTCAGTTCACCTGTGAATAAATTATCAGTACACCTGTGAATAAATGGTCAGTACACCTGTGAATAAATGGTCAGTACACCATTGCATAATTCGTCAGTTCACCTGCGAGTAAATGGTCAGTACACTTGTGAATAAATGATCAGTACACCTCTGCATAAATGGTCAGTACACCTTTGCATAATTCGTCAGTTCACCTGCGAGTAAATGGTCAGTACAATTGTGAATGAATGATCAGTACACCTCTGCATAAATGATTAGTACTCCTGTGAATAAATGATCAGTACACGTGTGCATAAATGATCAGTACACCTCTGCATAACTGGTCAGTATACCTGTGAGTAAATTGTCAGTACACCTGTGAATAAAAGATCAGTACACCTTTGAATAAATTATCTATACACCTGTTCATAAATGGTCAGTACACCTGTGAATAAATGATCAGTACACCTGTGACTAAATGATCAGTACACCTGTGAATAAATGGTCAGTACACCTGTGAATAAATTATCAATGCACCTGTGGATAAATGGTCAGTACACCTGTGAATAAATTATCACTACACCTGTGAATAAATTATCAATACACCTGTGAAAAAACGAACAGTACACCTGTGCATAAATGGTCAGTACACCTGTGACTAAATGGTCAGTACACCTGTGCTTAAATGGTCCGTTCACCTTTGAATTAATGATTGGAACACCTGTGAATAAATGGTTAGCACACCTGTGAATAAATGGTTAGTACACCTGTGAATAAATGGTCAGTACACCTGTGAATAAATGGTCAGTACACCTGTGACTAAATGATCAGTACACCTGTTAATAAAGGGTCAGTACACCTGTGAATAAATGGTCAGTACACCTGTGAATAAATGTTCAGTACACCTGTGAATAAATGCTCAGTACACCTGTGAATATATGATCAGTACACCTGAGAATAAAAGCTCAGTACACCTGTGAATAAATGCTCAGTACACCTGTGACTAAATGCTCAGTACACCTGTGACTAAATGATCAATACACCTGTGAATATATGATCAGTACACCTGTGAATAAATGATCAGTACACTTGTGAATAAATGGTCAGTACACCTGTGCATAAATGGTCAGTAGACCTGTGACTAAATGGTCAGTACACCTGTGAATAAATTATCAGTACATCTGTGAATAAATTGTCAGTACACCTGTGAATAAATTATCAGTACACCTGTGAATAAATGTTCAGTACACCTTTGCGTAATTCGTCAGTTCACCTGCGAGTAAATGGTCTGTACACTTGTGAATAAATGATCAGTACACCTCTGCATAAATGATTAGTACTCCTGTGAATAAATGATCAGTACACGTGTGCAAAAATGATCAGTACACCTCTGCATAAATGGTCAGTAGACCTGTGAGTAAATTGTCAGTACACCTGTGAATAAACGATCAGTACACCTTTGAATAAATTATCTATACACCTGTTCATAAATGGTCAGTACACCAGTGAATAAATGATTAGTAAACTTGGGAATAAATGATCAGTACACCTGTGCATAAATGGACCGTACACCAGTGAATAAATGTTGAGTACACCTGTGAATAAATGGTCAGTACACCTGTGAATAAATGTTGAGTACACCTGAGAATAAATGGTCAGTACACATGTGAATAAATGATCAGTACACCTGTGAATATATGATCAGTACACTTGTGAATAAATGGTCAGTACACCTGTGAATAACTGATCAGTACACCAGTGAATAAATGATCAGTATACCTGTGAATAAATGGTCAGTACACCTGTGAATAAATAGTCAGTACACCTGTGAATAAATGATCAGTACACCTGTGAATAAATGGTCAGTACACTTGTGAATAAATGGTCAGTACACCTGTGAATAAATGATCAGTACACCAGTGAATAAATGATCAGTATACCTGTGAATAAATGGTCAGTACACCTGTGAATAAATGATCAGTACACCTGTGAATAAATGGTCAGTACACCTGTGAATAAATGATCAGTACACCTGTGAATATATGATCAGTACACCTGTGAATAAATGATCAGTACAACTGTGAATATATGATCAGTACACCAGTGAATAAATGGTCAGTACACCTGTGAATAAATGGTCAGTACACCTTTGCGTAATTCATCAGTTCACCTGCGAGTAAATGGTCTGTACACAGTTGTGAATAAATAATCAGTACACCTCTGCATAAATGATTAGTACTCCTGTGAATAAATGATCAGTACACGTGTGCATAAATGATCAGTACACCTCTGCATAAATGGTCAGTAGACCTGTGAGTAAATTGTCAGTACACCTGTGAATAAACGATCAGTACACCTTTGAATAAATTATCTATACACCTGTTCATAAATGGTCAGTACACCTGTGAATAAATGGTACACCTGTGCATAAATGGTCCGTACACCAGTGAATAAATGGTGAGTACACCTGTGAATAAATGGTCAGTACACCTGTGAATAAATGGTCAGTACACCTGTGAATAAATGGTGAGTACACCTGTGAATAAATGGTCAGTACACCTGTGAATAAATGATCAGTACACCTGTGAATATATGATCAGTACACTTGTGAATAAATGGTCAGTACACCTGTGAATAATTGACCAGTACACCAGTGAATAAATGATCAGTATACCTGTGAATAAATGGTCAGTACACCTGTGAATAAATGGTCAGTACACCTGTTAATAAATGATCAGTACACCAGTGAATAAATGGTCAGTACACTTGTGAATAAATGGTCAGTACACCTGTGATTAAATGATCAGTACACCAGTGAATAAATGATCAGTATACCTGTGAATAAATGGTTAGCACACCTGTGAATAAATGGTTAGTACACCTGTGAATAAATGGTCCGTACACCTGAGAATAAATGGTCAGTACATTGTGACTAAATGATCAGTACACCTGTTAATAAATGGTCAGTACACCTGTGAATAAATGGTCAGTACACCTGTGAATAAATGCTCAGTACACCTGTGAATAAATGCTCAGAACACATGTGACTAAATGCTCAGTACACCTGTGACTAAATGATCAATACACCTGTGAATATATGATCAGTACACTTGTGAATAAATGGTCAGTACACCTGTGCATAAATGGTCAGTAGACCTGTGAATAAATGGTCAGTACACCTGTGAATAAATTATCAGTACACCTGTGAATAAATTGTCAGTACACCTGTGAATAAATTATCAGTACACCTGTGAATAAATGGTCAGTAGACTTTTGCGTAATTCGTCAGTTCACCTGCGAGTAAATGGTCTGTACACCTCTGCATAAATGATTAGTACTCCTGTGAATAAATGATCAGTACACGTGTGCATAAATGATCAGTACACCTCTGAATAAATGGTCAGTAGACCTGTGAGTAAATTGTCAGTACACCTGTGAATAAACGATCAGTACACCTTTGAATAAATTATCTATACACCTGTTCATAAATGGTCAGTACACCGGTGAATAAATGATTAGTAAACCTGGGAATAAATGATCAGTACACCTGTGCATAAATGTTCCGTACACCAGTGAATAAATGGTGAGTACACCTGTGAATATATGGTCAGTACTCCTGTGAATAAATGGTCAGTACACCTGTGAATATATGATCAGTACACTTGTGAATAAATGGTCAGTACACCTGTGAATAAATGATCAGTACACCAGTGAATAAATGATCAGTATACCTGTGAATAAATGGTCAGTACACCTGTGAATAAATGGTCAGTAAACCTGTGAATAAATGATCAGTACACCAGTGAATAAATGGTCAGTACACTTGTGAATAAATGGTCAGTACAACTGTGAATAAATGATCAGTACACCAGTGAATAAATTATCAGTATACCTGTGAATAAATGGTCAGTACACCTGTGAATAAATGATCAGTACACCTGTGAATAAATGGTCAGTACACCTGTGAATAAATGATCAGTACACCTGTGAATATATGATCAGTACACCTGTGAATAAATGATCAGTACACCTGTGCATAAATGGTCAGTACACCTGTGACTAAATGGTCAGTACACCTGTGAATAAATTATCAGTACACCTGTGAATAAATGCTCAGTACACCTGTGAATAAATGCTCTGTACACCTGTGCATAAATGGTCAGTAGACCTGTGACTAAATGGTCAGTACACCTGTGAATAAATTATCAGTACACCAGTGAATAAATTGTCAGTACACATGTGAATAAATTGTCAGTACACTTGTGCATAAATGGTCAGTACACCTGTAGAAACATGGTCAGTACACCTGTGCATAAATGGTCAGTGCACTAGTGCATAAATGGTCAGTTCACCTGTGAATAAATTATCAGTACACCTGTGAATAAATGGTCAGTACACCTGTGAATAAATGGTCAGTACACCTTTGCATAATTCGTCAGTTCACCTGCGAGTAAATGGTCAGTACACTTGTGAATAAATGATCAGTACACCTCTGCATAAATGGTCAGTACACCTTTGCATAATTCGTCAGTTCACCTGCGAGTAAATGGTCAGTACAATTGTGAATGAATGATCAGTACACCTCTGCATAAATGATTAGTACTCCTGTGAATAAATGATCAGTACACGTGTGCATAAATGATCAGTACACCTCTGCATAACTGGTCAGTATACCTGTGAGTAAATTGTCAGTACACCTGTGAATAAAAGATCAGTACACCTTTGAATAAATTATCTATACACCTGTTCATAAATGGTCAGTACACCTGTGAATAAATGATCAGTACACCTGTGACTAAATGATCAGTACACCTGTGAATAAATGGTCAGTACACCTGTGAATAAATTATCAATGCACCTGTGGATAAATGGTCAGTACACCTGTGAATAAATTATCACTACACCTGTGAATAAATTATCAATACACCTGTGAAAAAACGAACAGTACACCTGTGCATAAATGGTCAGTACACCTGTGACTAAATGGTCAGTACACCTGTGCTTAAATGGTCCGTTCACCTTTGAATTAATGATTGGAACACCTGTGAATAAATGGTTAGCACACCTGTGAATAAATGGTTAGTACACCTGTGAATAAATGGTCCGTACACCTGTGAATAAATGGTCAGTACACCTGTGACTAAATGATCAGTACACCTGTTAATAAAGGGTCAGTACACCTGTGAATAAATGGTCAGTACACCTGTGAATAAATGTTCAGTACACCTGTGAATAAATGCTCAGTACACCTGTGAATATATGATCAGTACACCTGAGAATAAAAGCTCAGTACACCTGTGAATAAATGCTCAGTACACCTGTGACTAAATGCTCAGTACACCTGTGACTAAATGATCAATACACCTGTGAATATATGATCAGTACACCTGTGAATAAATGATCAGTACACTTGTGAATAAATGGTCAGTACACCTGTGCATAAATGGTCAGTAGACCTGTGACTAAATGGTCAGTACACCTGTGAATAAATTATCAGTACATCTGTGAATAAATTGTCAGTACACCTGTGAATAAATTATCAGTACACCTGTGAATAAATGTTCAGTACACCTTTGCGTAATTCGTCAGTTCACCTGCGAGTAAATGGTCTGTACACTTGTGAATAAATGATCAGTACACCTCTGCATAAATGGTCAGTAGACCTGTGAGTAAATTGTCAGTACACCTGTGAATAAACGATCAGTACACCTTTGAATAAATTATCTATACACCTGTTCATAAATGGTCAGTACACCAGTGAATAAATGATTAGTAAACTTGGGAATAAATGATCAGTACACCTGTGCATAAATGGACCGTACACCAGTGAATAAATGTTGAGTACACCTGTGAATAAATGGTCAGTACACCTGTGAATAAATGTTGAGTACACCTGAGAATAAATGGTCAGTACACATGTGAATAAATGATCAGTACACCTGTGAATATATGATCAGTA
The DNA here is from genome assembly GCA_031769625.1 of Taudactylus pleione. Classification (NCBI taxonomy): domain Eukaryota; kingdom Metazoa; phylum Chordata; class Amphibia; order Anura; family Myobatrachidae; genus Taudactylus; species Taudactylus pleione. The sequence continues at coordinate 1,829,545 of JAUIMM010000904.1, forward strand.
CACTTGTGAATAAATGGTCAGTACACCTGTGAATAACTGATCAGTACACCAGTGAATAAATGATCAGTATACCTGTGAATAAATGGTCAGTACACCTGTGAATAAATAGTCAGTACACCTGTGAATAAATGATCAGTACACATGTGAATAAATGGTCAGTACACTTGTGAATAAATGGTCAGTACACCTGTGAATAAATGATCAGTACACCAGTGAATAAATGATCAGTATACCTGTGAATAAATGGTCAGTACACCTGTGAATAAATGATCAGTACACCTGTGAATAAATGGTCAGTACACCTGTGAATAAATGATCAGTACACCTGTGAATATATGATCAGTACACCTGTGAATAAATGATCAGTACAACTGTGAATATATGATCAGTACACCAGTGAATAAATGGTCAGTACACCTGTGAATAAATGGTCAGTACACCTTTGCATAATTCGTCAGTTCACCTGCGAGTAAATGGTCAGTACACTTGTGAATAAATGATCAGTACACCTCTGAATAAATGATTAGTACTCCTGTGAATAAATGATCTGTACACGTTAGCATAAATGATCAGTACACCTCTGCATAAATGGTCAGTACAAATGTGAGAAAATTGTCAGTACACCTGTGAATAAACGTTCAGTACACCTTTGAAAAAATTATCTATACACATGTTCATAAATGGTCAGTACACCTATGAATAAATGATCAGTACACCTGTGACTAAATGATCAGTACACCTGTGAATAAATCGTCAGTACACCTGTGAATAAATTATCAATGCACCTGTGGATAAATGGTCATTACACCTGTGAATAAATTATCACTACACCTGTGAATAAATTATCAGTACACCTGTGAACAAATGAACAGTACACCTGTGTATAAATGGTCAGCACACCTGTGACTAAATGGTCAGTACACCTTTGCATAAATGGTCCGTTCACCTGTGAATTAATGTTTGGAACACCTGTGAATAAATGGTCAGTACACCTGTGAATAAATGGTCAGAACACCGGTGAATAAATCATCAGTACACCTGTGAATAAATGCTCAGTACACTTGTGAATAAATGATCAGTACACCTGTGAATAAATGCTCAGTACACCTGTGAATAAATGCTCAGTACACCTGTGACTAAATGCTCAGTACACCTGTGACTAAATGATCAATACATCTGTGAATATAAGATCAGTACACCTGTGAATAAATGCTCAGTACACCTGTGACTAAATGCTCAGTACACCTGTGACTAAATGATCAATACACCTGTGAATATATGATCAGTACACCTGTGAATAAATGCTCAGTACACCTGTGAATAAATGCTCAGTACACCTGTGACTAAATGCTCAGTACACCTGTGACTAAATGATCAATACACCTGTGAATATATGATCAGTACACCTGTGAATAAATGATCAGTACACTTGTGAATAAATGGTCAGTACACCTGTGCATAAATGGTCGGTAGACCTGTGACTAAATGGTCAGTACACCTGTGAATAAATTATCAGTACACCTGTGAATAAATAGTCAGTACACCTGTGAATAAATTATCAGTACACCCGTGAATAAATGGTCAGTACACCTTTGCATAATTCGTCACTTCACCTGCGAGTAAATGGTCTGTACACTTGAGAATAAATGATCAGTACACCTCTGCATAAATGATTAGTACTCCTGTGAATAAATGATCAGTACACGTGTGCATAAATGGTCAGTAGACCTGTGAGTAAATTGTCAGTACACCTGTGAATAAACGATCAGTACACCTTTGAATAAATTATCTATACACCTGTTCATAAATGGTCAGTACACCTGTGAATAAATGATTAGTAAACCTGGGAATAAATGGTCCGTACACCAGTGAATAAATGGTCAGTACACCTGTGAAAAAATGGTCAGTACACCTGTGAATAAATGGTCAGTACACCTGTGAATAAATGGTCAGTACACTTGTGAATAAATGGTCAGTACACCTGTGAATAAATGATCAGTACACCAGTGAATAAATGATCAGTATACCTGTGAATAAATGGTCAGTACACCTGTGAATAAATGGTCAGTACACCTGTGAATAAATGATCAGTACACCAGTGAATAAATGGTCAGTACACTTGTGAATAAATGGTCAGTACACCTGTGAATAAATGATCAGTACACCAGTGAATAAATGATCAGTATACCTGTGAATAAATGGTCAGTACACCTGTGAATAAATGATCAGTACACCTGTGAATAAATGTTCAGTACACCTGTGAATAAATGATCAGTACACCTGTGAATATATGATCAGTACACCTGTGAATAAATGATCAGTACACCTGTGAATTAATGATCAGTACACCAGTGAATAAATGGTCAGTACACATGTGAATAAATGGTCAGTACACCTTTGCATAATTCGTCAGTTCACCTGCGAGTAAATGGTCAGTACACTTGTGAATAAATGATCAGTACACCTCTGCATAAATGATTAGTACTCCTGTGAATAAATGATCAGTACACGTGAGCATAAATGATCAGTACACCTCTGCATAAATGGTCAGTACACCTGTGAGTAAATTGTCAGTACACCTGTGAATAAATGATCAGTACACCTTTGAAAAAATTATCTATACACCTGTTCATAAATGGTCAGTACACCTGTGAATAAATGATCAGTACACCTGTGACTAAATGATCAGTACACCTGTGAATAAATGGTCAGTACACCTGTGAATAAATTATCAATGCACCTGTGGATAAATGGTCATTACACCTGTGAATAAATTATCACTACACCTGTGAATAAATTATCAATACACCTGTGAACAAATGAACAGTACACCTGTGTATAAATGGTCTGTACACCTGTGACTAAATGGTCAGTACACCTGTGCATAAATGGTCCGTTCACCTGTGAATTAATGTTTGGAACACCTGTGAATAAATGGTTAGTACACCTGTGAATAAATGGTTAGTACACCTGTGAATAAATGGTCCTTACACCTGTGACTAAATGATCAGTACACCTGTGAATAAATGGTCAGTACACCTGTGAATAAATGGTCAGTACACCTGTGAATAAATCATCAGTACTCCTGTGAATAAATGCTCAGTACACTTGTGAATAAATGATCAGTACACCTGTGAATAAATGCTCAGTACACCTGTGACTAAATGCTCAGTACACCTGTGACTAAATGATCAATACACCTGTGAATATATGATCAGTACACCTGTGAATAAATGATCAGTACACTTGTGAATAAATGGTCAGTACACCTGTGCATAAATGGTCGGTAGACCTGTGACTAAATGGTCAGTACACCTGTGAATAAATAATCAGTACACCTGTGAATAAATAGTCAGTACACCTGTGAATAAATTATCAGTACACCCGTGAATAAATGGTCAGTACACCTTTGCATAATTCGTCAGTTCACCTGCGAGTAAATGGTCTGTACACTTGTGAATAAATGATCAGTACACCTCTGCATAAATGATTAGTACTCCTGTGAATAAATGATCAGTACACGTGTGCATAAATGGTCAGTAGACCTGTGAGTAAATTGTCAGTACACCTGTGAATAAACGATCAGTACACCTTTGACTAAATTATCTATACACCTGTTCATAAATGGTCAGTACACCTGTTCATAAATGGTTAGTACACCTGTGCATAAATGGTCCGTACACCAGTGAATAAATGGTCAGTACACCTGTGAATAAATGGTGAGTACACCTGTGAATAAATGATGAGTACACCTGTGAATAAATGGTCAGTACACCTGTGAATAAATGATCAGTACACCTGTGAATATATGATCAGTACACTTGTGAATAAATGGTCAGTACACCTGTGAATAAATGCTCAGTACACCTGTGAATATATGATCAGTACACTTGTGAATAAATGGTCAGTACACCTGTGAATAAATGATCAGTACACCAGTGAATAAATGATCAGTACACTTGTGAATAAATGGTCAGTACACCAGTGAATAAATGATCAGTATACCTGTGAATAAATGGTCAGTACACCTGTGAATAAATGATCAGTACACCTGTGAATAAATGGTCAGTACACCTGTGAATAAATGATCAGTACACCAGTGAATAAATGATCAGTATACCTGTGAATAAATGGTCAGTACACCTGTGAATAAATGATCAGTACACCTGTGAATAAATGGTCAGTACACCTGTGAATAAATGATCAGTACACCTGTGAATATATGATCAGTACACCTGTGAATAAATGATCAGTACACCTGTGAATATATGATCAGTACACCTGTGAATATATGGTCAGTACACCTGTGAATAAATGATCAGTACACCAGTGAATAAATGATCAGTACACTTGTGAATAAATGGTCAGTACACCAGTGAATAAATGGTCAGTACACCTGTGAATAAATGATCAGTACACCTGTGAATATATGATCAGTACACCTGTGAATAAATGGTCAGTACACCTGTGAATAAATGATCAGTACACCTGTGAATATATGATCAGTACACCTGTGAATAAATGATCAGTACACCTGTGAATATATGATCAGTACACCTGTGAATATATGGTCAGTACACCAGTGAATAAATGGTCAGTACACTTGTGAATAAATGGTCAGTACACCTGTGAATAAATGATCAGTACACCAGAGAATAAATGATCAGTATACCTGTGAATAAATGGTCAGTACACCTGTGAATAAATGATCAGTACACCTGTGAATAAATGGTCAGTACACCTGTGAATAAATGATCAGTACACCTGTGAATATATGATCAGTACACCTGTGAATAAATGATCAGTACACCTGTGAATTAATGATCAGTACACCAGTGAATAAATGGTCAGTACACATGTGAATAAATGGTCAGTACACCTTTGCATAAATCGTCAGTTCACCTGCGAGTAAATGGTCAGTACACTTGTGAATAAATGATCAGTACACCTCTGCATAAATGATTAGTACTCCTGTGAACAAATGATCTGTACACGTGAGCATAAATGATCAGTACACCTCTGCATAAATGGTCAGTACACCTGTGAGTAAATTGTCAGTACACCTGTGAATAAACGATCAGTACACCTGTGAATAAATGGTCAGTACACCTGTGAATAAATTATCAATGCACCTGTGGATAAATGGTCAGTACACCTGTGAATAAATTATCACTACACCTGTGAATAAATTATCAATACACCTGTGAACAAATGAACAGTACACCTGTGTATAAATGGTCAGTACACCTGTGACTAAATGGTCAGTACACCTGTGCATAAATGGTCCGTTCACCTGTGAATTAATGTTTGGAACACCTGTGAATAAATGGTTAGTACACCTGTGAATAAATGGTTAGTACACCTGTGAATAAATGGTCAGTACACCTGTGACTAAATGATCAGTACACCTGTGAATAAATGGTCAGTACACCTGTGAATAAATGGTCAGTACACCTGTGAATAAATCATCAGTACACCTGTGAATAAATGCTCAGTACACTTGTGAATATATGATCAGTACACTTGTGAATAAATGGTCAGTACACCTGTGAATAAATGATCAGTACACCAGTGAATAAATGATCAGTATACCTGTGAATAAATGGTCAGTACACCTGTGAATAAATGATCAGTACACCAGTGAATAAATGGTCAGTACACTTGTGAATAAATGGTCAGTACACCTGTGAATAAATGATCAGTACACCAGTGAATAAATGATCAGTATACCTGTGAATAAATGGTCAGTACACCTGTGAATAAATGATCAGTACACCTGTGAATAAATGGTGAGTACACCTGTGAATAAATGATCAGTACACCTGTGAATATATGATCAGTACACCTGTGAATAAATGATCAGTACACCTGTGAATATATGATCAGTACACCAGTGAATAAATGGTCAGTACACATGTGAATAAATGGTCAGTACACCTTTGCATAATTCGTCAGTTCACCTGCGAGTAAATGGTCAGTACACTTGTGAATAAATGATCAGTACACCTCTGCATAAATGATTAGTACTCCTGTGAATAAATGATCAGTACACGTGAGCATAAATGATCAGTACACCTCTGCATAAATGGTCAATACACCTGTGAGTAAATTGTCAGTACACCTGTGAATAAACGATCAGTACACCTTTGAAAAAATTATCTATACACCTGTTCATAAATGGTCAGTACACCTGTGAATAAATGATCAGTACACCTGTGACTAAATGATCAGTACACCTGTGAATAAATGGTCAGTACACCTGTGAATAAATTATCAATGCACCTGTGGATAAATGGTCATTACACCTGTGAATAAATTATCACTACACCTGTGAATAAATTATCAATACACCTGTGAACAAATGAACAGTACACCTGTGTATAAATGGTCTGTACACCTGTGACTAAATGGTCAGTACACCTGTGCATAAATGGTCCGTTCACCTGTGAATTAATGTTTGGAACACCTGTGAATAAATGGTTAGTACACCTGTGAATAAATGGTTAGTACACCTGTGAATAAATGGTCAGTACACCTGTGACTAAATGATCAGTACACCTGTGAATAAATGGTCAGTACACCTGTGAATAAATGGTCAGTACACCTGTGAATAAATCATCAGTACACCTGTGAATAAATGCTCACTACACTTGTGAATAAATGATCAGTACACCTGTGAATAAATGCTCAGTACACCTGTGACTAAATGCTCAGTACACCTGTGACTAAATGATCAATACACCTGTGAATATATGATCAGTACACCTGTGAATAAATGATCAGTGCACTTGTGAATAAATGGTCAGTACACCTGTGCATAAATGGTCGGTAGACCTGTGACTAAATGGTCAGTACACCTGTGAATAAATAATCAGTACACCTGTGAATAAATAGTCAGTACACCTGTGAATAAATTATCAGTACACCCGTGAATAAATGGTCAGTACACCTTTGCATAATTCGTCAGTTCACCTGCGAGTAAATGGTCTGTACACTTGTGAATAAATGATCAGTACACCTCTGCATAAATGATTAGTACTCCTGTGAATAAATGATCAGTAAACGTGTGCATAAATGGTCAGTAGACCTGTGAGTAAATTGTCAGTACACCTGTGAATAAACGATCAGTACACCTTTGACTAAATTATCTATACACCTGTTCATAAATGGTCAGTACACCTGTTCATAAATGGTTAGTACACCTGTGCATAAATGGTCCGTACACCAGTGAATAAATGGTCAGTACACCTGTGAATAAATGGTGAGTACACCTGTGAATAAATGGTCAGTACACCTGTGAATAAATGGTGAGTAAATCGGTGAATAAATGGTCAGTACACCTGTGAATAAATGATCAGTACACCTGTGAATATATGATCAGTACACTTGTGAATAAATGGTCAGTACACCTGTGAATAAATGATCAGTACACCTGTGAATATATGATCAGTACACTAGTGAATAAATGGTCAGTACACCTGTGAATAAATGATCAGTACACCAGTGAATAAATGATCAGTACACTTGTGAATAAATGGTCAGTACACCAGTGAATAAATGATCAGTATACCTGTGAATAAATGGTCAGTACACCTGTGAATAAATGATCAGTACACCTGTGAATAAATGGTCAGTACACCTGTGAATAAATGATCAGTACACCAGTGAATAAATGATCAGTATACCTGTGAATAAATGGTCAGTACACCTGTGAATAAATGATCAGTACACCAGTGAATATATGATCAGTACACTTGTGAATAAATGGTCAGTACACCTGTGAATAAATGATCAGTACACCAGTGAATAAATGATCAGTACACTTGTGAATAAATGATCAGTATACCTGTGAATAAATGGTCAGTACACCTGTGAATAAATGATCAGTACACCTGTGAAAAAATGGTCAGTACACCTGTGAATAAATGATCAGTACACCAGTGAATAAATGATCAGTATACCTGTGAATAAATGGTCAGTACACCTGTGAATAAGTGATCAGTACACCAGTGAATAAATGGTCAGTACACATGTGAATAAATGGTCAGTACACCTTTGCATAATTCGTCAGTTCACCTGCGAGTAAATGGTCAGTACACTTGTGAATAAATGATCAGTACACCTCTGCATAAATGATTAGTACTCCTGTGAATAAATGATCAGTACACGTGAGCATAAATGATCAGTACACCTCTGCATAAATGGTCAGCACACCTGTGAGTAAATTGTCAGTACACCTGTGAATAAACGATCAGTACACCTTTGAAAAAATTATCTATACACCTGTTCATAAATGGTCAGTACACCTGTGAATAAATGATCAGTACACCTGTGACTAAATGATCAGTACACCTGTGAATAAATGGTCAGTACACCTGTGAATAAATTATCAATGCACCTGTGGATAAATGGTCATTACACCTGTGAATAAATTATCACTACACCTGTGAATAAATTATCAATACACCTGTGAACAAATGAACAGTACACCTGTGTATAAATGGTCTGTACACCTGTGACTAAATGGTCAGTACACCTGTGCATAAATGGTCCGTTCACCTGTGAATTAATGTTTGGAACACCTGTGAATAAATGGTTAGTACACCTGTGAATAAATGGTTAGTACACCTGTGAATAAATGGTCCGTACACCTGTGAATAAATGGTCAGTACACCTGTGACTAAATGACCAGTACACCTGTGAATAAATGGTCAGTACACCTGTGAATAAATGGTCAGTACACCTGTGAATAAATCATCAGTACACCTGTGAATAAATGCTCAGTACACTTGTGAATAAATGATCAGTACACCTGTGAATAAATGCTCAGTACACCTGTGACTAAATGCTCAGTACACCTGTGACTAAATGATCAATACACCTGTGAATATATGATCAGTACACCTGTGAATAAATGATCAGTACACTTGTGAATAAATGGTCAGTACACCTGTGCATAAATGGTCGGTAGACCTGTGACTAAATGGTCAGTACACCTGTGAATAAATAATCAGTACACCTGTGAATAAATAGTCAGTACACCTGTGAATAAATTATCAGTACACCCGTGAATAAATGGTCAGTACACCTTTGCATAATTCGTCAGTTCACCTGCGAGTAAATGGTCTGTACACTTGTGAATAAATGATCAGTACACCTCTGCATAAATGATTAGTACTCCTGTGAATAAATGATCAGTACACGTGTGCATAAATGGTCAGTAGACCTGTGAGTAAATTGTCAGTACACCTGTGAATAAACGATCAGTACACCTTTGACTAAATTATCTATACACCTGCTCATAAATGGTCAGTACACCTGTTCATAAATGGTTAGTACACCTGTGCATAAATGGTCCGTACACCAGTGAATAAATGGTCAGTACACCTGTGAATAAATGGTGAGTACACCTGTGAATAAATGGTCAGTACACCTGTGAATAAATGGTGAGTACACCTGTGAATAAATGGTGAGTACACCTGTGAATAAATGGTCAGTACACCTGTGAATAAATGATCAGTACACCTGTGAATAAATGATCAGTACACTTGTGAATAAATGGTCAGTACACCTGTGAATAAATGATCAGTACACCTGTGAATATATGATCAGTACACTTGTGAATAAATGGTCAGTACACCTGTGAATAAATGATCAGTACACCAGTGAATAAATGATCAGTACACTTGTGAATAAATGGTCAGTACACCAGTGAATAAATGATCAGTATACCTGTGAATAAATGGTCAGTACACCTGTGAATAAATGATCAGTACACCAGTGAATAAATGATCAGTATACCTGTGAATAAATGGTCAGTACACCTGTGAATAAATGATCAGTACACCTGTGAATAAATGGTCAGTACACCTGTGAATAAATGATCAGTACACCTGTGAATATATGATCAGTACACCTGTGAATAAATGATCAGTACACCTGTGAATATATGATCAGTACACCTGTGAATATATGGTCAGTACACCTGTGAATAAATGATCAGTACACCAGTGAATAAATGATCAGTACACTTGTGAATAAATGGTCAGTACACCAGTGAATAAATGGTCAGTACACCTGTGAATAAATGATCAGTACACCTGTGAATATATGATCAGTACACCTGTGAATAAATGGTCAGTACACCTGTGAATAAATGATTAGTACACCTGTGAATATATGATCAGTACACCTGTGAATAAATGATCAGTACACCTGTGAATATATGATCAGTACACCTGTGAATATATGGTCAGTACACCTGTGAATAAATGATCAGTACACCAGTGAATAAATGATCAGTACACTTGTGAATAAATGGTCAGTACACCTGTGAATAAATGATCAGTACACCAGTGAATAAATGATCAGTACACTTGTGAATAAATGGTCAGTACACCAGTGAATAAATGATCAGTATACCTGTGAATAAATGGTCAGTACACCTGTGAATAAATGATCAGTGCACCTGTGAATAAATGGTCAGTACACCTGTGAATAAATGATCAGTACACCAGTGAATAAATGATCAGTACACCTGTGAATAAATGGTCAGTACACCTGTGAATATATGATCAGTACACCTGTGAATATATGGTCAGTACACCTGTGAATAAATGGTCAGTACTGCTGTGAATAAATGATCAGTACACCTGTGAATAAATGGTCAGTACACCTGTGAATAAATGATCAGTACACCTGTGAATATATGATCAGTACACCTGTGAATAAATGATCAGTATACCTGTGAATAAATGGTCAGTACACCTGTGAATAAATGATCAGTACACCTGTGAATAAATGATCAGTACACCTGTGAATAAATGGTCAGTACACCTGTGAATATATGATCAGTACACCTGTGAATATATGGTCAGTACTGCTGTGAATAAATGATCAGTACACCTGTGAATAAATGGTCAGTACACCTGTGAATAAATGATCAGTACACCTGTGAATAAATGGTCAGTACACCCGTGAATAAATGATCAGAATTTCTGATAAATTGCCTACGGTGTATATTTAAACATACATGTATTTCTCACCTCACTGTGGAGTGCAAATAAAAAACATTAATTTATCATTCTAATTAGTATACTCTCACACATTTTCCCAGCATTGCTGTCAATATTTTACTTTCCCACATACAGGTTCTTCCTCTTTCAACATCATATGATAAAAAAAACAATAAACCTTAATACTACACTGACATAGTATTGAATACAGAACAGAAGATTTTGGGAGATTATTCACATATAAGGAGTTACTAGTTCTCATTAAACAATGTACGTTTACGTGTTATACAAATGCTAAATGTAATAAACTTCTTAAACACTGATCATAGTACCACCAAGGACAACACTGAGGTCATTTCCGATGTGCAATATGTGATACAGGACCCTTTAAGTTCTGTTAGTGCACCTACTGTAGTTTCCATGTTAGCACACTGGTTTCCAGAAAGGCAGAGGGGAGATATACAGTGATGTGAGGTTTCAGAGTAGGTACACAGAGCAGGGCAAACACTCGATTTTATTTGGAAACCATATATTTGAAAACAAGATAAATGGGTGGTGAAAAAATATATTGTTTCATATAATATATATATTGTTTGCGCTGAGTCCACAATTATTTATTATCAACATCCCACTATAGATATATTTTCAGTAGCACACACAGGAGGGGTGTTCTGAATATCCAGAATATCCAGAAACCCCCCTGATGGACCAAATTTTTTTTCAGAGACGGAGACAGCATTGCCTGGCCACTGCTTGTTTAGCTGTAAGTGCTTCTGGTGGGTTTCATACCACCTGACGCTGAAGCGCTTACAGCTGAACCAGCAGGGTTCAGGCAGCGTACTGCAATCACAGTCCTCACAATAGGGAGTGTGGGAGGCGAAGGATCATAGCCATCCAGCAGCCCGGCACCTAGGAGGTGGTCCGCAGGGCATGTGTGTGTTGTATATTATATGTATGTACAGTATGTGTGTGTGAGTGTGTGTGTTGTATATTATATGTATGTACAGTATGTGTGTTAGTAAGTATGCTGTGTGTATGCTACAGTATGTGTACATATGCTGTGTGAATGCTATGTGTGTATGTACTAAATGCTGTGTGTTTATGATACGTGTGTGTGTGTTTATGTATGCTGCGTGTGTCTCACATATATACAGACAGTATATATATATATATATATATATATATATATATACAGAGTTGAGATAGAGATGAGCTGTTCAGATTCCTTGAAATCCGAAGCCGCCGGAACATTGGAAATCCGAGCCAATACAAGAGGCAGCTCGTGTCTTCCCGTCTAACTCAGATTCCACTAGGAAGCAAAACATCATCCTCGCAGTGTCGGATTCTTGCAGGTTTTGTATTCCATATAAGGCGCCGTGGATGGGACTCGGCACCATTTCATTGTCAGGCACGCTGATGTATATTGCGATTATCTCCGCTGCATAGGCTGTGCTGCTTACTGAATGTGTATAGGGGGTGCACACTTCTGTATGCTGTGCTGTACTATGCTGTATAGACTGTGTCCCCACTCACAAGTCACAAGTGGCTGAGCTGCTTAGTCAATGACTGTGTATAGTGGTGCACACTTCTGTATGCTGTGCTGTACTCTGCTGTATAGGCTGTGTCCAGACTCGCAAGCCACAAGTGGTTGTGCTGATTAGTCAATGTGTATAGGGGTGCACGCTTCTGTATGCTGTGCTGTACTCTGCTGTATAGGCTGTGTCCAGACTCATTAGTCAAGTTACAAGTGGCTGTGCTATATAGGCAGTGCTGTGTTCATCAGTAAGACATTCACGTGCATATATAAGCCCTGTGACTCTACTTCACGCTGTTTGAATAGACCTGCACCTGCAACGTCACTAAATTAAATTACATAATGGTATTGTTTGTACTGTTTGCTGTGCTTTGTTCACATGCATATATAAGCCATGCAGTGATCTGCAAATTGAAAAATTTTAAATGTTCTATTTAGAGAAGAGCAACCAGCTGCAGCTGCTTCCACCAGTCATGATGAATATGCTAGTCCTTCAACATCATCTACTAAAGTCGATGCTCAAGGATCTAGCTATTATCTTCTAAAAGGTGCTAGTTGAATGTTAAGTAGAATCTGATTGGTTGCTATATGCAACATCTCCACTTCTAAAAACTCTTACTTTAATAAATATACCCCTAAGTGTGCCCACGAGTTTTATGTGTGAGTCTGATCTTTCTGATACTGTTGTACTCACAGATAAACTGCCTTCCACCATTTCTGCTCCCTCTGCAAATGTGGGGATAAGCAGCACAAATAAAGCTGATGACATAGAAATTGAGGTTGCCACTGAGGAAGTGCAAGAGGATGAGGGGGATATTTGTGTAGCTGATGCCGGCGCTAATGAGGTTGTTGAGGATGAGGATGTTGTTTGTGTAAGACAGGCACCAGTGAAAGCAGCTCCTGGCCATGATAAGAGGAAGGCCATTGTCATGCCTGGGATTAGGACAAATGAATGCACCTCTTACTGTATGTGTGGAATTATTTTTAGTCAATTCCTGACAACATTTTTCAAGCCATTTGTAACATTCGTAAAACCACAATAAGTAGAGGTAGGGACTTAAAACATCTAGGAACGTCCTCCCGGTTACATAATTTGCAGCAAACTCATGAAAAGTTTTCGACAATATCAGAAACTGGTGCATCAGCTAGCTCCCTTCTCTCAAGTTCAACTAGATCCCAGCACCTGCAATCTCTATCGCCGACAGCTTCATCCTCAATATCCACAGTAATGATCAGCGGTAGTCCTGCATCCAATTTGTTACGGCTAGGTGACTCCTTCCCTATCCAGGATTCCTCAGAAGAATCCTTTAGTGCTAGGCCTTCTGCTGCTGCTGGGGATGGATCTTCATCCCAGAAGGGGACCAAAAAGACTTCTATTTTTAAAAAAAACTATTGACTGTGAAACAATCTTTTGCAAGGAGAAGCAAGTAAGACAGCTCTCACCCAGTCACAAAATTGAATATTGAAAACAATATTGTGAACTGTGAGGTGGTCAAAATTGACTGGAAATTAGTGGAAATCAGTGTTATTAAGGTTCATAATACTCTAGGAACAAAAAAAGGTGCAAATGATGTGATTTTTGCTTTTTTTGCCAATTGTTACCAATTTTTGGGAAAAAATCCAAAACCAAAATTAAAACCAGCCAAGGCGGTTTGGAAAATCCAAAACCATAACCGGCAAATGATTTAGAACCAAACCCAGTGAAAATGATCCAGTGCATATCTCTAGTATATACAATATATATATATATTATATATATATATATATATATAGCACAAAAAGAGAAGTGGCACTCACAGCTCTTGTAGAAGACAGAACTTTGTCTATCACTTGTTCAGTCGGAAATTACTTTTATCAAGAACACAACAAGAATTACATTTGTACATACTTATATACTGGCATGTCTAATGTGAAAGGTGCAGTGTTATGCTCCATGCCCCCGGGAGCCCAGAGTGTGACATCATCCTCGGGCGCACTCAGAGAGTCCCAACATGATCGCGATGACGTCACTAAAGTGATGACGCATTGCGCTGCCTCGGACCCACAGGCACAGCACAGGGCTGATAGGTCTGGCACCCCCAATGGTATCGGAGGGGATGTGAGGCTTGAAGGAGAAGACTTCACTAATGTGCGGGTACCTGACAATGAACTGCATATGCAGCCAGCACCTATGTGAGTGAAACCATGTAAATAAAGTGAAATATAGGAAAAAACTCAAGAGAAGAGTGATGTAATGTGACCAGAATGGGAATATACCCTCAGGTGTATATAACTACAGGAAGCAAAAAAAAAGGCTTATCATACACTGCCCCCTATGAGAAGAGAGAACATATAACTCTACACCCAAGTGTTCAAAGAGAGTGAAAAAAAATTAAGAAGTACATATATGAATAACATAATAAAGTGGAAACATATCTTAACAAACATATACAAATCTATACAAAAAATAGAAGAAAACATACAAAAGTATGTATAGAATATACTAGGGATGAGCGGGTTCGGATTTCTGAAATCGGAACCCCTCCGAGCCCCCCCAATCCGAGTCGTATCCGAGTCAGGCTCGACTTTTTCCGCCTGACTTGGATCTGAAATCGAGGCAAAACGTCATCATCCCGCCTTCCGGATCTCGCGGGTTTTGGATTCTATAAAAGGTCCCCGCTTCGGCGCCATTTCTCACTCTGGCTGTGGACAGTGAAGAGGGAGGGTGGGAGCTAGGGTTGGCTGGGCTGTGTTGTGCTACTGTTGTCCATAGGGGCTGGCTGGGCTGTGTTGTGCTGCTGTTGTCCATAGGGGCTGGCTGGGCTGTGTTGTGCAGTCAGTAGCAATCATAGGGGCTGTGTCCACTCCAAAGTCTATAGGGGCTGGCTGGACTGTGTTGTGCAGTGTCCCATAAAGTAAAGGCTGTAGACCTAGAGGGGTGCTGTAGTGTTGTCCAGGGGGTGATCTGTGCATCAGGGGTGCTCCCCCAAAGTGCACTCCAAAAAAATTTTTTTTTATCTGTGTTTGTGAATTGTGTGCGCAGTAGCCGCACGTGCATCAACAAAGTAACGCCAACCGTGCACCTGTGTCATAAGTAAAGGGCTGGCTGGCTTGACCGTTAAAGGGTGCTGTAACCCCCAAAGTGCACTCCTAAAAAAATAAAATATATATTTTTTTGTGTTTGTGAATTGTATGCACAGTAGCCGCACGTGCATCAACAAAGTAGCGTCAAGCGTGCGCCTGTGTCATAAGTAAAGGACCGGCTGCCTTGACCGTTAAAAGGTGCTGTAACCCCCAAAGTGCACTCCTAAAAAAATAAAATATATATTTTTTTCTGTTTGTGAATTGTGTGCACAGTAGCCGCACGTGCATCAACAAAGTAGCGTCAAGCGTGCGCCTTTGTCATAAGTAAAGGGCCGGCTGGCTTGTCTGTTAAAGGGTGCTGTAACCCCCAAAGTACACTCCAAACAAAATAAAAAAATATTTTCTGTGTTTGTGAATTGTGTGCACTGTGGCTGCACGTGCATCAACAAAGGAGCAGAGCCAAGCATGCGCCTGTGTCCCATAAGCCTGTTAAAGGGTGGTGTAACCCCCAAAGTGCATGCCACAAAAAATAAACAATTCTTTTTTTTCTGTGTTTGTGTGCGAAATGTATGTGCAGTAGCCGCACGTGCATCAACAGAGCAGCAGCTCCAAGCATGCACCTGTGTCATTAGTCAAGGGTCAGTTTGGACATCTGGTCCGGACTGAAGGACGTGCCAACAATGTCAATTTCTGACATGTCTACTGTAACTGCATATGATAATGTCACCACTGACAGAATGGTGGAGGAATTATTTTCTGTGTTTGTGAATTGTGTGCACTGTGGCTGCATGTGCATCAACAAAGGAGCAGCGCTAAGTGTGCGCCTGTGTCATAAGTAAAGGGCCGGATGGCTTGTCCATTAAAGGGTGCTGTAACAAAAAATAAATAATTCTTCTTTTTTTTCTGTCTTTGTGAATTGTGTGGGCTGTAGCCGCACCTGCATCCTCAAAGCAGCAGCAACAAGCGTGCGTCTGTATGTTAAAGGGTGGTGTAACCCCCAATGTGCGCTCCAACCAAAATAAAATAATCTTCTTTTTTTCTGTGTTTGTGTGTGAAATGTATGCGCAGTAGCCGCACCTGCATCCTCAAAGCAGCAGCGACAAGCGTGCGTCTGTCTGTTAAAGGGTGGTGTAACCCTCAAAGTGCGCTCCACAAAAAAAAAATTCTTCTTTTTTTTCTGTCTTTGTGAATTGTGTGGGCTGTAGCCGCACCTGCATCCTCAAAGCAGCAACGACAAGCGTGCGTCTGTCTGTTAAAGGATTACATCGGTGACAGCATCCAAGTAGGCATGTCAGACAGTCCGTACCTGTACTGGCAGAAAAAAAGAGGCAATTTGGAGGCCCCTGTACAAACTGGCTCTGTGTGTACTCCGAAAGAGTGTTTAGTGCAGCCGGGAACCTTGTCAGCGAAAGGCGTAGGAGGTTGCTTCCACAAACTGTGGAGAAGATGATGTTCATAAAAATGAATTATCAACTCTTCCAGGGAGACCAGCCCCCAGAACGTACAGAGGGACCTGTGGTGGTGGATTCCAGTGGGGATGAATTAATACTCTGTGAGGATGAGGATGTACACAACACTGAAGAGGGTGAGGAATCGGTGGATGAGGAGGATGAGGATGACATCTTGCCTCCGTGAAGCCAGTTTGTGCAGGGACAGATTAATTGCCAGCTTGTTTTGTGGGGGCCTAAACGAACCAATCATTTCAGCCACAGTTGTGTGGCAGACCCTGGCGCTGAAATGATTGGTTTGTTAAAGTGTGCATGTCCTGTTTATACAACATAAGGGTGGGAGGGAGGGCCCAAGGACAATTCCATCTTGCACCTCTTTTTTTTCTTTGCATTATGTACTGTTTGGGACCTAGTTTTTCAAACTGCCATCCTGTCTGTCACTGCAGTGCCACTCCTAGATGGGCCACGTGTTTGTGCCGCCCACTCGTATCGCTTAGCATAGTCATCCAGCTACCTCGGTGCAACCTTTTGGACATAAAAACACTATTGTGAGGTGTGAGGTGTTCAGAATAGACTGGAAATTAGTGGAAATTAAGGTTATTGAGGTTAATAATAGCATAGGAGCAGAAAAAACCACAAATTCTGTGATTTTAGCTGTTTTTATGCTTTTTTTAAAAAAAATACAGATCCAAAACACAAAACCCAGAACCCAAAACACGGAAGGGTGGTTTTGGCAAAACCAATCCAGATCCAAAACACGAAGAAAGATCCAGATCCAAAACCAAAACACAAAACACGAAAAGTGGCCGGTGCACACCCCTAGAATATACATTCACAACCGATCCATAATAAAAAATATATAATATGTTAATGAAAAATCCAAAAAATGTTTATGTAAGTCATCGTTCTATGAAAAGATATATATTAATGAATTGGAGGGTACCAAAACCAAAGTGATGAAAATGTGTCAGGAGCAACTATGCACCC
Source organism: Taudactylus pleione (assembly GCA_031769625.1). Classification (NCBI taxonomy): domain Eukaryota; kingdom Metazoa; phylum Chordata; class Amphibia; order Anura; family Myobatrachidae; genus Taudactylus; species Taudactylus pleione. Next base: position 1,847,592 of record JAUIMM010000904.1, read on the forward strand.
AGAAAAACAAATAAAAGGAAACCAATAAAACCATGTTTTTCTCTAACATCCGTAATACCATGAGTGAATTTATTAATCATCCCACCAAGGAACTATGGCCGAATCTCAATACTGATACCAACATTAAATCTTTGAACCAATCATCCGTTATGATGTGCAACAGGAGGCGTAGGAACCTTAAAGATTGGCTGGTACATAATGATGTTTCGCAACAAACCTCCATTCAGGATACTAATTTTTTGTCTAAAAAAACCAGGTTGCTACAGGTGTACTGGCTGCACAACCTGCAGGTATATGGAACCGGGCAACTATATAGTACACCCCCATTCAGGTAAACATTTTCCGATAAAACATGTATTGACTTGTAAAAGTAAATATGTAGTGTACATGATAAAATGCCCATGTAGCTTGGTGTATATTGGCAAGACCATCAGGTTATTCAAGGAGAGAATGGCACAACACCGCACAGCCATTCGACAAGCCCTGTCTAGAAAAGAGATCGACCAACCTGTTGCCCGCCACTTCAAGGAGAACCGACACTCCCCTTACCCTACAAGATCATTTACTTTGTTCCATTGGACAGGAGAGGAGGAGATCGCGAGAAGCGCCTACTACAATTAGAGACCCAGTAGATTCATAAACTGAACACTGTTACTCCTTTCGGACTTAATGAAACTTTATTTTTTTCTTGCTTTTTATTATCAGGCTGAAGAATCTTGAGATGGATTTGTTCATATACTGGCCTTCTTGTGACTTTTTTTATAGATACACATCCCTCGTTTTCCTTCATTTCATTCTTTCTTTTTTTCTTTCTTTTTAAAAAAAAAATTATTTTTTTCTTCATTTCGTTTTTGTCATTTCTGACAGCCTCCTTCTCACATTTTTTTACATCTTACAATTTTTTCGTTGGTAATTACAATATTCTCACATATTTGAGGGGACAAGCATATGACATATTTAACTCTCTTATCCAGACCAGTGTATTTCCTATAGATGTCTGAGGGGCCTATTCATCATTATTAAACTTTCCCTGGAGGTAATTAGGTAGAACTCGCATGGAGTTCTACCTAATTACCAGAGGAATTCATCATTCCTCCTCCCTATAACTATCTATTCCGAAAAGCTGTCATTTTTGCGATGACAGCTTTTCAGGAAATAGATAGTTATCCCTCACTACACTAACTTACCGCAGCTGGAAACATGCTGCGCATGCGCTGTTAAATTTGTTAACCCAGCGCATGTGTAGCACTGTCTACACATGCAATCAGTTTGTGTTCCCCCCCTCCGCTCACCTGCCCCCCTCCCTCCCACTCGCCTCTCCCCCCTTCAGCACTTACCTGTCCGCGCAGCAGCCTCCGGCTCCGTCCTGCTGGTCTGTGACATGGTCTCCCAACAGCACACAGTACAGATTAGAAAAAAAAAAGTTGTTTTTTTTATTCTAATCTTTATTGTGTTCTGCTGGGAGAACACAGTGTCCGACCAGCCTCCGGAGCCAGAGGACGCCACCCACCGCTGGCGGAAGACGCCGGGGACCAGTCCAGCTGGAAGCAGGTAAGTTTCACCTGCTATTCACCACCTCACAGTAGCGGTTAGTACCTCCATCAAATTCCGAAAATTCATAATTTTCGGAATTTGATGAACACCATAATTTCCACATCCCCATACTAATATATGGGGAGTGTGGAAATTAATGCAGGGGGACTTAGCAAGAAGATATCAGTGATATCTCCTGTGCTAAGTGGCTTCATGAATACTAAAATAACGTTATTTAAGGAAAATGTCCTTAAAAACGTTAATTTAGTGTTGATGAATAGGCCCCTGAATTAGTTACAGCCATACCATACTGTCTCTGTCCAATCTCAGCCGATCTTGGAAGCCAAGCAGTGATGGGCCTGATTAGTACTAGGATGGGAGACCACCTAGGAAGATTGGGTGCTGTAAAAAAATTTAAAAACATATATACTCAGAACCACAGGTAGTGAGTGGGAAGATATGTTACACATGATCGCCCTCTTCTTTGCCAACAGGCATCTCCTTTTTTCCTGTATGGTGGTCATATTTATATATGTTATTATCTCAGACATGATTTGTCACAGCCAATGAGGTTTCAGCCCTACATCTAACATTTCAGTTCATGATTTAACTAAACATTCTTTGGACCCAGTGCCCTCACAACATGTCTCTTACATCCGTTTGAGCTCTTTTTGTATTCCTAGAAAGGCATATAATTAAATTTTGCCACCACTTTTTGGTGTACCTTTTTTATTTTTTATTATTTATCTTTAATATATATCTTTTCATAGAACAATGACTTACATACAGTAAACATTTTGGCTTTTTCATTCACATATTATATATATTTTAATATGGATCTCTTGTGTATGTACATTCTTTACATAGTTTTGTATGTTTTCTTGTATTTTTATATGTTTGTTAGAATATATTTCCTCTTTATTATGTTATTCATATATGTACTTTTTTTCACTCTCTTTGAACACTTGGGTGCAGAGTTATATGTTCTCTCTTTAGCCCTGTGCTGTGCCTGTGGGTCCGAGGCAGCGCAATGCGTCATTACATTGGTGATGTCATCGCGTTCACATTGGGACTCTGAGCGCGCACGAGGATGATGTCACACTCTGGGCTCTCGGATGGCATGGAGCATAACGCTGCATCTATCACATTAGACATGCCTGTATATAGCTATGTACAATTGTATTTCTTGTTGCATTCTGGATAAAAGTAATTTCCGACTGAAACGTTGAACAAGGCAGACAAAGTTGTCAGACTGATTCTTTCTTCTACAAGACCTGGGAGTGGCGCCCCTCTTTTTCTGTGCTACATGTTTGGTTGCTCCGAGTGAACATCTAGAAGGGCACCAAGGCAAGTAATTTACTACACTGCCGGCCTACCTACTCTATATATATATATACATCCGCAATACACCCGACACTCTATACTTAAATGTAAATGTTAGCCCATGTACCTTGATAAGGTGCCTTCCCCAAGTGTGTATACACTCCATATAGTTACCCCAAACCGGGCGGCACTCAGTAGACTTTTCCAATCGATACTTCAAAACATTTTATTGAGATCCAATTCTAAAGGAACCTCCTATGATGGCTTTCAGAAGGGACAAGAGCCTCAAATAGTTGCTTATGCACCCAACACACCAAACACCTGTTGATAACACTACCTGGCTAAGTACTAGGAAAGGAAACCAGGATGCATTAAATGTACTGGCTGCGTTACTTGCCGTTTCTTGATCCCAGGAAGCACCTTCTCACACACCCGGAGTGGTATACCCATACGCATACGCTATAAGCTACATTGATGTATGGACCATATCATCTATCTATTAACGTGTCCATGTAGCCTATCATATGTGGGGATGACCACCTGTACCTTTCATGAGTGTATGGCTAACCACCATAGCTCTATCCATCAAGCACTACTAATGGATGGCTCTGATAAACCAGTTGCAAAACATTTTTTGGATGCAGGCCACCAGGTTGCTATGCTTAAATATAGAATCATTGATTGGATACTTAAGCAGTATCGTGGAGGTGATCATGGATTGCTACTGAAGAAGTTGGAAGAAAAGTGGATATTTAGACTTGGAATCGTGGCTTGGACTTGGAACCCAACGGTCTGAATGAGTACAACTCTTTAAATGTATTTCTGCGTTGATTTTCATTAATTTTTTGGCATCGCAAGTTTGATGCCTTTATGCACTCTCAACCTATAATGTGTATTTAATGTATGTGTGTGTGTTCGTCTTGTGACATGTCTTGTAGGTAAATTTACTCAATTTTGATTTAGGTATGAGTATTTGTTTTGTGGTGTATCTTGTTTATGTTATTATTTCTAGTTATTTGCTTAAACTCCCTATCGGCAGATAATGCGTGCAACCACAAAGTTATTAAACCAAGCTTAAATAAAATAAAGAGACAGACCAAGTATATATGCGATCAAAAATATATGGTCAGCTTTATTTATTTTACAATCAGAGTATGGTGGCATAAGAAAGAACGGCCAGTAATCTGACGCCCCACACTTGACTTATGCAAGGATGTAAAACACTCACTGAACGGGCCAAATCCCAATTCAAGTGTAATAGTGATATAAAACTTGCAAGGGCCGATATCCCTCTCTGGCAAGTGAGACGGTATCCAACCCCATCCCAATGCACTATTTTATCCCTCTCCGACGAGAGGTGTCTCTGACCCCAGTAGGGTAAAATCAGCCTAACCAGTGCATAGAAGGGGGCGCACCGCTCATACTGCAGCAAGGTGGACGCTTTATAGATACTGCCGTTCTTTCCCGCCCTTGAAATAAAGCCGACACAAGACACAAGAGGAAAAAAAGTGGGAGGGAGGGTGGGAGATCAGATTTCAAAGAGGCAGTATTACATTGCTGACCTACCCACACTCCTATTAACCACACCCCTTACACAACACTCCACCAATCCTAACCTAATGTCAATCTGACCATAAAACACTAACACTCCCCTACCTCCTGTAACTTTATTAACCCCACGCATCCCTGCCTAGGGGTTTATGTGCCCTCTGTTCTATCCGAACCTCGGTTATCTTAAACTCCCTATCGGCAGATAATGCGTGCAACCACAAAGTTATTAAACCAAGCTTAAATAAAATAAAGAGACAGACCAAGTATATATGCGATCAAAAATATATGGTCAGCTTTATTTATTTTACAATCAGAGTATGGTGGCATAAGAAAGAACGGCCAGTAATCTGATGCCCCACTCTTGACTTATGCAAGGATGTAAAACACTCACTGAACGGGCCAAATCCCAATTCAAGTGTAATAGTGATATAAAACTTGCAAGGGCCGATATCCCTCTCTGGCAAGTGAGACGGTATCCAGCCCCATCCCAATGCACTATTTTAGCCCTCTCCGACGAGAGGTGTCTCTGACCCCAGTAGGATAAAATCAGCCTAACCAGTGCATAGAAGGGGGCGCACCGCTCATACTGCAGCAAGGTGGACGCTTTATAGATACTACCGTTCTTTCCCGCCACGCAAGTTCCCAATGATGGAACGTGCCCGCCACCATACAACCTACCCTCTAAAACCTCCCCACACCGAACAAAAAACACTCTATAAATGAAATTTGTCCCTGCTAGGCATCTTGTACCCCATTAAAGGGTGATGCTCCACAAATCTACCCCCCCCCAACCATGCACCTACATCAAAGACTAGCACAATATCGGACAAAATTATCACGACATCTGGCCAAAGCCAAGCAACCCACCCAAATCATGACAAATAGTGTGCCGCAAGTAAAGTGACATCTGCCGGCACAAATCATTCCCTCCCAGGTGAATTGCCAAGACCAAAGGAGAACCAAAGTCCTCCGCTGACATCCATATACAGGGCACTAATGCCTCCCAACCCATACTAGCCAAGCGGGATTGACCCACCCAAAATATATACAAGTGTCCGATAAACAAAATGAGCTGTAATCCTGTAAACCACCTGCAATACATGAAACATACATGAGTATGGTGATAATGACATATTGCAGAGGGAGGTGATGGGGGGGAGGGAAAGGGGGGGAAGGAGGACTTGACCCGAGGTAAAAACCTACAAAAAACCTGCTGGATATTTTTATATTGCTTAGTAATGTCATTCTCATATTTTTGTTATTTGTTTACACGAAGTTAAACTATAGCATTAGCCAAACGTTGTCCTAAGCAGGGCAAAAAATAGGGCAAAATCCCTCGAGACCCCCACCGGAAAGGTGGCAAGTTGGCCGGAACACTCAAGTCCACAACAAACATTACACATCATTAGTCCACATGAATATAGGCATAGGACTTCCATCATCATAGAGCCTGTATCTCCTGCCGAGCTGAGACTGCCAGAAAGACTCTCAATGCTGCCACAAAGTCTGATAGGCAATCATAGGACTGAGGAGCCAAGGACCGACATGCAAAAACTCTCCATGGCGGCTTGAGAATTGAACAGGGTATCATCTGCACTGATGACTCCATTCCTGGCAACCACAGAAGCGACAATATCGATCCCTGGGGTGGTGGTAGGAGGGGATCCAGCCACATCGATGTCTGAAACAAAAGAAAAACATGGGCAGTATCGAAATTCAGGGTCCTTTGCATTAGGCAATGAACCGTATGCGCAGGCGCAGCAGTGTAAAGAGCAAACGAGCACAAGGAACAACAGCCTCAAATCATACCTTGCTGCTTAATTAGTGGACTCAGCACGCCGACATATCGGATGCTGGGGGAGCAAACAATGCAAACCCTTGTTGTAAACAGAGCCCCCGACTGTTATGACAACAGGGGCCTCAAAAACACCCCCACTGACACAAGCAACACAGCGATGGCTCCTGAATCCAGGGATGTAGTATTCCCCGATATAGACAACCCCACATAAACACTGACTGAGCTTCTCTAAGCCATTAGGAGACCACAACCCACAGCCCGGGGAAACCCAAGCCAGGGGCGTGTCCTGTTATTACATAGGGCTGTGTATAAGATATGGTGTGCTTAGAAGAACGTTGTATGTGGGGGTGGTGGACTCGGGTCAAACCTGTTTCCCTATGTAAGATTTATATATAAAAATATACGATTAGGTATATATGAATGGGGATCAGATGCAATGTAAGCTGTGTAGCTCACCTAAATCCTATGAACATGTATTTGTAAAATAAAAAGTGGGGGGGGTGTGCGTGTATAAGATATGGTGTATTTTGAAGAGCGTTGCATGTGGGGGTGGACTCGGTTCGAACCTGTATCTGTATATAAAATAAATATATATGTATAGGTCTCAATTGGAATAGGGATGAGACTACCATGCAAAAATGTGTAGCTCGCCAAAATCATATGAACCATATTTGGCTGGCATATAAAACATTTTCAACACCAAAAAGTAAAGTATAAAACAAATATTCCCAAAGGCCAGATACTGAGTCTGAGGAGGAACTGGACCACTGAGGGGATAATTGAAATCACACCAGCAGTTATCGCATAAATGTACCTTATGTATGACTTCACAATGTATTAGACAAAGCTCTCAAATTAAAACGGTATGGAAAAGCACCCACTCATGGGTAAGAAAAACTAACCGCAGACGCTGGCTATAGGGAAAGGGCCAGAAAACCCTACGTGAATAAAATGCAATAAACTACCGAAAGTATAAGGGAAAATTATACGGACAAAAGAAAAATTATCCCAGAACGAAGTGGTCCTATGCATGCACGAGCACCGGCTACATGTAAAGAGCATAAATTACTGTACATGGATTAATACAATTCAACTACAGAAAGTATAAGGGTAAATCATATGGGCAAAAGAAAAATGCCGCACTGACACGTGGTGTTCCTATGCATGCACACTTATGACCAAAAGGGTGGTCCAAACATTTTATAACAGAGAAAGAGAGTAAACAAGTGAAGAATAACAGAATAGGAGATGATAGGCTCCTAATACTTGATTTTAGACTATGAGCCCAAGATACCATTCACAAGCTGACTCCAACTTGAGAGCATGGTGGGAGGGGGAGCGGCACACGCTTCAAGTCCCTACGTGGTCATAGGGTCCCAAGACACTCCCAAACTCTATGAAACTTAGGGATACCCATGTAATGTAATTTAGTACATTTATGAAATAGAAAGTATGTAATAGTGTGATATTAGTAATAGTGTGCAAGAACACATTTGTGAGCGATTAACTGATGAATACTCCATGATACATATTTTCCTTATCCACACTTCTCTGCCGCACTTATTTTCTTATCTATGTGCATGACTAAACATGAATGTTTTATATAACTTCATTGTGCGTACTGATTTATAATTTTCGAATGTCAACCATGTGCATGACTATAACATGAATGTTTGCTGTAATAAATGTAGGTCATATGACAAAAACTTAATGCAATAATCTAATAAGGAACCATGCAGAAGAACCGAAGAACAAAGGGCCAAAGGCACTGTGGTTTCTGACATGCTGGCTTACGGCCCTACATGTGTGGAGTTTGTATGTTCTCCCTGTGCTTGCGTGGGTTTCCTCCGGATACTCCGGTTTCCTCCCACACTCTAAAAACATACTGGTAGGTTAATTGGCTCCAAACATAAATTAACCCTAGTGTGTATGTGTGTGAGCCTGTGGTAGGGATCATAGATTGTCAGCTCCACTGGGGCAGGGACTGATGTGAATGGCCAAATATTCTCTGTAAAGCGCTGCGGAATATGTGTGCGCTATATAAATAACTGGTAATAATAATAACTGGTAATAATGATAACATGTGCTGTAACGCATTTAACATGTATAAAAAATGCACTGCATTTATGTATGAAATAAGTGCTCTACCAATAGTATTGATTCATAAAACTGTTTTGTATGACTAGATGAATAAAAACTGGTTTGTTGACAATGACCAGCCGCTGTGAATAGACCAAATAAAAAGATGTGCAGAGGTGGGCTGGTAAGCTTCTGAGGAAACGGCATATGGCCGAGAAACGAGATACGCCACGGCCTTGTAGTCGTGGGTTATGTATGAAAAGAGCCCTCACAATAACACAAACAACAAGCGAGCATAAGACCGCCGTCTCCTGCCGCGGAGCAGCGAGGGAACCTCCCAGTCCTGTACATTACATATTCCCACAGCCTAGCCCAGGAGCTGCGGCTGACATGAGCGCTGGAGAACTGCTTTTTGCCCGCAACCAGATATGAATACAGCTGCCTACCTACAGTCATTTTTTAATATATTAAACTGTTGGCTTATCGATACATAACTTACCACATTCATAACCATATACCTAATGCCCGAAAGGACCAACTTAATAGCGTCCTTACACTGTGCGTATCATTCAGCCTGTTATTACTGAATATGCATGCACTGCTAATAGTTTTTGCTTTGTATAAAAGAAAAGGAGGGAGAGGCCGCACACATTTTTTTTTTAACTGCTGAGCCCGTGTGACGTATGGCGCAGGTGCAGCCGAGGTGCTAAGTCTTACCCCCACACCCCCAGACTGCGGAGACCGTAGGGGTGTCAGGGCACCCCCACTGCCACCAACTGTCCGGCAATAGACCCAGAATCCAGTGCGGCAGCACCAGCGCGACCAGCTGGAACTATATTACAATTGAAGGCAATGGGAAACCCATGGCAGCAAGCATGCCTTGCTGTGCTGTGAGGGGTACAGGGCTGTAATAGCTCACATAAACATAGCTCACACAGAGATAGCTCAAGCTGAGATAGCCCATTCAGTAATAGCTCACACAGAGAGGAGGGAAGGGGGGAGGACTATGAAACCCAGATCTGCAGCATCATCCAGGGAGAAAAAACGGGCGTGCCAGGGGCAAGGTATACTGTAGAGAGGAATGGATAGGATAAAGAAACAGCAAAGCAGGAAAGAATAGATCAGAATAAGAAGAATAAGAGATAAAGATGACGGCAGGAAAGAAATGTATGAGAAGAAAAAGGGGAAAAAATACCAAAAACAAAGACCAGAGTATTACACCCTTGTGACTGTGCAGCTTGCAGATCAGATTCCCAAGAGGCAGAGTAACAGTGCTGACCTACCCACACTCCTAATAACCACACCCCTTACACAACACTCCTACTAACCACACCCCTTACACAACACTCCACCAATCCTAACCTAATGTCAATCTGACCATAAAAACTAACACTCCCCTACCTACTGTAACTTTATTAACCCCACGCATCCCTGCCTAGGGGTTTATGTGCCCTCTGTTCTATCCGAACCTCGGTTATCTTTTGGGTGATTTGTACAGCATATGGGTTTATATAGTTATATTTTAATATGATTTTATTTTGTATATAGTAGTGTCTCTATTCACCTGTAACCCCTACCCATAGCACCCTTGTGCTGTGATTAACGTTTACTTTTTTATGCCCCCATCAATGGGATTGAACCTTGTTTTGATGTGGAACACAGTCTAATCAATCTAGGGCTGCCGATTTTGATAGTTACTCTTGTCACTTCCGGTTCGTTAGAACGCGGAAGCTGTTGTGATCTTTGTGGCATTAGTATATTCCAGTATTTTTGCTGGAACACATGCCTGCACACTGCATGTGTTTCCTGTCAGACCTTTTAGCTGATTACACCCGTTATTTCCAGTCCAGTGGAACGCGGAAGTGGTTGGCTTCTTAGTGGCATTAGCGTAATCCAGTGTTTTTGCTGGAGCGCACGCCGTCTCTATAGGTGATGTGATCTGAGTCTCCAGAGGTGAGTTTGCGCTCCCCAGTGTGTTCAGTACATCTCTATAGTGTTTATTTGTCGGCAGTGATAGATTGGGCTGTGTCGTTAGTTAATTACCTCATTAACATGTTTATCTCTCAGGTGTGATGTGGGTACTTATATGACTAGGGGGGTTGGATTTCCCTTGTTGTAGGTGATTTGGGCATCTGAACATGCTGCGTTGTGTTGGTTGTGCTTCCTGATGAAGGGCTCTGTTGAGTCCGAAAACGTTTGAGCATTATAGCACCTTTAACAATATGTTAGTAATAAACAGCAACTTTTATATGCATGAAGAAACCTGGTGAGTGCCCCATTGTTTTGTTTCTATTGTTTTATCTACGTAAATGGATTTGGGAAGACACCCCAGTGACTGCTTAATCTATTGAAGTTGTGAGTGTGGCCTCACTTTGGATTTATAGATATAGCCGTGTGCAAGGTACACCTTGACCCATGGTAGAACCTCCTATATATGCTCCCAGTGACGCATCTTTCCATAATGTACTCAAAAAAATGCGCATTGTGCCAGAGACTTTGCTCCATACTGCTTATGCTGATTTTTTATCGACAGAAATATGACGGCACCGGGATCATTTACAGGGGGTTCTTACGAACGGATGCTGGCATAGTGGGCTCCCTCATCTGTTAAAATGCTCCTGGTATATATTTTTATATATCCTGAATATATATATATATATATATATATATACTTGTACATTGATCCAATGCACTCTGCACTGCAGATGTGGTATAGAAGATCGATACTGTCTAGATAGACACGCAATAGGTTGACAGGGCCGAAAGGTCACAGGTACTAAAGGTTGATTGATAAATGGTAAACAGTATAAAAGGTTGACAAGGACAAATGGTCGACACAAAAATGTTTTTTTAAAAATGTAAGCCTAATCCTTACCCTAACCCTCTAGTGCATAACACTCCCAGTGGTGTCTAACTTTCCCCTAGCAGCCTAACCCTAACCCTCCGCCAAGTGCCTAACAGTTACCCTAACCCCTAACACTAATCTTAAAATTCATGAAAAAAATGTGTTGACCATCTGTCCATGTCAACCTTTTACACTGTCGACAATTTGTCAGTCAACCTTTTGTATCTTTTAACCCTGTCAACCTATTGCCTGTCGGCCATACTGTCGATCTTCTATACACCTCCACAGTGACATCATTATCTCATGTATATTTAATACTTAAATACATAAGAGGATGTTCTTCACCATATTTGTTTTTGAGACAACACAGCACCTATACTTACATCTGATGCATCTACCTGTACTGTAAATTTATTTTTAAAGTCGTGTCATCAAAACTGGTTGAGTGCACAAGGCTTCCTTCAACTCCTGAAAAGCCTTTTAAATCTCAGGATTCCACTTAACCATAAATGACTGTTAACCCTTGGTAAGGTTAGTCAGAGGGACAGCAATGGTGGCAAAATTGGGAATAAATTATCTATAATACCCTGTGAATCCTAAGGAAGCCCTTACCTGCTTCTTATTTAGGCTGTAACCAATTTGGTATTGCCTCAATTTTATTAAGTTGAGGTTTTATCAAACCTCTGCCTAATAATTATAAATATTTTATTTATATAGTGCTTTTCTCCTAAAGGACTCAAAGTGCTTTACATTTACAGTACAAAATACAAAATAAGCTTAAACAAGGGACATTAGTGAAATGCTTGGGTGAATAGGTCTTGAGTCTATTTTTGAAGGATTCTGGAGTGGAGGCCTCTCAAACTGTGCGGGGAAGTGAGTTCCAAAAGATTGGAGCCACAAAACTGAAAGCTTGACCCCCAGTCGAATTCCGTGAGATTCTAGGTACTGTTAATAATCCTTCGTCAACGGATCACAGTAATCGAGTGGGATGGTAAGGAATCAGAAGCTGCTTCAGGTAGCCTGGGCCATGGTCATGAAGGGCTTTGTAAATTATTAATCCAATCTTGAAAGCAATTCGCCATCTGACAGGCAGCCAGTGAAGGGAGTAGAGAATGGGTGTTATGTGGCTGGAATGGGGCTGGTTGGTTAATAGCCTGGCAGCTGCGTTTTGTACCATCTGCAAGCGGTGTAATTCTTTTGCTGGGAGACCGAGGTAGAGGGCATTGCAGTAGTCTAGGCGTGATGATGTAAATGCATGTATGACTTTAGGTAGATCTTCTGAGGGAATTAAGTGCTTGATTCTGGCTATGTTCCTCAGATGAAAGAATGAGGATTTGATTGTGGCTGATACCTGATGTTTAAGTGTCAAGTCACTATCCAGGACAACACCGAGATTCCGCACATGTTTAGTCTTTTGTAATTCTGAACCCCCAAGCGTAAGTCCTGTTGGTTGGCTATGCTGTAGCCCTATCCTGTGACCTATCATAAGAACCTCTGTTTTATCAGGGTTCAGTCGCAGCCAACTGGCATCATCCACTCCTGAAGGCTCAGCTAGGCAGCCATTTAGGGTTGTTATTGGGTCCTTTGTACCTGGAGCAAAGGACAGGTACAATTGTGTATCATCTGCATAGCAGTGGTAGACCAGGCCATGACATCTGATTATTTCACCCCATGGTAGCATGTATACTGCAAAAAGCATGGGAGATAGTATAGACCCCTGTGGGACACCGCATGGAAGTGACACTGGTGATGAAGAGTTTACTCCAGAAGAAACTCTCTGTGACCTGCCAGTGAGAAATGATTTGAACCATCTAAGGACTGTGCCATCCAGTCCACAGAAATTTTTCAGGCGCTCAATTAGAATCCCATGGTCCACAGTATCAAATGCTGCTGAGAGATCCAGAAGGATTAAGATTGAGCAATCACCTCTGTCTCTTGCCATCAGAAGATCATTAAGCACACATACCAGGGCTGTTTCAGTGCTATGTCTTCTCCTGAATCCTGACTGGAATGGATCCTAAATATCATGGGTAGACAGGTGGGTTTCCAGTTGCATTGGTCCCACTTTCTCAATGACCTTTCCTAGAAAAGGAAGGTTTGATACTGGTCTATAGTTGGTCATGCAGTTGGGTTCTAAATTAGGTTTTTTAAGAAGTGGTCTAACAATTGCTTCCTTTAGTGGTTCTGGAAAAATGGCTGTTTGCAAAGAGCATTCAACTATTTTTGCAATTACATGGCCAATAATGTCTATACACCCTATGAGAAGCTTGGTTGAGGCAGGGTCCAGATCACAGGTGGTGGGTCGCAACATTCTGATAATTTTAGCAATGTCTTTTACATCTATTATGTCAAAGCTGTTCCAGGCAGACAGGTGGCTTACCTTGGCAGGCTTGGTAGTTTGGCACTCCTTTGATGGCACTGTGGGGATTCCAGCCCGGATACGTCATCTGCAAAGAATTTTGCAAACTCATTGCATCTTGACTGGGAGAGGGTTTCATCATGCTGTATGCATGCTGGTTTGCAAAGCATCTCCACTGTACAGAAAAGCTGAGCCGGCCTATTGTTTGCTGCCTTGATCTCATTTGAAAGGAACTCTGGGCCTGATTCAGACCCGCTCGCGAGCGCTGAGAGCTCGCAAGCGGGTCGATGTTGCCTAAGTGCACATGCGCACGAGGGAGCCAGCTCCATCGTGCGCATGCGCGAGACCCGAATAACGATAGCCAAGCCATCATTATGGGTCTCGCAGCAAAGGGGGCGTGCTGTCGATGGTGATCGACAGCACGCCCCCTTTGGTGGGCGTGCCAAGGGCGTGGCTGCCCAGATGGAGGCGTTCCCATGGGAATGCCTACCGTCTGGGGCCGGCCCCACTGACATCACTAGTGATGTCAGTGGGAGTGCTTTTGGCTCTGATAGAGCCAAAAGCACTCCTGGGCTTGCGGCAGCGAGACCCTACCGCAGGGTCTCATTGCAAGCATGATGGTTGCAATGGTCTTGACCATCGCGACCATCATTTTGGCCACTCGCTATAGCTGTGGGTGGTCACCCACAGCTATGCGAGCGGCCAGGAGGCCGCTCCAAAATGAAGGCGGGACGGCCATGATTCAGAGCAAGAGCTCTGTCAGAGTGTCCGGCTCTGAATCAGGGCCTCTGTTTTCTTACGGGTATTGTTGATTGATATTCTCTTATATGTTTGATTAGTGTTAACTTATCCTCTACCAGGTTCGTCTTCCTCCATCGTCTTTCAAGTGTACGCCCCCTTTTCTTGAGTTCACTAACACTATTATCAAACCAAGGGGCTTGACAGTGTGGCATGAGGGGTCGTATACGCACAGGGGCAATAATATCCATTGCAGCTGTCACACCCCTTTATAGTAATGGACAAGGGAACAAGGATCTTCACAGGTCCCCATTACCGCAGAAAGATCCAGGTTTGCTGCAAGAGCCTGGGGAGTCATGCCCCTCCTTGGATGATACCTTGTCAACTCAATGGGTAAAGTTCTATTTTGAGGGGTTGCAACTGAGAAGTGAATTGAGTGGTGGTCTGACCACGTGACTGGGTTTATATTTAGGTCTAAGACATCTAATCCAATCTGGAAGACAAGATCAAGAGTGTGACCACTTATATGAGTAGCCGAAGGAATGACTTGTGTGAGGCCCAGAGCATTCATTGTGAACAGGAGATCTTGGCCAAGGTGTGAGAGCTCATCATCAACCCATGCATTGAAATCCCCAAGGATCAGCCATCTTTGATGCTCCAGAACTAGTCCAGCAACAATATCTGCAAATTCTTGTAGAAATATCCTCCTATAGTGTATCCCAAATACTTAAGCTCTTCTATCCCTAAGCAACATAGTTTTGGGTTGGCTGTTAATCCTGGCTCATGGATGGAGTTCAACACTGCTTCTAACCTGGGTAAGTAAGACTGTCAATCAGGACTATAGATCATCAAAATACTGTAAGAAGCAGCATACTTTCTATGGGGCCTTAGAATTTTTTCTATCATCCTCTGAAAGTTGCAGGTGCCCCATGTAACTCAAATGGCAACATCTTATATTGAAACAGAACCTCCAGCACGAAGAGCTGTCTTTATGTTTGCAGCAGCACTTGTCAGTACCCTTTGGATAAGTCTAGAATGGTTAAGTACTATGCTGTTCCTAGCCTTCACCCACATGGAGCATTGAAAAGGCATCAAACTAGACACACTATTCAATTTATGGAAATCATTCCAGAAGGGTAAACTCCCATTGGGTTTTGGAACGGGTATGATGGGACTAGACCACACACTATGTGACTCTTCAATTATATCTAATGCCATCTAAGTTTTAAAAAAATGTATTTCTTTAGACACCGATTCCATTTGGGCTTTTGGTATTCTATAGGGCTTTAGGGTAACCTCAAACCCTGGTTAAGTGATTATGTCATGAGTAATGACTGTTGTTTTACCAGATAAGAAAACAAATCTTAACCTCTTGCTGTTGAATAGTTGAGAGGGTTTTGGCTATTGTTACTTCAGGTACCAAATGTATTGTGACTGCTGGAGGGACCAGGGGGGGCTGAAATAGCTACTCTATGTTCTCTTTTCCCAGGCTAGTACAATTTATAATTACCCTCACCCACTTGTACTATAATTTCAAATGGCCCTTGCCACCAGGCCAAAAACTTACTTTCTACAGTGGGAACCAAAACAATCACTCTGTCCCTAGGAGCAAAGGTGCATAATTGGACATCACAATTGTACACCCTATGGAATATTGTAGGACCTCTCTAATGACCAGCAATAAATAGAGGAGCGATAATACCAATATTTTCCATCTCTATCCACCACTTTCTTTAGCATATTCTGTAGAGTTTTGTTTAACATCTCAACTAAACCATCAGCCTGTGGATGATACATGGAGGTCCTTAGATGAGTAACCTTAAACAGCTGCCACAACTCTTTCATGATTCTTGGCATAAATTGGGTACACTGATCAGTTAGGATTTCCAAGGTATTCCCACTCTGCTAAAGACATGTACTAGTTCCCAACCAATTGTCTTTGTTGCCAGACTTTATTAAAGGTTCAACCAAATCCATAGTTACTGTATTCTCTCAAACGGGACCTCAATAAAGGATAATGAGACAAGCAGACTTCTATAATGTGGCCTGGAAGCATGGTACTGACATTTAGGGCAGGGTGCACAGTATTCATATACATCTTTATGAACCCCTGGCCAGAAAAGCCATTGTAACATTCTCAAACAGGTTTGCTTTACCCCTTGATGTCCTGCAGTTATGTGACCATGAGCCAGGTCTTAAAACCATTCTTCTATATGCCTCAGGAGCTATCAATTGTTCCATGATATCTTCTCCTTTCTGGGACACTTGGCACAACAAATCCTGATGTACTGCCATGTGAGGGTATGACAGCCCACTATCAGGCTCTACTGGTTTTCCATCAACCACTTTTACATTCTCTCTATCCTTTACCAAAGTAGGGTCTTTTAACTGTTCTAAGGCAAAGACATATTTTCTCACTTCAACATAACAGTTTCTTATATAGCGCAGCATATTCCGTTATTCCATTATTATGTGCCCAACTGCTGCTCTCATCACTATCTGACTCCCCAAACATGCTAAAGGGAACACTTCAGACTCAGGGAGCACTTCCACTGTCACTGTATCAGTAACTTATCACACTTATAACACTTCCTGAAGTGGGAGAAATCTCTCCTTAATATAGCATTAAATAAGGAACTAATCAAAGAGTGACTATCTGGGACCACACTGTGTTTCTATGTTCACTTCAGTAGCATCACAATGCTGAGTATACATATACAGGCTATACCAACAGTTATCCCCTAACATTTTGAGGGGTTCACCAACTCAGCTTTTACAAGAGCAACCTGCTTATTTGTTAAAGTGACCTGTTGGTCTGCAGTGCAGGCTAGCCGGGCAAAGAAAGACACTCTGCGATTTACATAAGCAGTAAAACAATGCATATGTAAGTGGACAATTAGCCACAACATGGCCCAAGCCACCACATCTAAAACTTCTGATCAGTGTCAGACTGGGTCATGAAGGGCCCACCAGAGAATGCAGTGGGCCCATGCTCAAGAGGTGTGGCCAGTCTTCAGAGCGGTATAGCCAGCCACTACAGAGGGACTTGGCCAGCCATTAGAGAGGATATAGTGAGTCTGCAAAACACAGGGCCCCTTTATAAAGAAGGGGACAAGGATGTTTCAGGAATGCCCACTTTGATTGACAGGAGGGCCAATTTTGTGTAGTTTCCATGGAAATGAACCCAGCACCCAGTTTCTGACATATAATTTAAGTGCACAAACTAGAACCTGACCCCAAGAGAATGGAAGGAGGGGAGGGGGCCTTTAGTCAGTGGGGCACACTGGGGATTTCTCCTGTACCCCTGTGGACCAGTTGGACCCTGCATATGATCCTATTTTTATCTAATCTTATATGAGATGGACAAATCTCCAGGTTCTAAGCCGACATTCTCTGAACATTAAAGTTTATTCCACTGCCCAGCACCTTTTCCCCTCAAACAGACTTATTGGAAGTCTCTGGAGTTTGCCATTGTGGGACTAGGGGCCGGAGGGGTACACTCAATAGTTCCTTGGCCACCATCTATACAAGCTGATCTGCTGCTCATGGCTCACCTACTGCAGAGGGACCATAGATATTGGTCATAATGTTCATTTCCATGATCTGTGGCCCATGCTCTTGAAAAAGTGACAGGAATGCATGAAATGCGTTGGGAACTTTGGGGGGAACCAAGCACACAGCCACTACCTCCATTCCTTTACCCGCCTAACCACCAGAGTGATGTCATTGATTGCAGCCCACTGGGGCCCAGGCGCACCAGGAGAACAGACAACAGGAGCTGAGCAGCACCTTCCCTAACCACCTCCACAGCTACTAGGAGGATAGAGTAAGGGTAAGCCAGTGTCAGCATAGCTCCAGGACTGTGTACATTATCGGAACCCCCCTTAACATTTGCAATTAAGCATTATTAATAACCAATTATTTATTTCTTCAGGTGTCACTCACATCTTTTATTCTAATTGTTTTATTTTATTCCAATTTGGTTATTTTATTCATTTTATTCGGTTTTAGACACTGGTTTATTTGTTTTTTAGACACTGGTTTTATTATGAGGGGGGAGGGAGGGGAAAAAGCGCTGGTCACCTTCGCCGGGCAGCCGGGTCAGTGCTGACTCGGGTCAGGTGTGAATGGTGCCGACTCGGGCATAGCCCGGGTCGGCACCGCATTGTAAAAGGGGGTTGTTCCGGGTCTGATCCGGGGATTTTGGTGTAAAAGGGGTATTACTAATAGCAGGGACAGCTGCTTTTCAGAGGAGCTGTCCCTGCACCGGAGCAATGATAAATTGCTCAAGTGATAAGTATCCCAAACATGAGTATGATGATGAGTAGACACCTCGGTGAGAAGCACCTAAAATTACCTTCTGATTTCACTGCCTACTCTTATGTGCACAAAAGACATCACCAGTAAACCCTTTATATTGTCTTAATAAAACAGAGTCACATTACAGCACACCAAACTGTTTAAGGGAATAAGCTGATTATGTCTCACGTTTACAACATAAACACCCACAGTAGGAAAACACAGAGATGCAGCTCTAAGAGAAAACCACCGGATAGTGGAGGCTATTATGCCAGTTCCAGTTTCATAACATAAAGAAAATGTCACAGGGAGGAAGCTGCTGAGGAAAGGTGAGAAAGTCAGAACACAGTAGGCGTCAGCTGGGAGATATAGAGATGTTTATGAACTGGTATGCGCCATCTAAGCGCCATCTGAGCATCTGAGCGAGTCTAAAGACAATGCAGTAACCTCACTTCCACATAATAGGTGATTGGTAAAGCTGAGGGTCACTATTCAGTTCACCTAAATATCTGTGATAAAGGGCGAAAATGTTTCTATTGTGCCTAAAATATTCCCAAAACTTTTATTTCTGGTTCAAACAAAAACTTTTTTTATTAAACATTTGAACAAATTAACATATTTTAAAAGTAATCCCTCAAGGTGAAAGGGTTATAATAACAATAACATTCATATATGTATTTAGATGAATGTCTTAAGCTGCATACACACGTAAAGATTTTCTGTCCTACCATCCAACTAGGTGATTGGTTGGAATGAAAATCTGGTAACGTATGAAAGCAAATGACAATCAGCAATTTGCTCCCAGACGCCGGAAAATGGTCAAAAACTGTTGTTTGAACAAATTGCTTAGATTAAACATTTTACAAACATGTCTGACGTCATTTTCATCTGTTTTCTGGCATTTAGGAGCAAATTGCAGATCATCAGTTACTCCCATACGTTACCAGATTTTCATTCCAACCAATCAAATAGTTGGCTGGTTGGACAGAAATTCTTAACGTGTGTATGCAGCTTTAATAATGACATTCCCTAATAACAGAGGGTTACAGAATGATGAAATGAGGGGCAGTGCAAGGTCAGTCCTTCTTCTAGGTGGTATCCATAGAAATTAAATATATTGATATTACCTTTTTACTTTATTTTTATTGTACTTAGCAAATTAATGAGACGCAAGGGACAAATAATACCCCTTTTACACCGGAGCTAAAGCCCGGGTTATTGCAGGGTTAACCCGGGCAGTTCCCTGGTGTAAAAGGGCAGAGGGTTGGATCGCCGGGTCGAGTGACCCGGCAATCCAACCCAGGTAACTAGCAGGGTTTAACACGGGCGTAGCCCGTGAAACCCTGCTATGGGAACAGCGCACTCCGGGTCACGAAGACCTGGAGTGCGCTGCTAGCGGGCCGATTGGTCCGGCTTCAGTGGCGCTTGGAGATGACGTCATCTCCAAGCGACCACTCTCACTCCGCAAAAGCCGGGTCTATGCAGACCCGACTGCGGTGTGAGCGGCGCTGACTCGGGAATATCCCGAGTCAGCGCCGGCAAAATTCCGGGTCTGATCCGGATAGGAACTTTGTTCCAACTCTGGGTCAGACCCGGAATTTAGGTGGAAAAGGGGTATTAGTAACATTGAGCAACATTTGAAAAACTGTATCTGTGAAATTTTCGCTGCATTCTGCATTTGGCTGGGAAATGTTTCATGTTCCACTCACAGAATCTGTAATATGGTCCATGTGACATGATGACTATAGGGTGAGTGCACTTTTGTTTATCAGTAATCAGTAAGCCACCGTGTCAGGGCACATTATTGCATCGAGACATCAGTAAATATGAAATGGTTAATGCACATAAGCCACAATTGAATAAAAAATGTAAACAGATAAACTGTAAATAACTTTGTATTTCCAACATTTGCTTATTTATTTACTATATATTCTTGATTTATTTAATACAATAATGAATCATTCCTGTGCCGTGAAAAATGCACTTAGTATCTTCTGCCAGCAGGTGTCACACAAGTGTCTTTCTCTGATTTGTGACATCACCAGGGTCTGTGATTTTATTGATGTTATAATTCAAATAGGAAACAACAATGATAAATATTTCATGTAAGTCCTTTCTAAAAGGCCAATAAATGGCTTCCAAAGCACTTTGTAACACACAAAGCCACACACTTCACTGATTTTTAATCCAAGACCCTGAGATATATACTGAAGTGAGAGTTTTTAGAAGTGAAGATGTTGCCTATAGCAACCAATCAGATTCTACCCAACAGTTAACTAGCAGATTCTAGAAGATAATACTTAGAATCTGATTGGTTGCTATGGGCAACATCTACACTTCTAAAAACTCTCACTTTAGTAAAAATGTAGCAGACACATCTATATACCCCACTGACTCCAAATTGTTTTGCGCGCCTGCTGGGTGTCTATACAAATAGGCGCCCGACGGAGCAATTGAATTGTTTCTCCATTCGGGTGCCCACTAGTACTTAATGTAGCTAAAAGAAGTAGCTATGGAACCCAAAAAACTGGACTTTGCAGACATTTCTTGCACCTCAGGAGGCTGTTAGAAGTAATGTGTTCCCTCGCAGCTTTAGGCATCCGAACGGAGCAACAATTAAATTGCTCTTCTGCTGTGTTGTGGTAGACAAAAATACACACTTACTAAAGTTATCTAATTGTTGGTCGGGGGGGATCAGCTGAGATGTATTAATTCAGGAAAAAAGTAGAGATATGGTAAGAACTTACCTTTGTTATCTCTTTTTCTACGAGGTCCATAGGGTCCACAGGAAACCTTGGGGTATAGGTGATGACGTAGACATCCGGGCACCATGCAGTTAATTTTTTTCTCCCAAGATGCAACGGGGCCTCCCTTTATACCCCGCCCCCGGGCCGGAGGCTCCTCAGACGCCGGAGGATAGAAGAGAGAAGAAATTCTGGAACACTCAAGAATCACTTTCTCACACAGAAGGAGACAGAAAACCGGTGATCAGAGCAAAGCCCATCTGAAGCACAGGTGTATCAGGGCTGGTGCCCTGTGGACCCTATGGACCTCATAGAAAAAGAGATAACAATGGTAAGTTCTTACCATATCTCTACTTTTCTACTTCAGGGTCCATAGAAGGTCCACAGGAAACCTTGGATTCCCAAACACCCTCAAGGGCAGGGGGACGAAAAGAGAATCCATCCTGAGTGACAAAGGTATCAAAAGAATAATACCTCTAAAAAGTCTGGAGGGAAGACTACGTGGCCACCTTACAAAGCTGTGCAGCCGAGGCACCACAACTAGCTGCCCACGAAGGGCCTACAGACTGAGTAGAATGAGCAGTAACAGAGGGTGAAACGGGAAGGCCCTCATAAATGTAAGCCTCAGAGATAGTCATGCGAAGCCATCTAGCCAAAGTTTGTTTATTGGCTGGCCATCCTCTCTTATGGAAACCATAAAGAACAAACAAGGAGTCCGATTTCAGTAGAGAACTGGTACGATGCACATAAATCCTACCAATCCAAAGAGGCCTCCCCTGCCGAGAGGTCTGAGGAATAAAGGCCGGCACATTAATTTCCTCATTAATGTGGAAACTAGAAACCACCTTAGGCACTGCTCTATCCCTATGAAAAACTAGAAATGGAGATCGACAAGAGAGAGCCCCTAAATTAGAAACTCTTCTGGCAGAACAAAAACAGTCTTGGCAGTAAGCCATCTGAGAACTACTGAGTCCAGAGGGGTTTCAAATGGAGGGCTCTGGAGAGCCTTAAAGACAACAGCCAAATCCCAGGGCACTACAGGAGGGACAAAGGGAGCCTGGATATGAAGGATCCCCTGCAGAAAAGTGCGTATGTCAGGAAGAGGAGCAATTTTTTACCGGAACCACACCAAAAGGGCTGAGATATTGACCTTCAGTGTAGCAAGGCAGAGACGAAGGTCTAAACCCGCTTGCAGGAAAACCAACACTCTGGGTACCATTCAAAATAGGTATGCCATACCCTGTGGTAAATTCTAGCAGAAGCAGGTTTACATGCTCTGAGCATGGTGTTAACCACAGAGCCGGAAAAACCCTTGGACCTTAAGAAGGATGTCTCAAGAGACATGCCATCAAAGACAGATGACCCAGATCTGGGTAGAGGCAAGGACCCTGAGACAACAGGTCTAGACATTGAGGCAACAGCCATGGAGTGTCGATGGAGAGACTCCGAAGATCTGAGTACCATGGACGTCGGGGCCATGCTGGAGCCACCAGCAGATCAATGCCTCCCTCTTGTTTGAACTTCTGAATTACTTGAGGAAGGAGGGAGATTGGAGGAAACAGGTACACCAACTGGAAAGTCCACTTGACTGACAGAGCATCCCCCAAGAGAGCACTGGCATCTCTTGTCCTGGACCTGTACAGAAGCAGCTTGGGATTTAGTCAAGAGGCCATGAAGTCCACGTCTGGAAGGCCCCACCTGTTTACTAGGAGTTGAAACACTTCTTGGTGAAGAGACCATTCCCCTGGATGCATGTTGTGATGGCTGAGGAAGTCCACTTCCAAATTCAGCACTCCAGGAATGAACACCACCGATATGGCTGGTAGATGGCCTTCCACCCATGTCAGAATGCGTGACACCTCTGTCATTGCCGCCTGACTTCGAGTTCATCCTTGACAGTTTAGATAGGCACTGTCGTGGCATTGTCTTACTGTACTTGCATGGGTTTTTTCATGAAGCAACAGCCTGATTGGAAGTCCTCTGCGGTAAACCTTCCCTGAAAGGAGTGTGGACCCGTCACTGTGCCCCAGCCCCGAAGACTGACATCCATCACCAGAAGGGCCCAGTCCAAGATCCAAAAGGGATGCCCCTTGGTGAGGTCCGCCATCTGTAGCCTCTGGTCAGCAACAGGCATACCTCTGGAGAGAGCACCATAATTTCAGTCTGTATATGATGGGGAAATCCGACCCACTTGGAGAGGATCAATAGCTGCAGAGGCCAGGAATGAAACTGTGCATACTCAACCATGTTGAATGTCGATAACATGGATTCCAGTAACTGCATCGCTGAGTGGACTGACACTAGGTGATTGTGAAGGCATCTGTGTACACGCGTCTGCAAAGTGGAGATCTTTTTCTGCTGTCAGAAATATCCTTTGCTGTTATGAATCCAACAGGGCTCCCAGATGGCGCATCCTTTGAGATGGAATCAGTGAGGACTTTTTCCAATTTATCAACCACCCGTGTACCTGGAGCACAAATATCATTAGCTGCAGGTGGTGGTGATGTACCTCTGAGGACTCTGCTAGTAGCAAGAGGTCATCCAGGTATTGTAACAGGCAGATCCCCTGCAGCCGCAAATGGGCTGTCATTACTGCCATGACCTTTGTAAACACTTGAGGTGCAGTTGCAAGGCCAAACGGCAGAGCCTGAAACTTTAATTTTTTTTGTGACACAGCGAACCTGAGAAAACATTGGTGAGCTGAAACAATCGGAGTACGCATTTATGCATGCTGAATATCAAGGGATGCCATAAAATCCACAGGTTCCAAAGCCAGTATAACTGAGCATAGAGTCTCCATTCTGAACCTGGGTACCCTGAGGAATTTGTTCAGGGACCTGAGATTGCGAATAGGACGGTAAGAACCGTTTGGTTTCAGGACTAGAAAAAGACTGGAATAATAGATACAATGACACCTGCCTGCAGCATGGATTGTACCACCTCTTGAATAGCCACAGCCTTGTCTGAATTTTTTCAGAAGTCCTGTGCAAAATAATTGAGGCCTTCTGTGAAAAAAGAGGGCATACCCCAGAGAGACCACTTCCTTCACCCAGGAATCTGTGGTAGTTTGACACCAGAAGTCGGCCTCCCACACTGGGGTCCCCCGGGAGGAGGCCTGTCCTGTCAAGCGGAAGGCTTGTCATCTTGGCAGCCGGACGTCTGGTACTCCAGGCTTGCTTCTTAGGCCTGGCAGATTTCTTGGTGGTGGATGGCCTTGGAAAGTACTGTGTTCTAGCCTTACCTGAGGCCCAATAGGTCTGAAAGGAGGAGTCTGAACTCCCGAAGAGGCTGGAGCAGAAGGCAGACAAGCCGACTTAGCTGCTGCTAAGGTATTCACAATCTTGTCCAGATCAGGGCCAAACAAGACTTTACCGTCATAAGGCAAACATTCCAACCCCTTTTCGGATTCTGCATCAGCTCTCCAAGAATGGAGCCACAGAGAACAGTGAGCTGCAATGGCCTCCAAAGAATCCCTGGCATTTTGCAAGCCAATATCCATAGCTGCCTCATTTATACAGGTAGCCGAATCTCAGATTTCCCACCAGATTCAGCTGTTCCCTGCTAGCATTAGAGGCTAAGGATGTTTCAAGGCTATTAGCCCAACATTCCATGGCCCGAGCCACCCAGCAAATGGCCATAGCTGGTCTGCATGCAGCCCCCGAAAGGGAAAAAGCAGATTTAAGGAATGTCTCTACCTTCCTATCTGGGACGTACATGGAAGGCATAGGAAGCTTTGCGCTTCTTACCAAGCGCGTGACATGGGAATCCACCATTGGATGAGTCTCCCATTTGGAAAAATAGTTCTCAGTAAAGGGTAAGCATAGATTAGACGCTTCTACGGTTGCTACTGCTTTCCAGGCATTTTCCAAGCTACCTCCAAGTGATTCACAAATTGGTCAGACAATGGGAATGTAGCATCAGTCACCTTTTCTTCCATGAAATATGGATGCCTAGATTTAGGCGCAGGAGGCTCATCCTCCTCAATGATCAGGGCTGCTTTAACAGCTTGTATTAGCCCTGGATATTTTAGACTTGACCCCTGCCTCCAGAGGAGGTAGCTCAGAGTCAGACTCACCCAGAAGCAGTCCATCATCAGATGACACATCATCATTATCCCATACAGTAGATTGCGATGATAGTAAGACCCTTTTAGCTGGTCTGCTGATAGGTGCGTCCTGCTGATATACCTCAGTCACACAATGCAATATGGCAGGAACTGTATTAACCCACTGAGGGGGCAACACTTGTGAAGGTGGAGGAGGTTGCAGCAGGTTTTACGCTGGTAAAAGGTGCTGTTGTTGAAAACTTAACTGTGGACCCATAGGAGGGCCTGCTAAATGCCCTGCAATGGTTGTTAGTGCTTTTGCAAAGCACTCCCATGGTAGCTCCTGCTGAATGGCAGAAGCCTCAGAAGGACCCGAGGCAGTGTAACACAGGAAACATAACTCCTCAGAGGCTATGTCCCCTGCCTCTAACACAGCTGTACATTTTTTACAGAGCAGTTTAATAGGGGTTAACTTAGTCATATCACTCTCACTGCCAGACATAGTAAAGCGGATCATTTAATCAGAGACTGAGGACCTCATTCAGAGTAGGTCGAAGGGGCCGCACGGTCATACGGGAGAAGGGGCCGGATATGCAAATGATTCCCTCGCAAGTTGCGTCCCTAAGTTCGGATCGGTAGCTGGCCGACCAAAGGGAGGAAGCGGTCGGAAGACAAAAAAATATGTCCCCTTCTCGTACGCATTACACATCATCTCCGGGCATATAAGGATTAATCGAGACCAACGGGAACCATCGGAACTGGTCGTATAGCTTAGGGTTGACCATACCCTCTCTTAAGCTCTACGATCATGTCAGTGTATAAACCTCCCATGTCACATGTGCCATGACGCTACTTTGTTAATTATGCACTCCCATAAACCGTATGCACTCCTATAAAACGCTGTTCGCATAATTAGGCACGCCTGCGTTCAGATCTCCACTCCCCCGTTTTCAAGCACCTTCCCCTGTTACCACCCACAAACGCCTCATTCTGTCACTCAAACTACCGACCTGCAAACTTTGCGCATGCGCAGTATAGCGAACATCGGTGGCTTCGACCAACTCTGAATGAGGTCCAGAGTCTCAGCTGCAACTTGTGCCACACCCGCACCACACCAGTGCTTATGGCCCAGAATAACAGAATAGGTACAGGGATAGCAACAAAAGAATGATAGTTTTTAGCAAAGAAAACAGACAGACAGTGCTGGCATACAGTCGCACTGCACTTAATGGCACTTCCTTAAGTCAACTAGAGAGACTTAGCGTCTATTAGGACAAAAGTGCTACATACACTGACCAACCAGAGGAGAAGTATGTTGGGGGACCTTTACTACACACTGCCTGTGGAGATCAGCGACACACAGCCAGGAGAATGACCATCAAAGAACTCATGGGGAGGCGGAGCCGGAAACAGGAAGCTGTCACAGATCAAGCCAGACCACAGTGGAAAGGCGTGTCCAGCAGTGGGGAGGAGCCGGCTGTTTAACCTTTGGGGTGCTGGAGTGTTCCACAGAACTCCAGTCCCAAGTCTCAGATGGCTTAGTGTGGATGCAGGATGTCCCCCAACCCTGGAGGACAAAGACTGCATCTCGGCACACACCACCGCGGTGCGTGTCGCTTACCTGCACCCCGTAGCGTCCAGCCGCAGTCAAGGAATCCTCCAGGGTCCCTGCTAGCCAAGACCCCTGAGGCCCACTGAGAGGCACGGATCAGAACCAGTGTCTCAGCACTGTTAGTAACAGCCCCACTGCAATACAGTGACCCAACTCTGGCCGGGCACCAAACAAAACTGAGGAGCCTCTGGCCCGGGGGCGGGGTATAGAGGGAGATCCTGTTGCATCCTGGGAGAAAAAAATTAACTGCATGGTGCCGGAATGACAACATCATCACCTATTCCTCAAGGTTTCCTGTGGACCTTCTACAGACCCTGAAGTAGAAAAATAACAGTAGTCTGAGCTCACCCCATCTGCTCCCAACTCACAACCCCTCACCTCACCCCCACCCCCGGCTCCCCAGAACTTGAGCATTTAAATTTGCCCGCCCAGTTGAGATGTCAGTGTCGGTGGGTCCCTGCAGCAAGTGTATGGCCGATCGTCCGGTCGTCCATACACACAGCCAAATGTACCTATATACTGTATCTGTAGATGTATCATCATCAATTGCGCTGCAGGGCTGATTTGATATGTTCACAAATGACGTTGTTTACAGACATATCTAATGTTTACACCAGCCGATGTACTATGCGATGGGTAGTTCGTCAACTGATTGAACGACATATCGCATAGTGTGTACCCAGCATAACTGTACATGTTTTTATTTAGTTAAATAATGTTGTTGTGCTCTGCAAAACTGTGACTGTCGGCCTAATTTAGATCCACATGCAAATGCCGATCTTTACGCAGATTGAGCGACTGTTAGCCATTGCACGTGCGTGAAACCCACACTGTACAGCGCCGTGATTGAATTGTGATTGCGCTCGCACAGAGGATTCACTTGCAAACCGAGTGACAGGTAGTCAGCATTTGGGTTTGTCAATGGGGGGTGCTTAGAGAAAAGCAGACGTGTCAGACCGTTTATACTCTTATTTTCTGTGCGTGCATAAATTAGCCAGGAGAGCGTGCTGAGTATCTGGCGACCCGCCATGTCTGCGACAGCATAGACTTACTCAGAAGGCTGATGGCCGCCTGATCTGCGTTTCATGTTTCCGGTTTTGAGCGTGAGCGGCGGATGTGAGATGCTTTCCATGGGCGTCTGTAAGCGCTGGACGGCATGTCAGTTATTAGCATATTTTCCCAATTGCGATCTGTGGGAGATCGCTGCTGCGATGGGGTTTGCGTGCGGATCTGAATCAGGCGCTGTATCTCTTATTGCTGCAGAGAGGATGATGATTAGAGTGTTTGCAAACAATTTAAAATGCTCAATTGCTCCAAATATGATTAAAGGAGTGGGCATGTATTATTAACTCCAAAGCAGATTTGTGAATGAAATAATACTGAAACAGGTTTAAATAGCTACTATTTACTTAATTTGAAAAGAAAAAACACTTTATGGGGACACTTTTTGGGAAAACAGATGTAAATGTATTTTATTGTACAAAGCCGGCTGCTCACATAACTCTTCATCTGTCCTGGGAGGATAGAAGCCAGATGCAGGTGGTGGCATTCCTGGGGATTGCCCATCACTGCTGCCTGGTGTAGGCGCGGCTGGGTAGGATCGCCGATCACAGCCAGTGACTGTGGCGCGGAGTACTGAGGGCGGCAGCTGAACCCCTTTGCTCAGGCAGCAGGAAGATTTTTGCATCTAATGTGACCATAGGATTCAAAACAATATACTGATAGTAGACAGTTTGTAAATGGCATTTTTATTCCATACGTGATGCTTTTCAGAAGCCGGCCATGGATTTGATAGGTTTTAGATAGAAGATAGACTGTTAATTTATAAATAAAGGTCTGATATGCATTTGATAAAGGGGAAGCAAAATGCAGCAAGATTTGAAGTAAAACGTTACTTGCGCTCGCTGTCTTGCATGTGTGGGGCGGTGAACTGGGAGATTGCAAGCGCATGATGACGTTCAATGTTCAATTATACAGAATCTGCTGTAACCTGGGATAGTACACTCTAAGGTAAGGGGACAAGAAGCTCCAGATTCCCCCTGTCCTGAGGAGTAGCGTGGAACCATGGTGCCTGGAGAAAGTGCATGTCATAGCGCCCCCCATCCTTGTACTGAACTGCGCCAGTGGGGTATGGCCAGCCTGCGGGGGGAATACTGAAGTAAAGAGAAAAACAGCAAACAGTGGCAGCATCACGTTGGGCATTGAGGTTCTATTGGGGGAATATAATGCTTTGTGATGCTTTATTTATGTATAGCACCTAGGATCTGACTCTTTGAATCTGAATCTTTGGATCTGAATTTATCTCCTTTGAATCATTGTTATTAGTCAATATAGGAGATTGTATTATATATTCTAATCATTTTACTTAAAGTGACAGAATACATGTGCTAGAGTGAGATTACACAGGGTGCCCAGCTTATTACTGTAATTACTGCCCAAGCAGCTGTCACTGGTGTAGGGACACCTATGGGAAGCTCCTCTCTCAGCTATGCTCCTACATCACAAATATACATTGCACCTATATTGATGTGAGTACTACTAATCATGTTCTGTCTGCCACCATTATTATTATTCCAGGTTGCCTAATATTTTTTAAGACCTTTCGAATAACACTGTGTGGTCATGCCTGGGAACACCTCTATTGCTTTAAATAGCAAAGCAGTGACTTTTTGAAGACTCATACTTTATAATTGACGTTTAGGATTTTACCTCAGATGTTTCACTTTTAAGTCCACTGAAGCACAATGATTGCAAGAGGAGAGAAGGAGGGAGGGGATCAAATAGGAGAGGGGAGAGGAATGTGCTGATCATAGAGGGGAGGTGACAGAGGCTTAAGAAAGAAGAGGGGAGGGGCAAAGCCAATTAGAGAGGGGCAGTGACAGAAGCCAAGAAGAAAAGAGAGTGGCGGGGTGGTGACAGAAGATGATCACAGAGGAGGGGGGGCCGGAGGGGAGACAATCTGGGCAGCTTGAGGGAGCATGAAATGTAGAAACTGATCTCAGATCGGAAACTTATTTACGATAAAGAGAAAAACAAACCGAGATAAACTAACAGGTGGCCGTCATACTGTGCAGTACCCCATGAATTTGGGAACCCTGGATGGCACCCTCTGTCAATTTTGGTGCCCGGAACTCATGGTCCACTGGAAACACCCTCGCTACTCCCCTGGTCCTGTCATAGTGTCAGACCAGCCCCAGCCCAGTCTGGATGAAGTATTTTACTAGGCAAACTATGTCTCAAAATGAGTTGCATCTCCCTTCCACTATTTGCTCAAGCAAGTTATGTGCTAGGCTGCTTAGCGCTGGGCTCTTCCTAACAAAGAAGAAGGTTAAATACTGTTGTGGAACTATAAGTCTAAGCAATCCTTGTCAGCGATGGTCTTTCTGGACATGCTGGTATACATACAACTACAAGTGCCAGCTTGTCCATGGCTGTCGCAAAATCTTATAGAACGCGCAGCTATGAGCTCCACAAGAATGAAAAATGTCATATACTGTATGATCAGTGTCTTGCATCTGGTACACTGAAATGTATTGACTTTCCTAGGACTATGAAGTTCATTTGAGTTGACAGCTTAGCAGTTCCAAAATGCTCACCACCGTGGCCAAGCCAAAGGTCAATCCTGAGTTCCGATTGACGTTCTCCACGAGGGCCGGTTCCATGAAAGGTTGATTATAACATTGAGTATTATACAAGATAATGTACTCCTCTTAATTCAACAATATCAAGGCTTGGAACCAATTGATCATTTATAATATACAACCAGTATTATAGCAAATGAAGCAGAAAAGATGAGGTGACAGACACAGGCGATTGGTTATAGTTGTCTTTCTCCTTCCTCTGACTAAGTTCTGGCCGCTTTATTACTTTTAATGGTTAGGCCTCATCTTTCGTGCAATGCATTTCGTTCAGCTGGTACAACCGGTGTGAGCCTGGCCATAGAAAGTAAAGTATATAGACAGGGGGGATGAAGTGAATGTGATCTACAATAACATCACAGCGGGGTTAGGTCTCAAAGTAGAATAAAGTGAAATTAGGAATGTTGCATTGTGTTCAGGTCATTATAAATATCCATCCTCTGTCCTTGTAGGCGCTGGGGAAAAAAGAAGGACAGCAGTTAATATGACTTGTACTCAGGACTGTATCAAGACTTGTGGGGGCCCCGGGGCAACTAAGTTGTGGGGGCCCCAACCAATAAAGTTACAGTAACTTCTCCGCCACTACTATGCGCCTGCATGATAGGACACATGAGGCATACACTGGGGGGCAGTGCGGCCAGCAGGGAGGGCGGTCTCTGGGCAGCCAGCCACTGACTTTGCAATGGGCAGGGAGAGGGCAGAGTTTTGCATACACACAGGAGAGGGCCAGGAACCGGGCACTGATGCGTTACCTGTCCAGACCCCAGAAGCCGTGACTGGTAAGTGACCTGCCCTCGGTCACTATCTACCTCCTGCCGGAGCAGCTGTCTGTGGCTGTTCACTGAGGAGCAGCAGCAGCAGCATGGGCTGGAATCAGGAAGCCAGAGGGGCGAGCAGAGCGCCGAGCACATCCACCCCGGCAGAGGGAAGGTGAGTAAGGGTGAGGGCTCTGCAGTTGTAATAGAATCAGTGAAGCTGACAGGAGCCAGCCAAGCCAGAGAGGTGGCAGGGTAGGGGCAATGTGTGGGGGCCCCTGGATGACCGCCTTGCCTATAATCCAGCCCTGCATATACTACAGGCATGGACAACCTGTGGCTCTCTGGCTGTTGCGAAACTAATACTCCTAGCATGCTGTGCAAACTGACAGCTGATACTTAGCAAGGTATGCTGTGAGACATCTTGAGAATCACATATTGGCTATTTCTGATCTACTGAGAATACCTTCTATAATTGTATACCAGCTGTCTACTGTAGGCGATGTATAATACTCTTATATAAGCTTCCTACCACAGGCAATAAATACCAGAGCTTCCTACTGTAGGTGTTGTATACTACTCCTATATACATAACAATAGTACCAACAGGATATATACATAACAATAGTGCCTACAGCACATACACATAGCAATGGTGCCTACAGCACATACACATAGCAATGGTGCCTACAGGACATACACATAGCAATGGTGCCTACAGGACATACACATAGCAATGGTGCCTACAGGAAATACACATAGCAATGGTGCCTAAAGGACATACACATAGCAATGGTGCCTACAGGACATAAACATAGCAATGGTGCCTACAGGATATACACCTAGCAATGGTGCCTACAGGAAATACACATAGCAATGGTGCCTACAAGACATACACATAGAGTAGCAATGGTGCCTACAGGACATACACATAGCAATAGTGCCTACAGGACATACACATAGCAATAGTGCCTACAGGACATACACATAACAATAGTGCCTACAGGATATACACATAGCAATGGTGCCTACAGGACATACACATAGCAATGGTGCCTACAGGACATACACATAGCAATGGTGCCTACAGGATATACAAATAGCATTGTTGCCTACAGGACATACACATAGCAATGGTGTCTACAGGACATACATATAGCAATGGTGCCTACAGGACATACATATAGCAATGGTGTCTACAGGACATACATATAGCAATGGTGCTTACAGGACATACACATAGCAATGGTGCCTACATGACATACACATAGCAATTAGAGATGAGCGGGATCCGAGGAGAGAACGGTTCCCCCGCCAGCCCCAGATCTCAAACCGACGCAAACCCTCAGAGATGAAATCTCACGGCTCGCAAGTTTTCGTCTCTGCTTTATGAGGAGGAGCCCGCATCGGCGCCACATCACTCCGGCTGTGTAGAGTGAACAGGGAGGGTGGGTAGTGTAGGGCTGGTGCTGTCTGCTGTGTCCATCTGGGCTGGTGCTGTCTGCTGTGTCCATCTGGGCTGGTGCTGCCTGCTGTGTCCATCTGGGCTGGTGCTGTCTGCTGTGTCCATCTGGGCTGGTGCTGTCTGCTGTGTCCATCTGCGCTGGTGCTGTCTGCTGTGTCCATCTGGGCTGGTGCTGTCTGCTGTGTCCATCTGCGCTGGTGCTGTCTGCTGTGTCCATCTGGGCTGGTGCTGTCTGCTGTGTCCATCTGGGCTGGTGCTGTCTGCTGTGTCCATCTGGGCTGCTGTGCTGTCTGCTGTGTCCATCTGGGCAGGTGCTGTCTGCTATGTCCATCTGGGCAGGTGCTGTCTGCTGTGTCCATCTGGGCTGGTAGCATGCTGCCTGTGTCGTCAATCGCTGCTGCCTCGGTCAGGGGTGCTCCGGGCCCCAAGTTGTGGGCTAAAAAAATAAAAATCTATGTAATAAAAAGTGTTTTTTTTTTGTGTGTGAGCGTGTGCGTTAGCCGCAACTTGGCAACACTATTGCTGCTTGCTTGGTGACTCTGCTGCAAGACCGCAGTGAACATGGAGGGCAGTCACATGACAGGAGAGCAAGAACCACATGTTGTAGCTGCCGGCAGCAGTCATGAGGATGCAAGGCCGTCAACGTCCTCATCCTCTATGAAGGCCAATGCTCCAGGGCTTAAGTCAGGCCATGGACATGGAAAAGCAACTTCTTTTACTTATTAAAGAAAAAAAATCTAAAGCCAAGTTGACTTTAGATAAACAAAAAATTGGCAATACGCCATTCACTACACGAAGTGGCAAGGAAAGGATAAGGCCTTGGCCTTTATTTATAACCAGGGTTGGCAACAGAAATCCTGGGGCCCATTACACTATTATCTATGTGGGACCCCACCTCCCCTCATCTGCCTGATGTGTGAGCCAGACCTTTCAAATAGTGTACTTGAGGATCCTCCTTCCAACATTTGTGTGCCCTCTGTAAATGTGGGGAAGGGCAGTCAACATATTGCTGACGTAGTCATCGAGGATGCTTCTGTGGAATTGCACATGGAGGATCAAATTCCAAAGTGTATGCCGCCAAGTTCCAAAACTAAAAACGTAACAATCAGTCCAGTGTCACCTACCTGCTCCCTCTCTGTGGGATCCAAGCGCCTTCGATCTCCACCACCAACACCTGCATCATCAACATCCTCATTCATCATCGGAAGTAGTCCTGCTGCATCCAATGTTATAAGCATGATTGACTCCTCTCCTATCCGTGATTCCTCAGAAGGATCCTTGATGACTACACCTGTTGCTGCTGCTGTTGCTGTGAGTGGATCTTCATCCCAGAAGGGGACCAGGAGGAAGACTACTTGTAGTACTGTAACCAAACAGTTAACTATCAAACAATCCTTGGCAAGGGTGAACAAGTATGACAGCAGTCACCCAGTTGCACAGCGGATTACTGACACTATAACAGCTATGCTGGTATTAGATGTACATCCAGTGTCCGCCATTAATGCAGTGGGTTTTACCAGTTAATGAAGGTCCTGTGTCCCTGCTACAATGTGCCTTCTAGATTCTACTTCTCTAGAATAGCAATTCCCAGTCTGTACAAGGACATTAAAAAAAACCTTATTAATGTCCTCAGAAATGCCGTTGTACCCACTGTCCACTTGACCACTGATATGTGGACAAGTGGGACAGGGCAAATTAAAGATTACATGACTGTGACAGGGCACTGGGTAAGTGTATTGCCTACAACAGCAGCAGCATCTACCAAATGTCAGCCCATTCAGAGGTAGGCTTCTCTGTGTATCATCAGCTTCACTAAGAGGCATACCGCTGAGAACCTCTTAGAGAAACTCAGGGAAATCATTGCTAAATGGCTTACCCCACTTGGACTCTCCTTCGGGATTTGTGATTTCTGACAATGCCTGCAATATTGTTGGAGCATTACATCTGGGCGAATTCCAACAAGTCCCATGTTTTGCTCACACAATTAGTTTGGTGGTGCAACATTTTTTTAAAAATGACAGGGGCATGCAGGAGATGCTCTCGGTGGCCCGGAAAATTTTGGGACATTTTAGACATTCAGCAACTGCTTGTCGAAGTTTGCATGACCAGTAGACACTGTTGAATTTGCCCTGCCATCAGCTGAAGCAAGGGGTAGTAACTACAGGTAGGTGGAATTCTACTCTTTATATGCTTCAGCGAATGGAGGAGCAGCAAAAGTCCATCCAGGGCTACACAACAGCCTATGACATAGGCCGTGGAGCAGGAATGCACCTTACTCAAGCGCAGTGGAGAATCATTTCTGTGTTGTGCAAGGTTCTCAAACCCTTTGAACTTGCCACACGTGAAGTTAGTTCAGACATTGCCAGCTTGAGTTCCCTCATCAGACTTTTGTAAACACAGCTGGATAAACTGAAGGAGGAGCTGAAATGAAGCGATTGCGCAAGGTATGTCGGACTGGTGGATCAAGCCCTTGATTCGCTTCGCAAGGATCAAAGGGTCGTCAATCTCTTGAAATCAGATCAATATATTTTGGCGACCATACTTGATCCTAGGTTTAAGTCATACCTTGTGTCTTTTTTTCCAACGGACATAAATCTGAAAAGATGCAAAGAGCTGTTGGTAAAAAAATTGTCAGCTGAAGTGGCACCTGACATGCCATCATCTCATCCTTCAGTTTCTGCGGCTGCCAGGAAAAAAATAAATTTTCCCTACAAAATGCCTGCTGGTCATGCAGATCAGTCACCACAAAATGACATCTGGTCGGTCCTGAGAAAACTGCCTACTAGTGACATGTCTTCTACCATGATTATGTGTGATACGGTCTCCATTCACAGAATGGTGGATGACTATTTTAGGGATAACATCCTAATAGGCATGTCAGACAGTCCCTTTCAGTACTGGCAGGAAAAAGAGGCAATTTGGAGTCCCATACACAAACTGGCTTTGCATTACTTAAGTTGACCACCCTCCAGTGTGTACTCCGAAAGAGTTGTCAGTGCAGCTGGCAACCTTGTCAGTGATCTGCGTAGGAGGTAACTTCCCCAAAATGTGGAAAAGATGATGTTCATTAAAATGAATTACAAATTCCAACCAACAATTACATAAAAAAATACAGAGGCGCCTATGGTGGATTCCAGCAAGGACAAATTAATATTGTGTGAAGAAGAGGATGTACACACTGACGGGGATGACGAGGACACCAACGATGACATCTGATGTTGTAATGTAAAGGTAGTTTGTGTATGGGATCATTTTCGTTTCCATGTCCAATACACATTGGCAGCTTGTTTTATGGGGGTCCAAACAAACCAGTAATTTCAGCCACAATTGGCAGTACCTGTCTCTGAAATGATTGGTTTGTTAAACTGTGAATGTCCTGTTTCATATACAACATAAGGGTGGGTGGGAGGGCCCAAGGACTATTCCATCTTGTACCTCTTTTCTCTGCATTATGTGCTGTTTGGGGCATTGCTGCCTGGTATTTTCAATTTGATTGTTTATGAATGTCCAGAAATTGTATGGGCCACACTCAGCATCACCTGTATGTCCCTTTCATTTTTTTTAAAAATGGCCACATGTTAGTGCCGCCCACTGCTGTCGCTTAGTTTAGTCAGCCAGCTAGCTGGATGCAACATTTAGGCCCTAGGCCTAACCTAGATGAAAAAAAATCAATATTGTGAGCTGAGAGGTGGTCAAAATTGACTGCAAATGACTGGGAATAAATGTTATTAAGGTTAATAATACTGTAGGAACAAAAACAGGCCCAAATTATGTGGTTTTACTTATTTTTATAATTTTTTGAAAAAAGATCCAGATCTAAAACCAAAACCAAAACATGCAAGGGAGGTTTTACAAAACCAGATCCAGATCCGAAACACGAAGGAGATACAGATCCAAAACCGAAAACAAAAGCAAAACACGGGGGTCGGCGCACATCCCTAATAGCAATGGTGCCTACAGGATATACACATAGCAATGATGCCTACAGGACATACACATAGCAGTGGTGCCTACAGGACATAC
Source organism: Taudactylus pleione (assembly GCA_031769625.1). Classification (NCBI taxonomy): domain Eukaryota; kingdom Metazoa; phylum Chordata; class Amphibia; order Anura; family Myobatrachidae; genus Taudactylus; species Taudactylus pleione. The sequence continues at coordinate 1,884,399 of JAUIMM010000904.1, forward strand.
ACATAGCAATGGTGCCTACAGGACATACATATAGAAATGGTGCCTACAGGACATACACATAGCAATGGTGCCTACCGGACATACATATAGCTATGGAGCCTACAGGATATACACATAGCAAAGATGCCCACAGGACATACACATAGCCATGGTGCCTACAGGACATACACATAGTAATGGTGCCTACAGGACATACATATAGCAATGGTGCCTACAGGACATACACATAGCAATGGTGCCTACAGGACATACACATAGCAATGGTGCCTACAGGACATACATATAGCAATGGTGCCTACAGGACATACACATAGCAATGGTGCCTACAGGATGTACACATAGCAATGGTGCCTATAGGACATACATGTAGCAATGGTGCCTACAGGATATACATATAAAAATGGTGCAGACAGGACATACATATAGCAGTGGTGCCTACAGGACATACACATAGCAATGGTGCTTACAGGATATTCACATAGCAATGGTGCCTACAGGATATACACATAGCAATGGTGCTTACAGGACATACATATAGCAGTGGTCCCTACAGGACATACATATAGCAATGGTGCCTACAGAATATACACATAGCAATGGTGCCTACAGGATATACATATAACAATGGTGCCTACAGGACATACATATAGCAGTGGTGCCTACAGGACATACACATAGCAATGGTACGTACAGGATATACACATAGCAATGGTGCCTACAGGATATACACATAGCAATGGTGTCTACAGGATATACACCTAGCAATGGTGCCTACAGGACATACACATAGCAATGGTGCCTACAGGACATATACATAGCAATGGTGCCTACAGGATATACACATAGCAATGGTGCCTATAGGACATACACGTAGCAATGGTGCCTACAGGATATACATATAACAATGGTGCCTACAGGACATACATATAGCAGTGGTGCCTACTGGACATACACATAGCAATGGTGCTTACAGGATATACACATAGCAATGGTGCGTACAGGATATACACATAGCAATGGTGCGTACAGGACATACACATAGCAATGGTGCGTACAGGATATACATATAGCAGTGGTGCCTACAGGATATACACATAACAATGGTGCCTACAGGACATACATATAGCAATGGTGCCTACAGGACATACACATAGCAATGGTGCCTACAGGACATACATATAGCAATGGTGCCTACAGGATATACACATAACAATGGTGCCTACAGGACATACATATAGCAATGGTGCCTACAGGATATACACATAACAATGGTGCCTACAGGACATACATATAGCAATGGTGCCTACAGGACATACACATAGCAATGGTGCCTACAGGACATACATATAGCAATGGTGCCTACAGGATATACACATAGCAATGGTGCCTACAGGACATACATATATTATCATTATAATTAGCATTTATTTATATGGCGCCACAAGTGTTCCGCAGCGCCTTACAAAGTACAAAAACAAATTGTAGACAAGTGACTTACAGAACAAAGCAATACAGGACATGGATAATATATATTGCTACATTAGTGACCATATCACCCAGATAAGCAACAGAGCATAAGCAACCAAGTGTTAGGTGCCCTAGTGGTGAGTAAGAAGTAAATGACACTATAGTAAGGAGAAGCACAAGAGGGTAGATGGCCCTGCTCGTGAGAGCTTACATTCTAAAAAGGTGGGGGAAGACAAACTGGGTTGACACAGATGGGGTAGATGGGGACGAATGAGCATGTAGCAAGGAGTTAGAATGATAGCTGGAAGGCTTTGATGAAGTAGTGGGTCTTGAGAGCCCGTTTGAAGGATTGCAAACAGGTGGAGAGTCTGATGCGGAGTGGGAGAGAGTTCCAGAGGTGGGGAGCAGTGCGGGCAAAATCTTGGAGGCGGGAGTGGGAGGAAGTAATCAGCTGGCATGAAAGGCGGCGTGCATTAGTTGAGCGAAGAGGGCGGAGTGGAGCGTGAAGGGAGATGAGATCAGAGATGTATATGGGAGAAGATTGGGTGAGGGCTTTGTGAGCGAGCGTGAGAACCTTAAATTGGACTCTGAAAGGGAAGGGGAGCCAGTGTAGGGCTTGTAGGAGAGGGGAGGCAGATACAGAATGTTTGGAGAGGAAGATAAGCTGTGCAGCAGCATTGAGGACAGACTGGAGAGGAGAGAGATGGGATTTGGGGAGGCCAGATAGGAGGAGGTTACAATAGTCCAATCTAGAGATATAGCAATGGTGCCTACAGGAGACACATATAGCAATGGTGCCTACAGGACATACACATAGCAATGGTGCCTACAGGACATACATATAGCAATGGTGCCTACAGGAGACACATATAGCAATGGTGCCCACATTTTAATTCCATGTGATGAATCCCTGCAGTCTGATTGGCTTTTCTTACTGGCTTCATATTTTCAGACAGCTAAACTCTGACATTCCTATTAATGCATGTAGGCATTGATATTTGTATACATACATTTACTTTACTCTCCTATCAATGATAATCACTTCCTATTATAGATATGAGCATGTTAGGTGGAGTAATATGCCTAGACTGTGAGTTAATTGATAAAATATTTTATTGTGGCTAAAGGCACATATAAATATTCATATCAATGTAACATTATCTTGCCTGGCTATCTATCACCCACAGCAAGGATAATATCTCCCCTGATTAAGATTTATATATGTATTACTTGTTTGTTTATTAATTGCTATAATAATTTTAATATTTATTCATTAAAAGTTAATTTTCATATCTCTAATACCTATAGTGTGCCCCCACATAGAGTCTCTTTTTCTTTCACTCCCATTCCTATAAACCTGCCAGATCTTATTTGTTCATTCACAGCATAAAGCCGGGAGCGCAGAGCGAGGGGCGTGTCATGAGACTCACCTCGCACGTAGGCTCATGTCATGTGACTCACCTCGTACGTATTCTCATTCTCAGCTGCATTCTTTTTCTGCTTATCTAGTTTTTCTGAAGGATAAAGAGGGTATAGATTAGGGGAACCTGCTATCACACTGCCTATATGAAAACAGTAATGGAACCTCTCATTCCAACTTTCTTCTTTAATGATACATTAGTTACACCTAGTAAACGGTAATAGTGACAGTAACTTCAAGTGTCCGGCAAATGTATTGAATGCTTTGATGAACCTGAACCATTTAGTCCTGAACCTTCCGCAATGTACTAGATTCAGCTCTACATCTTTGTTATGTTATTTAGCTTATTATAGCGTATACAGTATTACACTGCTCTGTACAGTTTTAGGTATAGAAGGATATTTTACCAAGCCACGAGAAGCCCTTCTTTTGAGATGTACTTGCTTATAGCCATAAATGTGGACCAGCAAAGCCTCTCTGACTCCGCTGGATCCCAAACATGCGCCAATGAGGAGGGAGGGACAGCCGCACGCTGCTCTCCAGTGCTGGTCAGGTGAGTACTGATGAGTAACGGGGGCACCTGAGCATTCATCAGTGAGAGACACATAGATGCACAACGAAAGGTCCCCCTGTTTTCTTAATGTTATTGATAAATATATATGTACGTGAATTCACACTGTGCGTGCTCGAAAAAAGGCTACATACAATGGCGGACAATGCAGAGTCCTAAGGGGGAGATATAATAAAGCTTGGAGAGAGATAAAATTGGAGATAAATAGCACCAACCAATCAGCTCCTAACTGTCACGGTACAGGCTGTGTTTGAAAAATGACAGTTAGGAGCTGATTGGTTGGTGCTATTTATCTCCAATCTGATCTCTCTCTAAGCTTTATTAAATCTCCCCCTAAGTATTTCAGTCACAGCTACAGTCGTAACCAAAGAAACTGAAATGGGGTGTAATGGGGCGTTTTCACATAAGCAAAGTTCCGTGAGAATGCGCACACACAAACGCATGCTCTGCAGAACGCGCGCACACAAACGCATGCTCTGCAGAACACGCACACACAAACGCATGCTCTGCAGAATGCACGCACACAAACGCATGCTCTGCAGAATGCGCGCACACAAACGCATGCTCTGCAGAACACGCACACACAAACGCATGCTCTGCAGAACACGCACACACAAACGCATGCTCTGCAGAACATGCGCACACAAACGCATGCTCTGCAGAATGCGCGCACACAAAAGCATGCTCTGCAGAATGCGCGCACACAAACGCATGCTCTGCAGAATGCACTTGCAGAAACGCATGCTCTGCAGAATGCACGCACACAAACGCATGCTCTGCAGAACACGCACACACAAAGGCATGCTCTGCAGAATGCACGCACACAAACGCATGCTCTGCAGAATGCGCGCACACAAACGCATGCTCTGCAGAACACGCACACACAAACGCATGCTCTGCAGAACACGCACACACAAACGCATGCTCTGCAGAACATGCGCACACAAACGCATGCTCTGCAGAATGCGCGCACACAAAAGCATGCTCTGCAGAATGCGCGCACACAAACGCATGCTCTGCAGAATGCACTTGCAGAAACGCATGCTCTGCAGAATGCACGCACACAAACGCATGCTCTGCAGAACACGCACAGACAAACGCATGCTCTGCAGAACGCGCGCAAACAAAAGCATGCTCTGCAGAATGCGCGCACACAAAAGCATGCTCTGCAGAATGCGCGCACACAAACGCATGCTCTGCAGAACACGCACACACAAACGCATGCTCTGCAGAATGCGCGCACACAAAAGCATGCTCTGCAGAATGCGCGCACACAAACGCATGCTCTGCAGAACACACACACACAAACGCATGCTCTGCAGAACACGCACACACAAACGCATGCTCTGCAGAACATGCGCACACAAACGCATGCTCTGCAGAATGCGCGCACACAAAAGCATGCTCTGCAGAATGCACGCACACAAACGCATGCTCTGCAGAATGCACTTGCAGAAACGCATGCTCTGCAGAACGCACGCACACAAACGCATGCTCTGCAGAACACGCACAGACAAACGCATGCTCTGCAGAACGCGCGCACACAAAAGCATGCTCTGCAGAACACGCGCACACAAACGCATACTCTGCAGAATGCACGTATACAAACGCATGCTCTGCAGAACGCGCGCGCACAAATGCATGCTCTCCCCCAGCTGCCACCCAGAAACGGGGAATGTAATTACATAGATTTCCATGTAATTTTGATCTGCGTCTCAGTGTGGTAACCATGCACAGAGGAAAACAAATGGGAACTTGTGCCCAATGACTTCGCAGAATCACCCCTTAAATTTGCACCCGTGGTGGCAGAAATGTCGATTCTTCACACAGCTCGCTCTCTATTACATAAACCCTGAACATTCTTCAAAGCAAATCAGCACCCTTACCCACTGAGCCATTCTTTTTCAAAGCTGCTAAACCCTGGAGTGATGTAACCCTGCTATGCTAGGTCCTGGGTCCCGTGTTCCCTGATATAATCAGTGCTATGATCCTCAGAGCTGTAGATAAATCATTTTTAAATAATCATAAAAAGCAGATAAAAATCTCAAATACAGCGCAGACGACACATAAACAGCCGTAGGGAACAGTAAATACTACCAGCAGCTGTCTAGTCACTCTAAGGTAATTTACTGATGTCTAATCCAAAGCAGGTCACTCAGACTGTTATTAAAATGTCTTGTTATAGTTGTTACAATATTGCAAAGTCTTGTACTGTGACATTTTCAGCCTAAAGTGTAACTTTCATCTTACTGCTGCCCAGCAGACAGCGATTTTCCCCTGCTGTCATAGGTATATAGGGGTCTATTTGTTTTAGGAGATAAAGTGAATGGTAATAAGGTACCAGCCAATCAGCTCCTAACTGCCATTTTTAAAACACAGCCTGTGACATGGCAGTTAGGAGCTGATTGGCTGGTACCTTATCACCATTCACTTTATCTCCTAACACAGCTTAGTAATTCGACCCCATAGTCAGTTATATGGCCTTAGCAATATGTTTAGCAGGGTTGCCGAGAGCTGATTGGGGCCCGGGTGCTGGGAGGGTGTGGAAAAATCCGGGAGGCTTAAAAAAAACAAAACAAGGAAATACTAAGGGCCTGATTCAGAGCCGTTCGCTATTTGCGGTCGTTCGTTCAAAAACAAGGGGTGGCTATTCAAATGATCCGTTCGCAAATTGCGGTCTGTTCCCACCTCTAAGTCTGAACGAGCGCGCAAAACATACACTCGTTTATTTGATAAAAACGCCCCCTGGCCGCTCGCACCATACGTCATGTCCGCTATTTATTAGATTAATCGAGTACATCGTACAGCGTATGAACTGCTCGCTATTCTTGTGGTTGGTTTTTTCAACCGCTATTTTGCGAGCAGTTCTGAGTTAAAAAAAACCAAGTGACGTGGTCAATGACGCTGCACACCCTTAAAACGCCCGTTTTGACCTTTAAGCACGCCTGCGTTCGAATTCCACTCCCCCGTTTTCAAGCACCTTCCCCTGTTACCACCCACATATGCCTCATTCTGTCACTCAAAATAGCAGGCACTCGCTATATAGCGTACAAACGATTTTCGGCCGCACTGACTGGTTCGCGCATGCGTACTAAAAACCGTACGCATGCGCAGATGTGCGAACATCGCTCAGAACAAGCGTACTGCCGCTAGCAAGCGGCTCTGAATGAGGGCCTAAGTGCGGTGCCATGCAGCATTGTAAAGGGGGACGTTTATCCCCCTCAGCAGAAACATCATTCCCTCCCAGTGGCTGCTGGCTATGAGTGGCCCGGGCTGGACTTTTTAGGGATAGTTAGAAAAGATTTATACAAGTTCTTCAGTATCTTCTTCATAGAGAGGTTACTGACATCCTCTGTGATGCTGTTTCCACACTCTAAGGGGTATATTTACTAAAGTGCAGGTTTACAAAAGTGGAGATGTTGCCCATAGCAACCAGTCAGATTCTAGCTATTATTTTCAAGAAGGTGCTAGATAAATGATAAATAGAATCTGATTGGTTGCTATGGGCAACATCTCCACTTTTGTAAACCCGCACCTTGGTAAATATACCCCTAACAGTATTTTTAGAATTGAGAGCTAACAATTTATGTTATGGTTGAGTTTCCCATTCAATAATATCTATACATTTCTTTTTCATCAGCCCAATCTGCATTACTTTGATCCCAAACAAGACTGATCTGTATTACATGATTCCTTAGTGTACTAAAGGGGTTGAGTTATCCTAACACGCAGATGAATGATTGGTGCACGAATCCCTGAGACCATTCATCTCTTACTCACCCTGGTACTTCTTCGCCTGTATTTTGTTTGATACACAATAAGCCATAGTGGCGATCAGGACGGTAAAGATGATGTCACAGATGATGATTCCGATGAGGGCGCCAGAGTTCAGATTCAGACAATTCCCACATCCTACATGGAGATCACATGTTATTATAGTGACAGAGACAAGACATGGGACACGTGTGACCCAATCATCAGTAACGGGTTCATCTTTGCTGTACCCGATATACAGTATGAACCCTTATTGCTGGCATTGTATTTGCAATGAGGAGGGGACTATTTATTAAGTATCTCTGAGCCTGATTCAGCAAGGATCGCTATTGCGATTACTCACGTAATCGTCAGATTGTTGAATTTTGCGTATGCAGCGCGCGAACACTCCACTGCTATCAGGACTGTGGGCCTGATTCAGAGGCGCACGCTATTTGCGTGCGCTCGCTCTGAATCAGGGCGTCCCTTTTTAAAAAAATTCCAGCCTCCAGGCCGCTCGCACGCTTGCGTGCGGCCTGGCGATGGTCGCGATTATCGCGAACATCAGCATTGTGAGGATACCCTTGTGGTAGGGTCTCAAGACTCGCAATGCCAAGTCGACATCCTGCTCTAATACAGCAGGAAGTCCACTACTGACATCACGAATGGCAGGCGTTCCTTCAGGAACGCTTCCGTTTGTACAGCCACCTCCCCTCCCCGCCTACAAAACGGGGCTAGCTGTCATTCAACATCGACAACCGCCCGTTTTGTTGCAAGCCCCGGAGCGAGTGATTTCTCACTTGCTACGGGGCTTGCACACCCGCGTTGCGCATGCCATGTATGCGCATTGGCCCGCCATCGACCCAGCTTGTGAGCGCGATGCGCTCGCGAGTGGGTGTGAATCAGGCCCTGTGATCACAGTGGCCACGCAGACCCATCGCAGAGTGATTGACAGGAAGTGCTGTTTGAGGGTATTGATGGGGGCATGGTTGACGAAACACAGATGTGCCAGTGTGTTGCAGGGGCGTGCATAAATTAGGCACTGCGATGCCATACACAGCTTGGGCTTTCACTGCATGTGATGAGGTTAGCATTGCTGAGTAAGATCGGATCTTGTGCAAGTGTGCGGCTGCGATGGTACCGATGTTACCGATGGTTTTGCAGTCTTGCTAAGTATTACGGATGTGTGAAAGGTAAGGTGGGTGTCCTTGTGTTAGGCTGCGTATGGTATTGCAATCATTAGCATATCTTCGCAGTGAGAATGCGTGCGTAATCATCGCTGCGGTCGCAATAGTGATCCTTACTGAATCAGGTCCTCTGTGTGGTGCAGAAGAAAACACTTGAATAATATATTGATAAAACAAAAGGATTTTTTCTCAGTGCAATTCTCTTATAAATGAATAGGGCTAATACCCCGCCAGGAAATACATGTTACTGGACATGAAGCGTCGGGTCCCTATCATACTTGCCTACCTAGCATTACTACTCTCCAGCAGGAGAAGCCCGGAGAAGAGATGTCGATGGCCATTCTGGGGTCGGGGACAGGCTCTTAACGTCATTATGAAAATGATGCAAAATAAATCATGTTGGTCTCACTCCCACCCTACGGACCCGCAGTTCCCTGTATTAGCCCCCCATCCAGCCCAATTCACCTGATATTGGGCAGGGTGCAGGAAAGCCACACACTCTTCCGGAGTTCCGAGGGACTAACCGAAAAATAAGGAGTCTCCCAAATCTTCCGGAAGAGTGGTAAGTATGGTAAGATGCATGCCCATTAGGGCAAAACGGGGGCCCACCAGAGTGAAAATGAACTTTCCTTGCAAGGGTCGAATTAAGGTGTGTGGGGACCCCAGGGCAACTAGATTGTGGGGGCTCCTACCAATACAATTTCAATATGATACACTGGGGATGTTATTAAAAAGTATAGGGGGTCATTCAGACCCACTCGCGAGCGGCTGTCCGCTCGCAAGTGGGTCGATGGTCCCCACTGTGCATGCGTACGACGGAGGGAGCTCCGTCGTGCGCATGCGCGAGACCCGATGAGCGAAGGACTTTCCTTCGCTCGGAGTGTCTCATCAAAGGGGGCGTGCTGTCGATGGTGACTGACAGCACGCCCCCTTTGGTGGGCATGCCGGGGGCATGCCTGCCAGATGGAGGCGTTCCCAAGGGAACGCTTACCGTCTGAAGCCAGCCCCACTGACATCACTAGTGATGTCAGTGGGAGTGATTTTGGCTCTGATAGAGCCAAAATCAATCCTGGCCTTGTGGTTGAAAAACCCAACTGCAGGCTTTTACTTGCAGTTCCGATGGTCGCGATGGTCAAGACCATTGCAACCATCATTTTGCACGCTCGTATATGCTGTGGGTGGTGACCCACAGCTATACGAGCGTCCAGGAGGACGCTCCATATTAATGGAGGTGGGCCCTGATTCAGAGCGAGCGCTCTGGTCAGAGCGTCCGGCTCTGAATCAGGGCCATAATGTGTACATACTCTCAGCACCACAAATGTGTAAAACACACTGTAGTGCCCCCAGTTCCCATTATTCCAAACAGAAACCCCAGTTCAGATGTGTCGCAGTGCTCCCCTTAGCAGTGATGTAGCTATGTGCGGGAGCCCCTCAGTATGTGGGGGGCCCACAGCAATAGCCACGGTTGCCCTGTTGTCCATCAGGCACTGTTCTTTGCTTTGGAGAGCTGAGTATCTAGCCTTTCTTGAGGAAGGGGCTGCCGACCGTGCTGCTTTCTGGTCCCGGACTGCAGTGGGCACTGCCGCTTGCAGTGCCCATCTCTTGCAACCAGCTAGGTCCACTGCACATGTGCATTAATTCTGGCAGGTGCTGCGACCTGCACACAAACACTGGCAGACTGCCGCATGTACATGAGATCAGCTTCTAGGCACTGCTTCAGCTGCAGCCCATAGAAGCTTGATATGGCTGACGAGAAGCCAGGAGAGAGATTTCCAACTGGAAGCACGTTATCTGTTAATCATGGCCCGGACTGCCTTTCCTGTGTGTGATTGGCAGATAGCGCATCCAATGGGAAGTCACTGCCAATGAAGCCAGTGTAGTCACGGACTGTAACTGGCTCACTGGCGGTGGCAGACTTTACTGAACGTAATTATTGTGATGAGTGTCAATTTATTAAATAGACTCCTCATTTTAGGATTTCAGTGAAAATCTTCATAGATTGAGAACTGCGCACATCGATACCAGAGATGAATGAAAAGACTCGCCCGAAATTTAAATTAGTCTGATTTCCGTGAATGTGGACAAGCTGAATCACCTTTTGGGTCCAGGCCTGACTGGCATATAACACAGCCCCTGTACACTCTGGGCCTGATTCAGAGCCGCTCGTTTGCTCCGAGCGATGTTCGCACAACAGCGCATGCGTATGGGTCGTAATGCGCATGCGCCAACCAGTCAGTGCGATCGGAAATCGAGCGCTCGCCAAATAGCAAGTGCCTGCTAATTTGAGTGACAGGATGAGGCGTTTGTGGGTGGTAACAGGGGAAGGTGCTTGAAAACGGGGCGTGGAGATCCGAACGTAGGCGTGCCAAACGGTTAAAACGGGCATTTTAAGGATGTGCGTAATTAACAAAGCAGCGTCATCAGCCACGTCACTTGGTTGTTTCTTAGCCTGAACTGTTCGCATGATTGCGGTAGGAAAATCCAACCACAAGCACTGCGAGCAGTTCAGACGCCTTTCGATGTACTCGATTAATCTAATAAATAGCGGAGATGACGTATGATGTGAGCGGCCAGGGGGCGCCTTTACAAATAGCGAGCGCATGTTTCGTTCACTCGCTCTGACATAGAGGCGTCAACAAACCGCAAAGAGCGAGCGCTCAATTTAAATAGCCGGACCCTTTTTCTGAACGAGCGAGCGCAAATAGCGTCCGGCTCTGAATCAGGCCCTCAGACCATTACCAGCAAAGTCTAAATAGTCAGGTGACCAAAACTCTATATATGGCAGCAATTATGTCAGGGATGACTGATCCCCATGATGACTGCAGGAAAATCCCTGGATGGTTATTTGCATCCAAGCAGGGCCTGACGCTGGCTTATACACAATATGCATCACTTGTGTAAATGATATGCACAGCGAGATATACTGCGCACAGAGGCGTCCGGTCTACTGAGAATCCGGTTTGCAATGCACTAGATGCAGGTTCTTTCAGCCTCACAGGAAATAGTAAAAAACAGTTGCGCAGAATAGTCAATAGGAGAACTACATCTGTCTAAAGATCTGCTACAGTACACTAAGGACCTGATTCAGACCCACTCGCTAGCAAGTGGCCGCTCGTTGCAGACGATGTTCGCTAATGTGCGCATGCGTGTAGTTCGCAGTGCGCAAACTAGTACAAGCGATTGGAATGTGCTCGCTCGCCCTGCAAAGACAGCCCAGGGCAATGAGTGACAGGAGAGGCCGTTTGTGGGTGGTAACAGGGGCAGGCCAGTAGTAACGGGGGGAGTGGAGTTGTGGACGCAGGCGTTCCAGAGTGTTTTCACGTCGTTTCTGGGGCGTGCATAATTAACAGGCAGCCTGGTTGAATAATACACTGAAGGGCTCGCAGTGCTTGCGGTAGGGTACAGTCAACTGCAAGCGCTGCGGTCAGATCCGATTGTACCCGATGTACCGATGGTTGTAAATACTTCCTGGAGATGACGTCCGCTAGTGGACGGCTAAAGACAGGCTGGTGGGCATCTGTAAACACAAAGCAATCGCTCACCAAGACATAGTGAGCGTGCTTATGCCTTGCCGTGTGAGCGGCTGCCTTGACGTCACTTAGCTGAATTTCCATACGCTGGGAGCGAGTGGCCACATCTAGCGAGCGGGTCTGAATCAGCTCCTAAGTGGGCTGCAACCCACTACGACAAAAGCAAATAAAAAGGAAAAAGATAGTGCTGATAGATAAATATAAACAATGTAATATATCACAGTGTACAATATAACAAGTATAAACAATGTATCAATTCAATAGATAAGAATGGTATGACAATAATAAAATAGGCTGCTGCTCTGATTGGACAAAAATAACTCCCCAGTGCGTCATAAGTGTCCCTCTGGGATGAGTCTTTCCAGATGGTATATGGAAATAAGGACAAGTCCCCGTAGGTAAGCGATCTCACCTTTTGTTAAATCCGATATATGTATTGAATTGATACATTGTATTATACTTGTTATATTGTACACTGTGATATATTAAATAGTTTTTCAGCCTTACTCGCCTTAGATTAAACCTAGTGCAGAGGTTCCCAAACGTGGCCCTCAAGGCTCCCCAACAGTTTGGGAACCTCTGCCCTAGTGCGTCCCAGCATTTTTATATACAGAATTGTGTTACAATAACATGCCATACAAGACGCACACAGATAAAGCAGTCTTACCATCCTGTCCTGAGGCAGCGTCTGAAATTGAAAGGAAATTGCATCATGAAAAGAGACATGGGAAGAATTGTCAGGTTGAGGACATTCCATTTATACAACGAGCACAATGTCTGCTGCCCAAACCTCTTTCTGTACACCCGAGGCGCCTTCTCTAGATAAGAGTCTTATACTTACCCCCCCACACACACACTTTCCAATTCCAGTCAACTTCTTTCCTGTCACCGCGATGGACATATGCACAATACACTGGAGGTTAGGTGTGTGTGCACACTGCAGCTGGGGTTCTCTTACTACATAGGCAACAATTCTATAATAATATAGATGTGATACTCTTCGGATACCTAAATACCAGACACACAAGCACCAAGGACCTCACTCAGAGGCTGTCGTTAGATGCAAGCGGTCGCACAGAATCAGGGTGGCTGCTTGCATCCTGAACGGCCACCTCCTTGTCGATCATTAAGCTGTGGATTACCACCCACAGCTTAATGACCGACCAGGTTTATGGTCACAATGGTGCTCACCATCGCGACCATTGGAGCTTACGACCAGACCCTAAGGTTGGGTCTGGGCACTCGTAAGCCCACAAAACGGTAGGCGTTCCTTAAGGAACGCCTCCATTTTGGAAACCACCACCCCGGCTCGCCTACCAAACGGGGCGAGCTGTCAATCAACATCGACAGCCGCCCCTTTGGTAGCGAGCTCCGGAGCGACAGAGGTTATCTGTCGCTCTGGGGCTTGCGCACATGCAGTGAGGCCACTGCGCTTGCGCAGGCCTTACCATCGAGTCGGTTACGAGCGCATCGGCGCTCGCGACCAACTCTGAATAAGGTCCCAAGTACCTGGATGCCATAGACATATGCCAGTGCAAAAGGATTAACATGGAGTGTTAAGAACAGCAAGTTCAGTGCAGAGTATCAAAAAAGCTAATCAGAGAAGCTGCATAACTATGTCCGTATACAACAAATATGTAGGAGCTACATCCATGATGATTTTCATTAAATGCCATTAAAGATTGAAAGGTTGTAAAAAATTACAGTTGACTCAGGTGACCGTTCAAGCCCAGATAATATAGAAAGAGCCATGGAAACAATAGGCTTTAGTGTTGAACAGCACTATGTTGTGTACACTATCATACATGGGAAAATGACAGCTAAAGACATGTGGACAGCACTACAAGCAGCATATGAGTTGGGGGTCTGATGAGAAGAATTAATCTAAAGCATGTATTTTATAATTCCAAAATGAGTGAAAGGACAAGTATGAGTGACTACATTGACAAAATGATGTCCATATCCCAGTAGTCCAAGTAAATGATGAGACTGCAATGACAATGCTACACAACTTAATGCCTGAATTTGACTTTGTAGTAGTAGCGTTAGAAGCAAAAATAGCCAAGCAAAATACAGAAATTGTCTGGACTAAGTAGCTACAGTTCCAAGAATGTTTGTCAGTTGAGTTATATGCTGAGATTAGTGCATTACACACTAAAAGTGCGAAGCCTGGAAATGCTAAATACAATTGTTATATAAGTTACTAAATAGGACACAAAGAAACTGAAAGTAAATTGAAAAATGTAAATGCTATGCAAAGTAGGAAATACAGTGGTAAAGAATAGTCAGCTCTGAGTACCACAGCCTCATAAAAGTTTGTTGGTATATTGACTCAAATGCTACTAGACATTTTAGCTGCAATGAGGAGTAGTTCACTACATTGAACCTGTATGATCCCATAACATTTAAAGGAATTGGAAATGAAGTGCTTACAGCTACAACATTTGGGACCGTCACTACCCGCTTGAAAATAGGGACTAAAAAAGAAGTCAGAGAAATCCAAGATGTGCTTTATGTACCATATAGGTGGACAAACCTAATAGCCATCAGTGTCTTAGAGCAAAAGAGTCAAGTTCATGAAAGAAAAGTGCATTGTACTGAACAAAAAAGGGACTATAATAGCAACAGGTACCCGATGCCATCAATTGTATGTGCTTTACATATAACAGTGTTATGCGATAATGACATTTGACTGACAGTCTATGGAACTCTGGCACAGATGTTTAGGTCACATTATGACAATGTCCAGAAACTTCTGAATGAGATGGTTACAGGAATATCAGTGACTGATACAGAAAGACCCATGTGTGAAAGCTGCATAACAGGAAAACAAAGCTATTTCCAAAATCAGCAAGCAGAGCTGAAGCACCTCTGGAATTGGTGCATACAGATATGTGTGGTACGATGGAAATTAAATCAATTAGTGGATACAGATACAGTACTTCATAATGTTTATCGATGTTTTCATAAGAACAGTGGCATAACTAGGGAGGATTGAGTGGGGCACGTGCCCTGTGTGCCATGGCAGGCCAAGCAGAAGGGGACACCACCAGCCAGGTCATCATACCTGCACCACCCGCCTCCCACCATCATTGCATCCTGACTCCTGACCAACTGTCCCTGTATGTAGCATGCAGGCAAGTGTGCCTGCTGGTGCTGGCTGGGCTGCCTGTAGGGGGAGCTGCAGCAGAAGCATGCAGCCCCTCTCTGGCAGTCTTCTTCCCATTCTGACCTGAGAGCCGGGTGAAGAGTGATTTTTGGATGAAGGCAGTGTTTACAGCAGTTTATTTGAAAATTCATGCTCCCACAGTTGCCTTAAAAAACAAAACACCAATAGAAGCATAGTCAGAAAGAAAACTAACTATTAAACATCTCAGAGCTTTTGAATTCAAAGTCCATGAAGTGAATCATGCTTGGATATTGCCAAGAGAGTAAAGGGTATATACTCTACAATTCAAATACTATAAAGCTTGTCAAGTCAAGAGATGTTATATTCCAAGAGACAGCACCAATTAAAGAAAAGCTGGAGTTGGAAATGTAGAACGTGTATGTGTACTTTATTAGTACTGCTCCACAGTTTTTGTTTTCCTTTTGGATTGTGTATTAGGGTAGATTTTCACTGGTCCTTCTTTGGAACTAGCAGCTGTCATTAATATTTACATTTTTTATTATATATATATATATATATATATATATATTAGTTTTTATTTTTGTTTATGTTGGATCACTTGTTTCACAAGCATCAGAGTTTTTTTTTTAAGTTGGTGTTTTTTTGCTTTTGCACGTTACTGCCGGGAGCCGCAGAATGAATTTGGAAGCAGAGAGAGGGAACCAATATCAGTGAATGTTTCTGGTTGGTAACAGGGGAGTGACTAGCCAGTCACTAACAAGACTCCACCCAGACACATCTGCGTCTTAAGATGCAGTTACACTGACCCTGGCAGCCATGTTCAGCCGGAGAATCTGTGATAGGGCTGGTGCAATCTCCGATAGCCAGGGGCGTATTTATAATGGGTGCTGGGTGATGGGTTACCCACACTGCACACCCTTTCCATAGATTTCAGTATCCTGCTTTGCAGCGCCGGCGGCCATTTTCCTGGTGCCTCGCGCATGGGCAGAAAAGATGTCCTTGGGAAAAGTTTCGGGATTTGGATTGCAGAATTACTTCATTTTAGATGTTTTAAAAAACGTTTTATCATTTAAAAAAAAAAACAGATCCAAAACTAAAACCAAAACTCACAGATCAATGCAGATCCAAAACCAAAACACGGGGGTCAGCGCACATCTCTACTTGTTAGTGATCAGTGCGGCGCTCTGCATCACTGTGTACAGCTGTAGCATGGGTGGTGTGATGGTTAGCATTGCTACTTCAAAATGCTGAGATCATGGGTGGGATCCCCCCATGGCTTTGCCGATGTGCCCCCATGGCTTTGCCAGTGTGGAGTTGTTTGGTACCACCTGCATATAATGTTACCAGGTTCCAAATGGGGAGTTTCTGTTTTGGGTTCTTTTCCATACATTAACTGCAATCATGGCCTATAGCTGCTGCCTCCAGCCCCCATTCCTTGTACGTGATGGTTGTGTTCTCTGTATCGTCTAGTTTCCAAATTGATTCTTTCATTTCCTATTCAGGATTTTGATTGTGGGAGATGGGGGCGTGATGTAGTCTATGGTCAGAGGTTAGATTCTCACTGTACTCGAAATTCTCATCTTTACATTGTCTCCGCGCGCTGTTCACATGGCAGCCAGATATGGTCTGCACATGTCCACGTTGCTGGGGATTGAGCTGCTGTGTTTCTATTTCCTTAGCTTTGTCACTATTTATTTGTCAATCTGATATAGCGGGTATATTTATCTACACCTGATCTCTCTAATTCTATCCATCCTGTACACTGCCTACCTCTTGTATTTGAACATAGTTAGAAATTATTATAGCAACAAACCTCACAGATTACCAGCAAGACTCACAGATTAGCAACAAGTGTCACAGTTTAGCAGCCAGACTCACAGATTAGCAACAAGTGTCACAGTTTAGCAGCAAGTGTCACAGATTAGCAACAAGTGTCACAGTTTAGCAGCAAGACTCACAGATTAGCAACAAGTGTCACAGATTAGCAACAAGTGTCACAGATTAGCAACAAGTGTCACAGTTTAGCAGCAAGACTCACAGATTAGCAACAAGTGTCACAGTTTAGCAGCAAGACTCACAAATTAGCAACAAGTGTCACAGTTTAGCAACAAGACTCACAGATTAGCAACAAGTGTCACAGATTAGCAACAAGACTCACAGATTAGCAACAAGTGTCACAGATTAGCAACAAGACTCACAGATTAGCAGCAAGACTCACAGATTAGCAACAAGTGTCACAGATTAGCAACAAGACTCACAGATTAGCAACAAGTGTCAAAGATTAGCAACAAGCCTCACCGATTAGCAGCAAGACTCACAGTTTAGCAGCAAGACTCACAGATTAGCAACAAGTGTCACAGATTAGCAACAAGACTCACAGATTAGCAACAAGTGTCACAGATTAGCAACAAGACTCACAGATTAGCAGCAAGACTCACAGATTAGCAACAAGACTCACAGATTAGCAACAAGACTCACAGATTAGCAACAAGTGTCAAAGATTAGCAACAAGCCTCACCGATTAGCAGCAAGACTCACAGATTAGCAGCAAGCCTCACAGATTAGCAGCAAGTGTCACAGATTAGCAACAAGACTCACAGATTAGCAACAAGCCTCACCGATTAGCAGCAAGACTCACAGATTAGCAACAAGTGTCACAGATTAGCAACAAGACTCACAGATTAGCAACAAGTGTCAAAGATTAGCAACAAGCCTCACCGATTAGCAGCAAGACTCACAGATTAGCAGCAAGCCTCACAGATTAGCAACAAGACTCACAGATTAGCAGCAAGACTCAGGGGAGTGACTAGCCAGTCACTAACAAGACTCCACCTAGACACATCTGCATTTTAAAATGCAGTTACACTGACCCTGGCAGCCATGTTCAGATGTTAGCAACAAGTGTCACAGATTAGCAACAAGCCTCACAGATTAGCAGCAAGCCTCACAGATTAGCAGCAAGATGTTTTTAGTATTTGGGAATATAGACGATAAAACCAATTTGGTTAGTGTATCAATGTTTCACAAAAGCGATCGTGTATATTAAGGGGCTGATTTAACAACAAGTTATATTCTTTTTATCACTCTTTACTAATATTAAATGGTGCTCTGACCAATCAGCTCCTAACTGTCATCTTTTAAAGACATGGCAGGAGCTGATTGGTTGGAGCACCATTTAAGATTAGTAACGAGGGATAATAAGAATATCACTTGTTTTTAAATCAGGCTATTCGTGTTTTTAAACTTTTCCCATATTTCTTAATTGTTGTCCAGTTACCCACATAAAACTTTAACTGTTTAAATTACTTCTGTTACTTTTACCAGGGGGGCAGGTAGTGGTATCTCCTGTATCGGATTTGCAATCAGTCTCCTGACCATTTCAGAGGAAATTCTTAAGCAATGTGAAAAGCAGAACAGGAAATGTAACCAGGCAGCGCTCTTTTCAGTTTGGTAATAATCCGGAACCTTGTGACCAACTGACCTAGTAACAGTGACAGATTGACCATGGGTGCAGGATTGCAGTGTACACAGGCTGAATGAGTCAAATAGGCCACATGCTGCAGCCACCAAATATACAGGCGCATAGGGGGTCTGGGGATGTAACGTGGTGGGGGGCTTCATCAGCCAGAGTCACCAGAGCTCTGCATAGAGCCCTTTCCCTACAGAGCTGCAGAGGAGGGAGCTCAGGGCCTGATTCAGAGCCGGATGCTATTTGCGCTCGCTCGTTCAGAAAAAGGGGCCGGCTATTTAAATTGTGCGCTCGCTCTTTGCGGTCTGTTGACGCCTCTATGTCTGAGCAAGCGAACGAAAAACATGCGCTCGCTATTTTGTAAAGACGCCCCCTGGCCGCTCGCATCTTACGTCATCTCCGCTATTTATTAGATTAATCGAGTACATCGAAAGGCGTCTGAACTGCTCGCAGTGCTTGTGGTTGGATTTTCCTACCGCAATCATGCGAACAGTTCAGGCTAAGAAACAACCAAGTGACGTGGTCGATGACGCTGCTTTGTTAATTATGCACATCCTTAAAACACCCATTTTGACCGTTTGGCACGCCTGCGTTCGGATCTCCACTCCCCGTTTTCAAGCACCTTCCCCTGTTACCACCCACAAACGCCTCATCCTGTCACTCAAATTAGCAGGCACTCGCTATTTTGTGAGCGCTCGATTTCCGACCGCAATGACTGGTTGGCGCATGCGTATTACAACCCATACGCATGCGCAGTTGTGCGAACATCGCTCGGAGCGAACGAGCGGCCGCTTACGAGCAGCTCTGAATCAGGCCCACATTTCCTAAAGTTCCTCCACTGAGTAAAAAGTCATAACAACAACGCCCTTATTGCATGCACGGTCCGCTAGTGTTTAATTGCAAATGATAAATGATCTAATCAATGTTGATGTATCAGAAGGAATACAGGACAGACTAGACACACTGAAATTGGCTTTGCACAGATTGTTTATGTAACACTAGCCACAAGTCTGCTCCACAGCCTAATATCGTCTGATTTCAGCTTTATCTCTATGGGGCAAGATCAGTTCCCCATTTGTGGGCAAGATAATGCTTCATACATAAAATAAAAATATATTTTTAGATCCATTTCTTTTGATTCTTCCTATTATCACGTTATTGCGACCAAAAAATAAAAAAAATTGTTTGAACCTATGTTATTTCCTCATAGAAAGTGTAGAGTGGGCACAAAAATTACTTCTGTTTCCGCATTGTTTCCTGCGAAATAAATTGTCGCCGTAATCTGGGCACCCTATATTATATTCGGGAACAGTGAGCTATAAATGTGCTTGAATTTCACTGCAATCTATAATAATGTATATTTTATTTCAAAAATAAATAAAACAAAAACACTTTTATTGAAATAAAAAATACCTTCATCTGGCGTTGCAACTGCTCGTTACTGCGAATGCCCGCTGCCGCTATTGCCATCAGGTTAAAGTATCACCATTGAAACCTACTATATTAGTGACATTTTAGGACACCACCAAAAAAGTGTATTGATTTAAAATAAAAATAATTTCAGTGCAGTTCTTTTAACCCATTACTGAAAACAACGCTCATGAAAACCACATGTGAAAATGTATCTTAGTGCTTAGGTGGTTCCTATGTGGTTTACATGTGCTGCAGGTGTTCGCTCAGGTTTACAAATGTATGTACTGTAGTAACCTTAAATAATAATATATTCATTTAACTGGGGTTTGCAGCATGTATAAACGCCATTGAAATGAATGGATCATTGAAATGAATGTGAGAAGCTCTGCCAGTAAACAATAAATAATAACAAAATAATAAATTTTTTAAAAAGTGGCTCTTCTCCACTAATAAGTCCATCAATGATGCCATCGCTAGACGATATAGGTGGGTTCTCATCAGTGTTGTACTGGAGCATGAAGGGCCCACCAGGGAATGCAGTGTTTGTGGCCCAAGCATAAGGGGTGTGGCCAGCCACCAAAAGGGGTGTGGCCAACTACCACAGAGTGACTTGGCCAATCCTTTAGAGAGGACATGCAAAGAACAGGTCTTCTTTATAAAGGAAGGGACAGGGGACCTCATTCAGACCCGGTCGCAAGCGCAGAGCGCTCGCAACCGGGTCGATGTTAAGGCCCTGCACGCGCGCAAGCCCCAGAGCGAGAGAGAAATTCTCTCGCTCCGGAGCTCACGAGCAACAGCTCGACACGTTTTGTAGGCGTGGCAGGAACGCCTGCCGTTTTGTGGGCGGCCGCACTGACATCAGCAGTGATGTCAGCGGGGAGCTTCCTGCTCGATCAGAGCAGGAAGCTCCCTGGGGCTTGCGGTTGCCAAGACCCAACCTTAGGGTCTCGTCACAAGCCACGATGGTCACGATGGTCTTGACAAGCGGCCGCTCTAATTCAGAACGAGCGGTCGCTTCTTGCGACTGCCTCTGAATGAGGGCCAGGGTGTGGTAGAACTAGGGGTGTTTCAAGAGAGGAGGGGGCCTGCGTGCAATCTCTGTCCGGGGCCGCCTCCTCTCTCTCCGGTGGCTGGCAGTGCACTGAGCGCAGTGCCACACCGGTAAACTCTGGGCACTAGAGTGTTCCCAGAGTCTACAGCGCATGCGCAAGTCACTGGGAAAATGGTGCCGCGGCCATTTTCCCAGTGTTTTCCCTGCTGCGCAAAAATGCCAGGAATATGGCCACGACGGCCATTTTCCAGGTGATTTTGACAGCGCTTATACTGGCGCTGTGGGACTACGACAGTGGAGTGGTAAGTATTAAAAACATTGGTGCCGGGTTTGCGGTGAGGTCCTCCCTGGACCCAGCGGCCCGTGTGCCGAGGGTTCGGTTTAGGCCGTGAGTAGGGAGGGTTAGGTTTAGGGCTAGGGTTAGGATACTTACCGACAGGTGTCAGTATCCTAACCCAGTCGGGATGCAGGCATCGGGATTCTGACCGCGGGATCCTGAGCTCTGGCATCCCGTGCCCAACCCTCAGAAAGTAACACGATAAATTGTATAGGATTGTGAATATCATCAAATACCTAAGCTTCAGCATCCAACATATTACACCCGTGTACAGTATATCTGGGAGGACAGAAACATATTACATACAGTACCTGGAGGATAGATTTCAATTAAACAAGGAGGATATGTCCTGTAATAAGAGACTGGTTGGTGACCCTAGACCCTAACTGTATGGTAAATCAAGCTGCTATAAGAAGTGTCACCATAAGGGACAGGTTTTCCTGTTCCTGTTAGTAATTTAACAATATGAGCTCATTATTCACTGCACAATCCTGCAGCAGCTTTCCCTTTTAGGAAAATGGTCATGCTAAGCCTCACTGAACACAAACAGTTACAATACAAAGATTTAGTGATCAGTTATAAGGTTCACGCCTTAGGCGTCCAACTGGCTCCTGGTTCTCTGAGGACAGTCCAAGTTCTTGATATCTGCATTAGCAGAACTAGAGGATAAAGGGGGTTTTCCACAATGAATGTTTACATGTTATCCTTTGTAGCCTTCTCATAGGGACTTATCAGAGTCACACGCAATGCCGATACTCACGTACACAAGTAAATTGTTTTGTGACTGTGCATGCATCTAAATCTCTAAAAAGTTGCAGGGCGCAAGCACTGACTCTGAATTATATTGGGCCTCCTGGGCGGTGACTGGAATGTTGATAAACAAACATACAAGGAGTATCTAATGGACATGTTATGGAAGTGTCGCCGGCGCGTCACAGCAGTGGTTGTAGACTCAGACATTTAATCGTGTACAGTGGAAGCCATACGCGAATGGAGACTCTGCACCTAGCATCGGGCTGGCGCAAGTCCCAAGGGTGCTTCCGAAAGTTGCAACAGCAGGTGCACAAAGTGGGCATTTTAGGCCTTTTATAGTCAGACGAATGCTTGTAAGCCAGGGGAAGGGATTATACTAGATCACAGGTGGTCTAAGGCGAAAACACTAAGCGGCCCGATGTTTGCGAACTGCGCATGCACCAGGTCCGGTGTGCGAGAGCCCTGCTGAGTGACTGAAGTCCAGTTGCCACGGGGCTCACAACAAGACGGGGCGGCTGTCAATGTTGGTTGACAGCTCGCTCCGTTTTGTGGGCTGGTAGGGGGGGGTGGCTGCACAAATGCAGGTGTTACCTTAGGAACACCTGGCGTTTGTTGGGCGGTCCAACTGACATCACTATTGATGTCAGTTGGACCACTCGGCCTTGCAGAAGCTAGACCATATCCCAGGGTCTCGTCACAAGGCCGATGGTCGTGATTATTGCGACGGTCTCCAGGCCGCTCGCACAAGCTGTGAGTGGTCTCCCACAGCTTTGCGAGCAGCCAGAGACCAAAAAAAAACAACCACATTCAGAGTGAGCGGATGCCAGCAGCAAGCAGCTCTGAATGAGCTCCTAAAGCAGTTACAGCAGCATGTGGAATCAATCCCACAACAAGGACTGTTATATTATGATTCATTGTGCTGTTAGCTCTCTAAATATCCTGCTTGTCTGAGTATATCCTCTAATGATGTGGGCAGGGAAGGAAAAATCTGTAGCTGGATCATCAGAGCAGAACAACCTGTAGCCGTATCACCAGAACACAACAACCTGTAAACAGATAACCACAGTAGAACAACCTGGAGCAAGATCACCAGAGTAGAACATCCTGTAGCTAGATCATCAGAATAGAACAACCTGTAGCTGGATCACCAGAGTAGAACAACATGTAGCCTGATCACCAGAGTAGAACAACCAGTAACTGGATCATCAGATTAGAACAATCTGTAGCTGGATCACCAGAATAGAACATTCCTGTAGTTGGATCATCAGAATAGAACAACCTCTGGCCAGATCATCACAAGAGAACAACCTCTGGCCAGATCATCACAAGAGAACAACTTTTAGCCAGATCAGCAGAATATCTAGTCAAGGATGGCACTACCAGTAGATAAGTATAAGTGGTTGCCTAGGACCCGAAAGGTATAGGGGCATCTGAGACAACTATGGGGAAAGGTATTACACCTTCAAGATAGATAAAGTAGAGAAGTTGATTATTACAACCAATCTGCTTCTAACTGTCAATTTATAGACTGTACTAGATAAATTACGGTTAGAAGTTGATTGGCTGCTATGGGAAATTTCTCCACTTTATCTCTCTTGAAGGTTTGATACATCTCTCCTTGTGTGAGTGACATAATGTTATAATTTTTGAATGCCCCTTTGGTACCCCCACTTGGAGCACCATCTGCTTACACAGAGGAAAAGCAACCGGCAGCTTTTTATCTGTGATGGGTTGTGAGTGTGGCACTTGGTTGTGATGCTGCAGCCAAGCACTAAACTCCCACCAAGGAGCATTCAAAGGATGCAACCCCTACCACCTGCCTCCTAAGGAAACATTAGTGGTGATCAATGTCTAATAGGAGGGAGGTGCCATGTCTGCGGTTGGGGACTCCATCTTGGGCATCCCCAAAGCTAAGGATGGTTTTACAGCAGCAGAAAATGTTTCAGCAGATTTGCTGATGTTGTGTAAGGCAATGATCTAGCCACTCTGCGCTTGTGCAAGTTATAATTGCGTTGTTTGTTGGTTGGGCATTAATTGGGCCCAGGTATCCATGTTGGAGACCTATGTCAAAAATGCATCACATTCTGTTGGAAACCAAATCTTTTCACAGAAAACGTCATTCTGATGAAGGGTCCCACTCAGGGCAACTAGGGGTCAGCACTCACTAAAGTGGTTATGAAATCCATCCAGTATTTAGCAAGCAGCGGTAAGCTTAGCTCACTCCTGTTTATAAGTGGCATTTAGCTCACGCCATTTATAGGTGGCCCTAGCGGTACAGTCCCCATTGCTGGCAGTGGGGACCAGCAGAGTCTTTCTGGCTTCAGAGAAGCCTCCCAGATTTTGCTGAGTCCAAGTCAATCATCCAATCAGCTTCAGTATGACAATCTGACACAGCTTGCAATGAAAAGTATACTCCGTTGTGGGCGTTGGGTGCACTGTAGGAGAAGATTAATCTATAAAAGGTCAACGTTTTATATTTCTTTGTATTTTAACAGTTTTAGGGCTTTAAATAAATCAAGGAATTGAAACGGGAAGTTCTGGTAGGATCTGGACATTACAAATTGAACAGATTTGCTTCTTATTTTCTCTAAATGTATTTTTACACCAAAGAGAAAAGATCTACAAATGGTTTTGCCCAACACATAAAATATCCACATAATGCGAATAATTCTGTGACGTAAAAACAGGAAGATAAAGCAGCGTAATCAGTGACAGTACTAAGTGATCAGTGTCGGACTGGGGTGTGAAGGGCCCACCGGGGGAATGCAGTGGTAGGGGCCC
Organism: Taudactylus pleione; assembly: GCA_031769625.1. NCBI lineage: Eukaryota > Metazoa > Chordata > Amphibia > Anura > Myobatrachidae > Taudactylus > Taudactylus pleione. Next base: position 1,909,261 of record JAUIMM010000904.1, read on the forward strand.
ATACTTAAGCAGTGTGGTCATCCACCAGAGGGGGTGTGGCCAGCCACCAGATGCTTGGCTAACCATTAGAAAAATCTTGGTGTAGTATCTATAGAAGGGAACCTAGCCCCCAGGTATCTGACCATCTAATAGAGTAACAATATGTAATTTGAGGTCTGGAACCTGACACCTAAATGAGGGGGTGGGCCCACAGTCAGTGGGGCCCAGGGATTTCCACTGTACCCCTGTGGGCCAGTCCAACCCTGTAAGTGATGGTATTGGACATACATGAAACAGACTGGAGGATCTGCACGGAATAGGTAGCAAGATGCAGTATAAGAAACAGACATGAGCAGGATAAGATCGGACTCCCTGCGAAATGCACTTATTGGTTACAGCACTACAGCAATATTTCTGCTTATAACAAAATGCTGACACTGACATCTGCGCTAATTAGATTATTTTCCAATACTTCCGGTACCAGAGAAATGAGTGTTGTGTTCAGTAATTCTTCTACCCCATTTCCCATACCAGTAAGAGCAGCACCAGCTAGTTGCAGTAATAGAAATATAAATGAAAGGTGATGCATGAACAGGTAAAACTATATATATCATAGGATGGCCATCGTCCATTGATGATTCGTAATCATCGATGGTTTATGGGCGATATTGATTGTTTTCCCATTGACGGGTGGAAACCAGATGGTTTCCCCCCATCGATGGAAGAACATGACCATGTAGTAGTTGTGTTTTTATTTTTAAAGTGCCGAGCCAGGGAGTATAGCTCCGCTCCCCGACACCTGCAAAGCCAATCAGTCATAGAACAGGGATGACCATCGGTTGTTGAAGCCATTGATAGTCTTCCATTGCATAATTGGTTACCATCGATGGCCACTTTCTATTTTGCCATCGATGGTAACCATACTGATGGCCATCCCTAATATATCATAACAAATTAACCTCACATGGAGGACTAACAAACAAGACTTTGAAAGATAGTATACTGTCACCACAAAGAATTACTACAACAATGACAACTTAAAAGACAGCACCACCTGCTGTCCCTCCAGTGTAGTTTCTACAATAAACTTAGCCTGTAGCTGTTGATATACTCCGGCTGCTTTGGCACTAGCAGTTCTAGTACTATTAAAAAGTGGCCACAGTCTGATTCTTTTGTTGCCGCTGTTTGTGGTGTACGTACCGTACGTAATATTGGCTTATTTCACTGTTTTTTTTTTCAGGTCCTGTTCTGTTTTGCGTTAACACTTAAAAAAGCTGGTGTTTGTCAGAGAGTAACACGGGTTTCATACTGGTAGTAGTACTAATGCCGGTAATAGTAGTAGTGGGATCTGAGATGTTTAATCATCTAATCTATGACAATAACATTTACTGCAGCGTGAATGCAAATTCCGATACTTTCTTTTAGCTGACACCACAACAGGTGACCACATGGGGATTAGATAGTTGCATATTTCAATAGTGAAGAATTCTAATGGAGGCCGCATGAGCCATTTGCTTTGGATTTACTATAGAAAATTAAATTAAATTGTATAAGAAGGGTGTTTAGCTGGCAGGGTGGAATTAGCTTTATGGGGCTCCTGGGGTGCAGAGGGATTGTGGGCCTAATTCAGACCCGCTCGCGAGCACTGAGTGCTCGCAAGTAGGTCGATGGTGCCTAGTGCGCATGCGCATGACGGAGGGAGCTCCGTCGTGCGCATGCGCGAGCAGGGGCGCCGAGAGGGGGGGGGAGCGGGTACAGATTACCCGGGCCCGGGCTTCCTGAGGGGCCCAGCGGGGGTCCGGGTCAGACGCCCCCCCTCCCTCACAGCAGCCCAGCACACGGCGTGTGCTGAGCTGCAGTTGGAGACTGCTCGTGGCTGCATTAGCAGCAGCCACAGCAGTCTCCTATGCCTGCGGGGGGGAGCGATCACACTGATCGCGCCCCCCCTGGCTTTGCGCCGGGCTGAGGGGGCTCAGAGCGCCCCCCCCCCCCCTCCTCGGCGCGTGCGCTGCAAATCTATTTTATTTTTATTTTTTTGGCAAGGGGGCGTGGCCACGCCTCCCGAGATTAGGCCACGCCCCCTATTACCAAGGCCCGCCTTGGCTCTTGGCGGCCCTGTGCGTGAGACCCGCATAGCGACAGCCAAGTTGTCGCTATGGGTCTGGCACCAAAGGGGGCGTGCTGTCGATGGTGAGGACAGCACACCCCCTTTGGTGGGTGTGCCGGGGGGCGTTGCTGCCCAGACGGAGGCGTTCCCATGGGAACGCCTACCATCTGGGGCCGGCCCCACTGACATCACTAGTGATGTCAGTGGGAGTGATTTTGGCTCTGATAGAGCCAAAAGCACTCCTGGGCTTGCGGCAGCGAGACCCTACCGCAGGGTCTCGTCGCAAGCACGTTGGTCGCGATGGTCTTGACCATCGCGACCATCTTTTTGGCCGCTCGCATAAGCTGTGAGTGGTCACCCACAGCTATGCGAGCGGCCAGGAGGCCGCTCCAATTTTAGGTAGGAGGGCAGTGATTCAGAGCGAGCGCTATGGTCAGAGCGTCCGGCTCTGAATCAGGCCCTTGGTACATGCAGCTGTTACAGCAGGAGTATAGGATGAGAGAGCAGCACAAACATACTGTACACTTTACTTACATGTAGGGGCTCTGGAAAACCAGTCTAAAGCGGAATTTGAGAAATATTTCTGCATAAATTCTGATATATTATTCATTTAAATTTAAATTTCATGATCGATTGAAATAATAACTGTTTCATCAACTAAATACGCTAGAGATAGACCTACTATAATCATTGTGTGAGGATGCAGAATTTTTGTGGTTGTAAATATACCCCAGATGCCACTTTTTTGCCTCAGTTGTGTCCCTGTTACAGGTGTCAGTAAACTCCAAGGCATTGCTTAATGTTGCTTTATCAAACCTGCAAAGGCACGTAGGGGCTTATCAATTGCGCCCCCAAATCTTCATAGAAAAAAGCTGCAACGGCGTCCACTTGTGATGCTGCAACTAACGCAATATGCACGTAGATCAGCCGTATTAGCATCTGCGCCTGGATTGCACCACGCATACAGTACACTTGGTATGTACAGTATATTGCACCCATATTTTTAAACATTTGTTTTGTTGTGAATAGATCATTCCCTATTAGGCATATATAAAGTTACAGTATATTGTATACAGAGGCAGCAAAACCGGCTCCCATCTGCGTCAGTGTAGCAAGCGCTGTTGGAATATTTGCGTACAGGTAGCGCAGGTGCATCTTTAGAGAGGAGGGGGCCCGTGTGCATCCCCCCGTCATGGGCCCCCTCCTCTCACTCCGGCGGCCAGCTGCCGACTGAGGTGGCTGGCCGGCCACCACAGAATCAATGAACTCTGGGCGCTAGAGTGTGCCGGAAGTCTATTGCACATGTGCGCGGTGCCATTTTCCCAGCGGTTTCCTAACAGCGCATGTGCAAAACGTAGGAAAATATCCACGCTGGCCATTTTTCGGTGTTTGAGTAGAACTGGGAGACCCGACGTTTTACATAATATGGTCCCGTGTGCACCGCACACACTGCACCCATTATAGAGACGCCCCTGAGGTAGCGGTAGCATGGCAGAGTGGGGTACACACCAGCGTCCTTCTTCCACTGCGGAGCTCTAATACAGTGACAAGGTGGGACCGCGCATGCGCAGTAATAGGGTCAGTGGCCATCTTGGTTATGGATTTGAAGCCTCCCTGTTGGAACCCTAGTATGGAGAATGTGCATTAGCACTCTCCAACTCCAACAGGCATAATCATCCGATCACAAGCGATTCACTAGTGTCACCATCATCTGTAATCTGCATTTGACCACCCAGAAATAATAATATGGATTTCTCAGTGGTATATCCCAGTCCACCGTCTCTGATTTCTGCCCACGTTATAACGCCCCTTCTCTCATCTCCAGGCGCAAGTCTGCAAAAGTGCTGACATCATACTCACACAGAAATGCAGCTGCGTTTCTGGGTATGCGCAGTGTGATTTCATGCAATCCTGGCGTAATCCGTACTCAGCATAAGCCCCAGACTGTACCACATACTGTATACTTGTTACTGTTCATGATACATTATTTAATAATGCAAATTAAAAAACGTTATGTAAGGAGAATATATTTTGTTAGAGAACACGGAAATCTTTGCTTTATATTCTCGGCCACTGGCAGACGATTGTTTTCAGTATGTTACTTCTCTCCTTGTCTGCGCTTTCCCTATACGCCTCCATCTATTATCTAGTACAAGCCTATAATTAATATCATCCATCACCAGTTCACATCAATTCGTCAATTCAATTTAATGATGATTAAAGTAATTAGCTGCCTCCTCGCTCCTCGTTCTCCCCCTCTTTCTCTTGTCAGATACTCGTCTAATAATTAACCACATCAATTCTGCATTATTATTAGTTATATTATTTTGCTTTTTTATATCGATTAAACTATAGTAATGTCATATTACTGCTGCCCTTGGTGTCTCTTCTCTCCCTGTCCCCACGTGGCTGTCTCATCTATTATCCTAATCAACAGAGTTCTCATTAATTGGTGGTTTGCTGTTATTTTTTCCTGCAGGCAAATCTGAGTCAGTCTAACGCTTGTCTCCTATATGTCTCCTATATGTCTCCTATGTCTCCTATATGTCTCCTATATGTCTCCTATGTCTCCTATATGTCTCCTATGTCTCCTATATGTCTTCTATATGTCTCATATGTCTCCTATATGTCTCCTATATCTCCTATATGTCTCCTATATGTCTCCTATGTCTCCTATATGTCTCCTATATGTCTCCTATATGTCTCCTATGTCTCCTATATGTCTCCTATGTCTCCTATATGTCTTCTATATGTCTCATATGTCTCCTATATGTCTCCTATATGTCTCCTATGTCTCCTATATGTCTCCTATATGTCTCCTATGTCTTCTATATGTAGGCTTGCTATAATATTCCTGTAATCTGGTGCACCTATGCTGTACATAGGTTCTGTGACTGATTAAAACCAGGTAAAATGTAGTCAGCCATAGAACCTGTGTTATACCCCTTTTACACCGGAGTTAAACCCGGGTTTTTGAAGGGTTAACCCGGGCAGCTCCCTGGTGTAAAAGGGCAGAGGGTTGGATCGCCGGGTCGAGTGACCCGGCAATCCAACACAGGTAACTAGCAGGGTTTAACACAGGCGTAGCCCGTGAAACCCTGCTATGGGAACAGCGCACTCCGGGTCACGATGACCTGGAGTGCGCTGCTAGCCGGCCGATTGGTCCGGCTTCAGTGGTGCTTGGAGATGACGTCATCTCCAAGCGTCCACTTTCACTCCGCAAAAGCCGGGTCTATGCAGACCCGACTGCGGTGTGAACGGCACTGACTCGGGAATATCCCAAGTCAGCGCTGGCTAAATTCCGGGTTTGATCCGGATAGGAACTTTGTTCCAACTCCGGGTCAGACCCGGAATTTAGGTGGAAAAGGGGTATAATTTATAGTTGACCCGGATTAAAGGGATATTATGGCAAGCCTAACTATATCATAATCTAATACCCCTTTTACACCATAGCTAAAACCTGGGTTGCTGCTAGGTTTAAACCCGGGTAGGTTGCAGGGTTTATCACAGGAACCACCTGTTTAACCCTGCAGTGTAAGGGTAACCCGCGACGTCTGACCCAGGTCCCGTTTACAGGATAGGGTGTTCCGAAATTTCCGTCGCTTGCCGCGGAATGTCACCGGTCTGAATTCAGGGACTAAACGTCCGACTCAGGACTTAAGATAGGCATCAAAATACAGACAGAGAATGTTTATATCGTTCACACACTGCCACAGCGGCTCTTACAATCTATAGTTCCGTAAGGCACTCACTATAATGTATTCAGTTGCTTGAAAGACTATCAATGTAACAGTAAAGCTGCATACACACACACACAACGATTTTGTAAAGGGAAATATGAACGAAAATCGTTTGCTAACAACGTTCATTTACTAAATGTAATGAATGATTTTTTTGAACAACAAACGATTTTTGCATATTCCCTTAATGAAAATCGTTGAGTTGGTCAGTCTGACTGAAATACAAACTACAAACGTGAACGCGCATGAACAATAATCGTTCATCATTTTAACTTAGAAAGTGAATGATTTTTTCAACGATTGAACGATAAATTATATCGTTAACGATAATCGTTCAAAAAATCATTGTGTGTATGCATAAGCCTTCAGAATATGGGAGGACACCACAGCACCCAGTGGAAGCACACGCAAACATGGGGAGAACATACAAACTTCACACTAATATTACCTGGAACCCTGCAATGGTAATCACCCTGCCACCCGTATTATACAGTTATGTGCAGATAAAGCACATGACAGCGACTACAAAACAAAATGATTGACTTGGTGTGTTTGAAGACCTCTCAAAGATATGGCAGTGTGTACTGAGCAATCTCTGAGACTTACACCATAAGACAGTACAATTCTCTATCATCTGCAATATTTCATTATCTATTTTATTTGTAGTGTTGGGGTCTGAGCACTGACTTTGCACAATAATATGTAAGCACCCATTGTAGTTTTGGCTGGGACTTTGGAAATGAATATAAGTTTAAGTAGTAGAGATGTACCAGCCGCACCCCATGTCCTGACGCACCACCTGCCCCCAAACCTGCAGCAGATTTCTTAATAGTTTCTAGCTGTAGATAGACATGGGGGGTCTTTATTTTTAAGTGTGAAAAAATAATTCTTAATCTTTTAAAATAAATAAAAAGGTTTCCACAATGCAGGAGTATAAACTGACACCTGTTGCATTTTGTTTAAAATATCTAAGGAAAAATCTCTAATACCCCTTTTACACCGGAGCTAAAACCCGGGTCACGATGACCTGGAGTGCGCTGCTAGCCGGCCGATTGGTCCGGCTTCAGTGGCGCTTGGAGATGACATCATCTCCAAGCGACCACTTTCACTCCGCAAAAGCCGGGTCTATGCAGACCCGACTGCGGTGTGAGCGGCGCTGACTCGGGAATATCCCGAGTCGGCGCCGGCAAAATTCCAGGTCTGATCCGGATAGGAACTTTGTTCCAACTCAGGGTCAGACCCGGAATTTAGGTGGAAAAGGGGTATTAATTACAATGTTACCACCCTGAACAAATTTGCCCATTCAGTTTATCTTCACGGTTAACTAAATGAGTAACAAAAATAATTAAAATAAATATTAAAACATTAATAATAATATAGCTATCACTTGGTTATATATTCTAATATAATCTACTTTCCACTACTATTTGTCAGTGAAATATCTAAAATTATTCAGGAAACTAATACAGAGATCACCAGGGCTAGATGGTTAATTAAAGTGGTATTAACAGCAATTTGGCTGATAGTGCTACTTAGATGCTAATTTTGAATAAATAAATCATCTTCACTAATCACCTTTTTATTATATCTTATATCATGCCAAAAATATTTGCTCTAAAACAAAACAAAAAAATCGCTAAAAGCTAAACAAAACGTTGCACAAAGGTAGCACACGGCTATAATTATCACCTATACCTGAGCATGAATAATCACCTTATACTGGGTACATGCCTGAACGATGGATCAGACGTCCCGCCCGACGAGCCAACCGATCTAATGATTTGGTAAGTGTTCTGCACAATCAATTGTACATACACACTTACCAATCCGCCAGCCAACATGATTGGCCTTAGGAACCGGTAGTGATGTCATTTTCGGTGATTCCTGCCGCCAGTGTATGGGTTGTGCGGCGGGTCACCAGTACACACAGGCAGGTATACTGATATAGCGGCATGGGGCCTATGTGAAATGTCCGAACAATATCTCGAATAGTGTGTCCCCAGCTTTAAAATAAATAAACAGAAAAAGAATATCTTAAGTGGATTCCATCAGGGAGAGTTAACAACGTCTATTGTTTTAGAGCACAAAGCATAAAAATATAAGATGGCTTAGCCATGGTCTTTGTAGATAGATAGATAGATAGATAGATAGATAGATAGATAGATAGATAGATAGATAGATAAATATGAGATAGATAGATAGATAGATAGATAGATAGATAGATTGATAGAGAGATATGAGATAGATAGATAGATAGATAGATAGATATGAGCTAGATAGATAGATAGATAGATAGATAGATAGATAGATATGAGAGAGATGGATATGAGATAGATAGATAGATAGATAGATAGATAGACAATTAGATAGATAGATAGATAGATAGATAGATAGATAGATAGATAGATAGATAGATAGATAGATAAATAGATAATTATGAGATAGATAATTAGATAGATATGATAGATAGATAGATAGATAGATAGATAGATAGATAGATAGATAGATAGATAGATAGATAGATAGATAGATAGATAGATAGATAGAGAGAGTAAAATGTGCTAGTAATGTACTCGGTGATGGTTGCAGATTGCTGTGAATATTGGGTGGGGGTAGATTACTTACCTATTATAGTGAGGCCCAGGAACAAGACGGAGATTGGAAGACCCTGGATCATCTTTCTGAGTGCAGAGTAATATGCTGCCCGTGAGGTTGATAGCTAATGTTTGCAGTGTAGGCGCCCTACCTCCTGTTATGCTTCCCCGTCTAATCGCTCATTTGTGGGGCTGGCCAGTATCCCTTTTTTTAGATTTTTTTTAATATAGATATTTCATGTTGAAACCAGCTGAGAGTGTTGAGTCCCTGTCCCTGTGTGATGAGGAAGTGAGTGCAGTAGGTGCAGAGCTCCGTGGTCAGAGCAGCCGGCCGGGCCAGAAGAGGAAAGACTGACTTGTGAAACCACATTTCCAACTTTGCTCAACAAGCTCACACAGGGCTGTAACTAATGCTGCTGTCCCTATGGACGCTGACTGCCAGCTCTTATACATAGGAGCCATTGTTCTGTGGTTGGGTGCCCACCTGTTTGACCAGGCGACCCAGCGACACGCCGATGCGTTGTAACGAAAGATCACATCACCGTACACACTGCACGATCCCCTGTACGATAGTGAGAAATATCGTTACACGTCTAATCTAACTACACCGCATTGTCCGTGTTATCGTCCCATCTGATGCGCAGCACATCCCATCGCAGGAGGCGACCACCCAATTCTTCATATGGTGTATTCGGTGTTTTTCAGGGTACACACTATACGATGGTTGTTCCCATGGGCGTAACTACCATAGGTGCAAGGGGTGCAGCCGCTATGGGGCCCAGAGCTGAGGGGGACCCATCTTCCTCGTCAAAGTTACATGCAAAATATATATTTTTTTACCATTGAGCGGTACATAGTGCCCCTTACAAACTTTTGCTATGGGGCCTTCAAATGCCTAGTTACGGCCCTGGTTGTTCCGATTCGTCGCAGACGATAAAACAGAATATCGAATGATGTATCATATAGTGTGTCCCCTGCTTTAGTCAAAGTCGTGATGGAAGGAACAAACAAACTGTAATGATCCCCAAAGTAAGGTGTAAATTCCTGATTTGCAGGGAATCTCCGCACCCCCTGGTGACAACAGTTGGAGAAGCTCAGCTGTCTGGAACCTGGTTTCACCTTTTAACTTGTTGCCACTGTAAATCTACAGGTTACATCGCAGGAATCGCGGCAGTTCCTGCCACTCGCAGGCTCTTACATATAGGAAGGGCCACACTGATACCACTATGAATTGTCCCTGTATTTCTAGTACACCATGATAGGTAATGTCGCTAATGACACATATAAATACTAGGGTTATAGGGAATAAGTAGATAAAACAGGAGTGCCTGAGGGTAATGCAGAGCTGTTTATGGTGCACATACAAGGGGAGATGTATCAAACCTAAGCAGCATCTGTTACTTCGATTGGTTGCTTTGGGCCACTTTTCCAGTCTATCTCTCTCTGAGGCTTGATACATCTCCCCCACAGGGAATACAAAGTTCTGTAGTTTATGCTGCAGTACTAACAGCCAGAGAGCATGTACATAACATAACGCTTTCCTGGTACCATTCACCTCGTTATACCACTATAGATCTGTGACCATCTCTGAATAGGATATAGGGCAGAACACATTAAAGTTTAGAAAAAAAATATATATATATAATTTTTTTTTGTAAACTGTACCGTGGGCTGCTGGGAGAACACGTGACAGCACTGCCCCTGGAGCCGGAGGCGCTGCAGCGGGCAGATAAGTGCGAGGACGGGGGGAGGTGAGCGGGGAGGGATGGGGGGTTGGGGGGGACACAAACTTACCGCCACTGTAGGCAGTGCTGCGCATGCGCTGGCTTTACGAATGTAACAGCCCATGCGCAGAACGGATTCCAGCTGCGGTAAGTTAGTGTAGACAGAGATAACTATCTATTTCCCGAAAAGCTGTCATCACAAAAATGACAGCTTTTCAAAATAGATAGGTATGGGGAGGAGGAATGATGAATCCTCTGGTAAGTAGGTAGAACTCCATGCCAGTTCTAAACCTAATTACCGCCAGAGAGTTTTAAGGTATGATAAATAGGCCCCATAGGCCTATAGATATCAGTGATATCTCCTGTGCTAAGTGGCTTCATGACTACTAAAATAACGTTAATTAAGGAAAATGTCCTTAAAAACGTTATTTTAGTGTTATAGCACTGTACAGTATTTGCCTCTTTATAATTACCTCTTGTGACCAGGCGCCTTTTCGTCTAGGCCAGCCCTGGTCACGGCTTAGCGCTTTCGGACTCCCACTCACCATCAGTGACCACCTGTCACTGACTCTGCCCACTGCTCTGTGGGCGTTTACTGAAGCTGCCACCACCAAGCTCCTTTCATCGGCGTTTGGAACCGCTTTTAGTTACACTCAGGCTCCTACCTCAGCACCTGGAACTACTTCTGCTGCGTATGTGTTTGATTAGCTGCGGACACACCTCCTGATTGGTGTTGGCTGTTCCCACCTGATCCTTCGCAATGGACCAGGTCTGCACGGTAGTTGGCAGAGGGCTTGAACTTGGAGACACAGAGCTCTTACCCAGAACAGCCGGAGAACGGAATAGCGTTTGGCGTAATTCTGTTGATTTCAGGATTGAGGCAATTGAAGTCAGGCAAGGTGTTTATTGCTCAAAGTCTTAAAGAAGACTCGTCCCTTCGGATTGAAGGGGAATAATCAGCATACAAGAGGTTACAGAAATCAAACAGCAGTTCTTCTCCACAAAGGATTTTCAAAGATGTACAATATTACCAGGCACGAAGCCTCCTTTAATGCTACTCCAATACATATTCCCACAGGGGGTAAGTCCACCCTGGGTTCCTCTTAACCAATCAGGCTCTCTCACAAAAGGCTCTATTTACTACAATCCGCATATTGAATGCGGATTGTAGTGTGATATTACCGAGTGAATTCGCATTGCGAATTCAGGCAATATCACAGGGATTTGCTTGCGATAAAGCTCTGTCCCAGCGGATCCCATCCGCACTCTAGTAGCGGTATTTTCTGAAAAAACACCGCGACTAAGAGCCCGCGCATGCGCCGACCGACCACCGCTACTACCCCCCCACCGACGCTAAGCCCCCCCCAGCGCTAAGCCCCGCCCCCGCGATCGCAGACCCCCGCGACCCCCCCTCCCCCCCGCGACCCCCCCCTCCCTTCATTACACTTACCTGCATCCACTTGGCCTCCGGTGATCTTCTCCGGGCTTCCCGATCAGGTGATCTGCCATACTGCACTGGGGCCCGATCACCTGATGACCGGGCCCAGGTGTACTATGGGAGACCAGCTGACCGGAGAGGAGCCATCACCGGAGGCCCGATCACCGGTCCCTGGATTCAGGTAAGGAAAAAAAAAATGTTTAATTTTTTTTTTCTTTTTTGTACAGCAATCAGCTTGCGGTCTGCTTAGACCACATAGCTGATTACTGGTACCGGCTCCCGCCTCTGCTCTCCCCGTTAGAGCAGAGTGGGAGCCCGGTAACCGGGGGAGACCCTGGATAACGCCACCTCCAGGTGGCGTTATTATCACAGGGCTTCCCCCGGTATTTTTTTACAATTTATTTTTAGTAACTTAGGTCGGATCACATTTCCCATTACAATTATGGGAAATGCGATCTGCTTTACTAAAAATAAGTGATACTAGGGCTTGGAGTAGAATTTTACTAATTCTACTCCAATTGCCCTGTAATAACTACAGGTGAAACTAAAATAATGTGAAAAGGGTGTGACAACACAAAACAGCCTTGTTCACTTTATTTTAGTAAAAATAATGTTAATAAATAGAGCCCAAAAACATAAATAAATATGTCTCACATTTCACAGAAATTAAATCAATTTCGTCGATACCACCCAAAAACATTTGGTTTCCTAAGCACAAACTAAGTTACCATATACTGTTTCTGATAAGGTAAATATAATGCAAATTCCTATTGCATTCGTCCTTTCACATGTCTATGACTAAACCAGTTTTGGCTTTCTGAGTCTTAACTAGAAATGAGCGGGTTTGATTCTCAGAGAACCGAACCCACCCGAATTTAGCATGTCCGAGTCGGATCCAGGCAGACACCATAGAGACAGAAATCTCCTGGTTTGCGAGCTCTCGTCTCTATGATCAATGTAGTATATAGGGACCACGCGACAGACGCCATTTCCACTCCAGCTGTGGAGACTGAACAGGGAGGGTGGGTAGTGTAGGGCTGGGAGAGGTGCTGGTGCTATCTGCTGTGTCCTGGGCTGGTGACTGCTGATCCATTCTGGTCTCTGGTCACGGTGCTGTCACTATCACTGTGCTGTTTATGCTGATCCATTCTGGTCTCTGGTCACGGTGCTGTCACTATCACTGTGCTGTCTGCTGATCCATTCTGGTCTCTGGTCACGGTGCTGTCACTGTCACGGTGCTGTCTGTGCTGATCCATTCTGGTCTCTGGTCACGGTGCTGTCACTATCACTGTGCTGTCTGTGCTGATCCATTTTGGTCTCTGGTCACGGTGCTGTCTAATCACTGTGCTGTTTATGCTGATCCATTCTGGTCTCTGGTCACGGTGCTGTCACTATCACTGTGCTGTCTGTGCTGATCCATTCTGGTCTCTGGTCACGGTGCTGTCACTGTGCTGTCTGTGCTGATCCATTCTGGTCTCTGGTCACGGTGCTGTCACTGTCACTGTGCTGTCTGTGCTGATCCATTCTGGTCTCTGGTCACGGTGCTGTCACTATCACTGTGCTGTCTGTGCTGATCCATTCTGGTCTCTGGTCACGGTGCTGTCACTGTCACTGTGCTGTCTGTGCTGATCCATTCTGGTCTCTGGTTACGGTGCTGTCACTGTGCTGTCTGTGCTGATCCATTCTGCTCTCTGGTCATGGTGCTGTCACTGTCTCTGTGCTGTCTGTGCTGATCCATTCTGGTCTCTGGTCACGGTGCTGTCACTATCACTGTGCTGTCTGTGCTGATCCATTCTGGTCTCTGGTCACGGTGCTGTCACTATCACTGTGCTGTCAGTGCTGATCCATTCTGGTCTCTTCTACCGGTGCTGTCACTATCACTGTGCTGTCTGTGCTGATCCATTCTGGTCTCTGGTCACGGTGCTGTCACTGTCACTGTGCTGTCTGTGCTGATCCATTCTGGTCATGGTGCTGTCACTATCACTGTGCTGTCTGTGCTGATCCATTCTGGTCTCTGGTCACGGTGCTGTCACTGTCACTGTGCTGTCTGTACTGATCCATTCTGGTCTCTGGTCACGGTGCTGTCACTATCACTGTGCTGTCTGTGCTGATCCATTCTGGTCTCTGGTCACGGTGCTGTCACTGTCACTGTGCTGTCTGTGCTGATCCCTTCTAGTCTCTGGTCACGGTGCTGTCACTGTGCTGTCTGGTGATCCATTCTGGTCTCTGGTCACGGTGCTGTCACTGTGCTGTCTGGTGATCCATTCTGGTCTCTGGTCACGGTGCTGTCACTGTCACTGTGCTGTCTGTGCTGATCCATTCTGGTCTCTGGTCATGGTGCTGTCACTGTCACTGTGCTGTCTGTGCTGATCCATTCTGGTCTCTGGTCACGGTGCTGTCACTATCACTGTGCTGTCTGTACTGATCCATTCTGGTCTCTTGTCACGGTGCTGTCACTATCACTGTGCTGTCTGTGCTGATCCAATCTGGTCTCTGGTCACGGTGCTGTCACTGTCACTGTGCTGTCTGTGCTGATTCATTCTGGTCTCTGGTCACGGTGCTGTCACTGTCACTGTGCTGTCTGTGCTGATCCATTCTGGTCTCTGGTCACGGTGCTGTCACTGTGCTGTCTGGTGATCCATTCTGGTCTCTGGTCACGGTGCTGTCACTGTGCTGTCTGGTGATCCATTCTGGTCTCTGGTCATGGTGCTGTCACTATCACTGTGCTGTCTGCTGATCAATTCTGGTCTCTGGTCACGGTGCTGTCACTATCACTGTGCTGTCTGCTGATCCATTCTGGTCTCTGGTCATGGTGCTGTCACTATCACTGTGCTGTCTGTGCTGATTCATTCTGGTCTCTGGTCACGGTGCTGTCACTATCACTGTGCTGTCTGCTGATCCATTCTGGTCTCTGGTCATGGTGCTGTCACTATCACTGTGCTGTCTGTGCTGATTCATTCTGGTCTCTGGTCACGGTGCTGTCACTATCACTGTGCTGTCTGTGCTGATCCATTCTGGTCTCTGGTCATGGTGCTGTCACTGTCTCTGTGCTGTCTGTGCTGATCCATTCTGGTCTCTGGTCACGGTGCTGTCACTATCACTGTGCTGTCTGTGCTGATCCATTCTGGTCTCTGGTCACGGTGCTGTCACTGTCACTGTGCTGTCTGTGCTGATTCATTCTGGTCTCTGGTCCTGGTGCTGTCACTATCACTGTGCTGTCTGGTGATCCATTCTGGTCTCTGGTCACGGTGCTGTCACTGTCACTGAGCTGTCTGTGCTGATCCATTCTGGTCTCTGGTCACGGTGCTGTCTGGTGATCCATCTGGGCTCTGGTCACGGTGCTGTCACTATCACTGTGCTGTCTGGTGATCCATTCTGGTCTCTGGTCACGGTGCTGTCACTGTCACTGTGCTGTCTGTGCTGATCCATTCTGGTCTCTGGTCACGGTGCTGTCACTATCACTGTGCTGTCTGGTGATCCATTCTGGTCTCTGGTCACGGTGCTGTCACTATCACTGTGCTGTCTGTGCTGATCCATTCTGGTCTCTGGTCACGGTGCTGTCACTGTCACGGTGCTGTCTGGTGATCCATCTGGGCTCTGGTCACGGTGCTGTCACTATCACTGTGCTGTCTGTGCTGATCCATTCTGGTCTCTGGTCACGGTGCTGTCACTATCATTGTGCTGTCTGTGCTGATCCATTCTGGTCACGGTGCTGTCACTATCACTGTGCTGTCTGGTGATCCATTCTGGTCTCTGGTCACGGTGCTGTCACTGTCACGGTGCTGTCTGGTGATCCATCTGGGCTGTGTGCTGTGTCCATCTCTGGGCCCAAGTTCTGGACTCCAAAAAAAAAAGTGTCTTTTTATATTTTTCTGTGTGTGCGTGTGTGTTAGGCCTAACCACAGTAGCACACAAGAGCCAGCCAGCAATGCACGTTGCAACCTTGTGCTGCCCGACTCCAGTCGTTCTAAAAAAAAAAAACAATAAAAGTGTCATATTTTTTTCTTGTTTGTGTGGGTGGGTTTTCGGCTTGACCGCAGTAGTTGCACAACATCCAACCAGTAACGCACGTTGCAACCTTGTGCTGCCCAACTACAATCGTGCTCCAAAAAAAACTCTGGGGCCAAATTCTTCTGGAGCTGACAAAAAATAAAAATCATCATTTGTCTTTTTTTCTAATATTTTTGTGTGTGCGCACGACTGTACATGTGTGAATTTTGTAACCACACCTTGGCTACACTATCGGTGATTGTGACGCTGCTTCTAGATTGCAGAAAAAATATGGAGGGCTGTCACATGACAGGAGAGCAAGGCCAAGAACCACATGTTGTAGCTGCCGCCAGCAGTGCAAGGCCGTCAACTTCCTCGACCTCTAGGAAGGCCCATGCCCCAGGGCTTAAGTCACGCCATCGATATGGTAAAGAAAGTTTTACTGAAATGAAGAAAAAAAAAATTGAAAGGATATTTGCCTTTAGATAAACAAAAAATTGGCAATATGCCATTCACTACACGAAGTGGCAAGGAAAGGATAAGGCCTTGGCCTTTCTTTATGAAGACTGCTGATTCTGATAGCCCTTCTGCTTGTAGTAGTAGTGGTGGTGGTCCAATTAAAAATGTGAAAGTTGTTAAGACAGCTCCGGAAAAACCAACTGTGTGCCCTGAGAAATCGAAATCACAATTCCCCGAGGAGAGTGCAAGTGTGTCCGCGGTTGCCATGTGTGAGCCGGACCTAAATACTAGTGTACTGGAGGATCCTCCAAGTTCCAACATTTGTGTGCCCTCTGTAAATGTGGGGAAGGGCAGTCAACATCTTGCACACGTAATCATTGAGGATGCTTCTGGGGAATTGCACATGGAGGAGGAGGATATTTTAGCAGTTGAAGGCGCTAAGGATGATGAGGATGTTGATGATGAAGATGTTGGTGATGAGGATGTTGGTGATGAGAATGTCCTTTGTGTAAGTAAGGCAACAGCTGTTGCCCATGGTTTGAAAAAGGCAAAGCCCATTGTTGTCATCCTGGGACAAAAGACAAAAAAATCCACTTCTCATGTGTGGAATTATTTCCATCCCGATCCGGACAACAGTTGTCAAGCCATATGTGGCTTGACTATTAAACAGTCCTTTGATAGAGGAAGTAAGTATAACAGCTGTCACCCAGTTTCACAGCGGATCACTGACACCATGACGGCTGTGCTAGTATTAGATGGTGAAATAATAAAAAAATGAGGATGATAGTGTGGAAGAAGTGCAAAAGGAGGATGAGGGGGAAATTTGTGTCCTATCTGACGCTAATGTGGATGTTGATGATAAGGATGTGGTTTGCGTAAAGCAGCCACCAGTGGCAGCAGTTCTTGCTAATGATAAAAAGAAAGCCAGAAAAGCCACGTCTTGGGTGTGAAATTATTTGAATCTAAATTTAGTTGTGAAGGCATCTGTTCCATTTGTAAAGCCAAAGTTAGCAGAGGAAGGGACGTTAACCATCTAGGCACCTCCTCCCTGTTACGTCATTTGCAGCGAGTTCATGTAATTTGTTTAACAAAATTATAATTTGTAAATTAATAACAAGCAATCCAGTATCAGATACCAGCAGTTTGGACCATAACATGCAATCTCCACCACCAACACCCTCATCATCAACCTCCTCCTTAATAATTGAAGGTAGTCCTTCCAAAAAATGTTTTGTGGGGGCCCAAACAAACCAAGGAGTTCAGCCACGAAAGTGTCAGTCCTAGTGGCTAAAGTGCTTGGTTTGTTAAACTGTTAATATCCCACATAAGAGTGGGTGGGAGGGACAATTCCATCTTGTACCTCTTTCCTTTACATTTGGCACAATTTGGGGCATTGCTGACTGACATTATTATAGTTTATTAGCTGCCATCCTGTCTGCCACTGCTGTGTGGTAAAGTTTCATAGATGTCTGATATTTTTTTAAACAGCTTTTCGGGAAATAGATAGTTATCTCTGTCTACACTAACTTACCGCAGCTGGAATCTGTTCTGCGCATGGGCTGTTACATTTGTAAAGCCAGCGCATGTGCAGCACTGCCTACAGCGGCAGTAAGTTTCTGTCCCCCCCAAATCCCCCCCCCTCCACTCACCTCCCCCCCGTCCCCCACCTACCTGCCCGCTGCAGTGCCTCTGGCTCCTGGGGCTGTGCAGACACGTGTTCTCCCAGCAGCCCACAGTACAGTTTAGGAAAAAAAATATATATATATTTATTTTCTAAACTTTATTGTGTTCTGCTGGGAGAACACGTGTCTGCACAGCCCCAGGAGCCAGAGGAGAGACCAGAGCGCCGGAGGAAGACGTCGGGGGACCTCACCAGCTGGAAGCAGGTAAGTGTCACCTGCTATTCACCACCTCACAGTGGCGAATAGTAACTCCATCAATTTCCGAAAATACATAATTTTCGGAATTTGATGAATAGCATAATTTCCATATCCCCATACTAATGTACTAATGTACCCACACTAATATCCCCATACTAATGTACTAATGTACCCATACTAATGTACTAATGTACCCATACTAATGTACTAATGTACCCACACTAATGTACTAATGTACCCATACTAATGTACTAATGTACTAATGTACCTACACTAATATCCCCATACTAATGTACTAATGTACTAATGTATGGGGAGTGTGGAAATTAACGCAGGGGGACTTAGCAAGGGGATATCAGTGATATATCCTGTGCTTAGTGTGTTCATGAATACTAAAATAACATTAATTAAGAAAAATTTCCTTAAAAACGTTATTTTAGTGTTGATGAATATAGCACCCTATAGCACTGTACAGTATTTGCCTCTTTATAAAGGTATAGGGCTGTAGTTGCCTCTGTATAATACTATAGGACCTATAATCTTATACAGAGGTAAAGGCTGTAATTACAACTGTATAAAGCTATAGGACTGTAATTACCTCTGTATTAGGATATAGGGCTGTAATTACCTCTGTATTAGGATATAGGACTGCAATTACCTCTGTATAAATATATAGGACTTTAATTACCTCTGTATTAGGATATAGGGCTGTAATTACCACTTTATAGGCTACACTGCTGTCATTGCCTGTTATTACAGGTATTGCGCTGTGATTGCTTCTGTATAAGGATATAGGGTTGTAATTACCTCTGCATAAAGCTATAGGTCTGTAATTACCTCTGTATTAGGATATAGGGCTGTAATTACCACGTTATAGGCTATAGGGTTGTCATTGCCTGTTTATACAGCTATAGGACTGTCACTACTTATGTATAATGCAATAGGGCTGCAATTACCCCTGTATAAGGCTATAGGACTGTAATTATCTCTGTATAATGCTATAGGACTGTAATTATCTCTGTTTAATGCTATAGGGCTGTAATTGCCTCTGTATAATGCTATAGGGCTGTAATTACCTCTATAGGGCTGTAATTGCCTCTGTATAATGCTATAGGGCTGTAATTACCTCTGTAAAATGCTTTAGGGCTGTAATTGCCTCTGTATAATGCTAAAGGGTTGTAATTGCCTCTGTATAATGCTATAGGGTTGTAATTACCTCTGTATAATGCTATAGGGCTGTAATTACCTCTATAGGGCTGTAGTTACCTCTTGTCAGACTAGTAGAAATAAAACATTCGCAGTCATATACTGTATGCAAATAGCACGACTGCGGAAAGTGTTCTTGTGATAACTGACACAGCTTTAAACTTTCTATCGTCAGATGATAGATGTGACCCATAAACTTAAACTAAACTTAACTAAAATAAACACAGGAGACCAAGTTATGCCGTTTAAATTAATTGGTCAGCTTTATTTGGTTACAAAGGTAGACATGGTGGCAGGAGAAAGAACGGCAACTAACCCGCGTCCGCTTGTCTTAGGCCGGAAGTAGATCACAACTTGTGAGGGCCAACTATCCCAGACAAGGGTAGGGTGATCTTAAAAACTTGCAAAGGGCCAACTATCCCTTTCAGAGCAAGTGATGCGGCCCCAACACCCATGCCAATGCACCATTCATCCTGCTCGGTCGAGAGGTGCCGCTGACCCCAATAGGGTGAAATCAGCCTATCAGTGCATTGAAGGGGTGCGCACCGCTATTACTGCTGCAAGATGGACACTTCAATATTGCCGGTCTTTCCCTGCCAATGAAATAAAGCCGACACAAGACACAAGAGGGTAGGGAGGGTGGGAGATCAATTCAAAAGAGGCAGATTTTACCACAGTAGATTCTCTACACCCTCTCACTAACTCCGCCCCTAACCCAACGTCCTATCGCATCTGCCTATAACTGTAAACAAACATTTTTAACTTTATTAACCCCTCTATCCCTGACTAGAAGTTTATGTGCCGTCGGCTCTATTCCTAACCTCCGTTATATTAAACTTTCTATCGTCAGATGATAGATGTGACCCATAAACTTAAACTAAACTTAACTAAAATAAACACAGGAGACCAAGTTATGCCGTTTAAATTAATTGGTCAGCTTTATTTGGTTACAAAGGTAGACATGGTGGCAGGAGAAAGAACGGCAACTAACCCGCGTCCGCTTGTCTTAGGCCGGAAGTAAATCACAACTTGTGAGGGCCAACTATCCCAGACAAGGGTAGGGTGATCATAAAAACTTGCAAAGGGCCAACTATCCCTTTCAGAGCAAGTGATGCGGCCCCAACACCCATGCCAATGCACCATTCATCCTGCTCGGTCGAGAGGTGCCGCTGACCCCAATAGGGTGAAATCAGCCTATCAGTGCATTGAAGGGGTGCGCACCGCTATTACTGCTGCAAGATGGACACTTCAATATTGCCGGTCTTTCCCGCCACAGCGGCTCTCAGGAGAGAAGCAGCCCGCCACCATGCTAACCAACCAAACCCTTAAAAACTGCAAAAATATCTTCTAGAAACAAAAAATTACCCTCCTCAGTAAGATGAACTCCATCCCTGCGGAAAAGGTGGGCATCCTGAATCCGAATTAAAGGATGGTGCACCACTAGCCCTCCCATTTCCAGCACGTGCCTAGCCACCCATTTGTTAACCTTCCTCCTGGACCTGTCCAAAGCCACACTATTATAGCAATAGCGCCAGGAAAGCCTGGCGATGATAGGGGACCACACCAAAAGGCAGTTAGGCAATAACCGAACCACCTCTCTCAAGTCACGAACAATCGCATGGCGCAACTCTAAGGACGTTTGCTGACCCAAATCGTTGCCCCCGAGATGGATAATTAACACTAAAGGGGGACCAAATTCAGCTACTGCCCTGTGCAAGTTGCGCAACAAAGCTTCCCACAGCATGCCCCTCTGCCCCAACCACCTAACGCTCTCCCAACGTGGGAACACGGAGGCATCTTCAGCAAAGCGCGACTGCCCGGCCCAAAAAATAAAAGAGTGACCAATCAACCAAATGGGCCTAGCGTCCTGGAAACCTGCAAATATACAGAAATATAATAGATAAGTATATATGCAACATGTAAATCACGAAGGAGGAGTGGGAGGGTGGGAGGGGGGGAGGAAGACTTGACCCGAGGTGAAAACCTACAAAAAACCTGCTGGATCTTTTCTATATTTCATTCGTTCACATTAATATTATTTTAAGCTAAACGATCAATGTCCAAAGCAGGGAAAAAAACAGGGCAAAATCTCTCGGGACCCCCACCGGAAAGGCAGCGAGTTGGCCAAGGCACTCAAGTCCAAACGAATAAAGTATAACAATTTATGATTCCAGACGAACATAACTTCTGTAAGCATTGGACTTCCATCTTCCGAGAGCCTGGATCTCCTGTGAAGAAAGACCCGAGGAGGCCGCAAAAGTGGCGGCACCTATTCTAAAAGAATGGGTGCCGTAATCCGAAGGGGAAAGCCCGAGGTGCCGTATGCAGCGATGGAAGACCGATCTAAATTGGAATTTAGTCAAAGGACTTCCGTCCTCGTGCATAAGCCAAGCCCCCGGCCGCATTGGCCTGCAAAGAGTATATTGGGAGGCTAAGTGAACCGGACAAATCCCGTCATCAGGACAGGACTTCAGGGACACCCAGCGACCTCTACCCATCTGATCGGTCTTGGAACGCCGAATATGGCACAGCAGCGTATCACGCAGCAAAATGTGACAACGAAGCAGAGGGGGCTGAGCGCGGCGCGAAGACGCTACCAGCTCGCTGATGCGAAACGCCCCATGAAAGGCCATCGCAAAAGCGAGTCGGAATAACAGAACCTCGAATTGCGAAGAACAAATGCCCGTCAAACTTTCACCTAGACGCGCTAACAAATCAGGACCAATAGGACGACGTCGGTCATCCGCGGCAGGCCTGACGCGAGACCAACCCCTAAGGGCCCTTTGTATTAAAAAACCCTTAGTTATGTCCCTCCGCCCCGCTAGGCGCAAAAAGAACGAAATCCCAGCAAGCCTCTGGGCAACATAAGCCCGCGACCTGCCGGAATCGAACAAGAAACAAACAAAAGCAACCATATTAGTATCACGAGATTTACCTGACGAACTCCGCCCTTGCAAAAACTTCTCCCACTGTTGCCAAGATGTCTGGTAGGCCGTCAACGTCCGTGGGGCCACGGACCGACGTGCGAGATCTTCCATTCTGGTTTGATGATCTGCCAACAATGAAATGGACAAAGCTCACCTTTTAATGCCGCGTACGGGGCCAATTCGCGGAACCGTCGCCAATCCTGTCTGGAGAGCGCATCAGCAATGGAATTATCAGTACCCGGCACATGACGAGCTGTGAACAATATGTTAAACTGCAAAGCGCGCAGAACCAGCCAAGCAAGAAGCCGCAACACTGGCAGCGACGACGATCTTTGGTTATTGATCGCATGTACTACCCCCAGGTTATCGCACCAAAAAACTATGGAACGGTCGCGCAACCGCTGACACCATAGCTCTAATGCCACCACTATGGGAAACAGCTCCAGTAGGAGCAAGTTCTTGGTCAATCCTGCCTGCACCCATTCCGCCGGCCAAACTGAAAAACACCAATCTCCTCCCAAAAAAGATCCGAAACCTGATGATCCAGCAGCATCCGTGAAGAGCTGCAGGCAAGCATTAGGCTGAGGATCCGCAGGCCAGACGCGCACTCCATTAAAATCGACCAAAAAAAAAAAAAAAAACGTCCCAAACCGCCAGGTCCAGCTTTAGCTCAGACGACAGTCGCAGAAAATGGTGCGGGTGACGCAGCCCTACCAAAGCCCTCTGTAGCTTCCGACAGAAAATCTTCCCCATCGGGATAACTCGACACGCGAAGTTAAACAGCCCGAGCAGGGATTGACCTTGACGAAGAGTTACCTTTCCTCCTGCCAACGCTAGGAGGATAGTATCCTGCAAGCGACGAATCTTGTCCGGCGGCAGCCGGCAAAGACCCTCCAAGGTATCAATTTCAATACCCAAGAAAACCAGCTTAGTGGCTGGGCCCTCAGTTTTATCTTGCGCAATAGGTACTCCAAATTCCGAGAAGAGTGCTTGCAATGAAAAAAGGAGACGATTGCAGCGACGCGAGCCAGCTGGACCTACGCACAAGAAGTCATCCAAGTAATGGGCTATGCTCGTCTCCCCAGACCCCACCGCGACACACCAATGGAGAAAGGAACTGAAACGCTCGAAGAACGCGCAGGAAATAGAACAACCCATCGGAAGACATTTGTCCAGGTAATAGCCATCCGTCAACCGAAACCCCATGAAACGAAATGATTCAGGATGCAGGGGCAACAATCTGAAGGCGGACTCAATGTCCACTTTTGCCATGAAAGAACCCGGACCCGCTGCGCGAACCAAGGCTAACGCAGATTCGAATGACTGGTACTGTACGCGGCAGACCTCAACATCTATGGCGTCGTTAACCGACGTGCCTGACGGATGTGACAGGTGCTGAATTAAACGGTAACTCCCGGGGGCCTTCTTGGGGACAACACCCACAGGGGAAAGGACCAGATCGGGTATCGGAGGCTGCGGGAAAGGTCCAATCATGCGACCCAGCCCTACCTCCTTCATAACCTTATCCTTTAGTACGTGAGGTAAATCGCAGGCCGAGCGTAAATTCCTAGGGGACCCGGAACTGACAGGCCGTATTATTGGAAGCGAAAATCCTTCTGCAAAACCCTTACGCAAAAAGGCGGCGGCGTCCCGCACAGGATACCCGTCTAACCATTTTGCCATGGCATCCAGATGAATGGGGGTCAACGCTTTACTTTGAAGTTCCGGCCCCTGACCGTTTGGCAGAGGGTACTGCAGAGGAGGCCTGAGCTCCTCCTGGACCGCGGGAGCAGTCCTTACTGGGGTGTGCCGCGCCGCAGCGAAGGCACTGGTGTCGAAAGCGACACCTGTTACCAAGGGTACAATTCCCATTGTTGTATGCGTAACACTTCCGCTTGTTTTGCCCTCCATTGGCTGTCCTTGGTGCCGAGGGGGACGAGGGTTGAACTGGCCACCCAGGGGACTGATCGACAAGGACGCGTGTAGGCTGGGTCACCTCCATCCACACTTCAACATCTTTACAACCCAATTCCATGACCTTAACCCGATCTTGTTTTCGACGAAACTCTTCGTCGTATTGACGCCAAGCCGTACTGCGTGAGGCCTTGAATAGGCCATGTATCAGGTGTAAGTATCGTATTACGTTAAGGTACTCGGAAGGCCTGGTTTTGAGATAGCAAGTTGAAAACACGCAGAACCCAGATATCCAATTCGTGTAAGACTTAAAGGCCTCCAGACCAATACCCCCTTTTGCCTTTGCGGTCGCAGCAGCTTTCTTCGCCGTAGCTGTAAGGGTGAACATATCTACGTAGCGCCCTTTTTTGATCCGCTGCTTAACCCTGGTACGCATACCTCGAGTGACAGCTGTATTAGCGCAGTGTACAACATCCTCCGGACCCACTCCGCGATCTACACTGGTACTACTGCCAGAGGACCGTTCGCTAGAATGCCTGTGACGACGTGAGCGACGTCTGCGAGACCTCCTTGCCCTTTTACGCCTAGCCTTCCGCGAACTATCGCTTGAAGAGGAAGAGGAAATGGAAGTAGACCCGCAGTCAGACGTACTGTCACACTCACCAGAAGCACTGGCGAGGGCATTGGAAACTCCAGCGCCCGCGTTAGCTCCGACTTCCACCGTCGCACTTCTGGTCGGGGCTGCGACCACTGTTAACTCCTCCAGACTGTCGTCTGTAAAAGAAGAGACTGAGGCGGCATTGTGCGCATTGTCTGTGTCCGTAGCCTGATTGGGCTGAGGAAGGGAGATGGCAGAGGGAGAGAAAGAAACGGAAGGAGCTGCGGGCATGGGAGCGAGGGAAAGACCGCAAATCCTGCCTAATTGCTGCACCAGAGGGCCAAGCTGCGTCTGCACGGCGGACGCCACTGACGCAGAAGGGCCTCCAGTGTCAGCGTTTCCAGGCTGCTGGGTCAAAAGCGGTGTCAGTGCACCCACCACAGACACCAGCGGTCCGGCTATGGCACCAGCATCCAGCAACGGAGCACTCCCTGGTGCCGCAGGCCCTGCAGGCATAGCAGACGCCGGAGCAGCTGCCACCCCCGCAGGCCTGGAGGAGCTGGCTACTGCAGACATGGGGGACCCCATGTCTGCATCATTATGAACAGAGGGCAGCAGAAGAGGGGGCGGATTAACCTGCCTGTCACTATGCAGGCGTTGGCTCCGCCCCCTTCGTCTCCGCCCCCCGCCTGTATTAATGTGGGCCTGCGTGCAAGCCGGCGCCATGACAGGCATCCGGCCTGCACGCTTATGTGGCCGCTTCCGCCGCCCTTCCCCCCGGACTTCAGCCGGCTCCCTCTGAGCGGCCACCGGGGAAGAAGGGACGGGCAATGTGACTGCCCGCTGCTGGCCGCGAGAGCGGCCGGAGCGCGCACCCGCGACTCGCGCAGGCACTATAGTATGCCTGGCCGCCCCCGATCCCCGCCCGCCCTGGTCCCCAGTCGCACTAGTACTGGCGACCCGCGGGGAACCAGGTGCAGGCGGAGGCAGCACCTGTGGCGTCTCGCGGGACCGCCGCGGCCGCGTGCACGTGACCGCAGTGTTGTCCGCTAAGGGGCCCGCTGTACCTGACCCTCCCGAACGCCGGGAGGGCAGTACCTGAGGGAAATAAAGTGCGCCGGGCCCGCCACCGTCTGACAGACGGGCGGGTACCGAGCGCACGCGCTGGGGGCGGCTCATAGTGCAGGGAAGCAAGATAGGTAGGTAGAGAAAGAGAAAGAAAAGTTAGATAAGAAAAAAGAGTGTATATATAGGGAAAGTATAGAGAATAGAGTAGGGAAAGAGAAAGTAGGGATGAATAAAAACGATTATCCCAACAGACAGATCTGCTAATAAAGGAACTGCACTTCCCTGGTCGCAGATCAATTCAAAAGAGGCAGATTTTACCACAGTAGATTCTCTACACCCTCTCACTAACACCGCCCCTAACCCAACGTCCTATCACTACACCCTCTCACTAACACCGCCCCTAACCTAACGTCCTATCACTACACCCTCTCACTAACACCGCCCCTAACCTAACGTCCTATCACTACACCCTCTCACTAACTCCGCCCCTAACCTAACGTCCTATCACTACACCCTCTCACTAACTCCGCCCCTAACCTAACGTCCTATCACTACACCCTCTCACTAACTCCGCCCCTAACCCAACGTCCTATCACTACACCCTCTCACTAACTCCGCCCCTAACCCAACGTCCTATCGCATCTGCCTATAACTGTAAACAAACATTTTTAACTTTATTAACCCCTCTATCCCTGACTAGAAGTTTATGTGCCGTCGGCTCTATTCCTAACCTCCGTTATATTTATATGTGCTCTGTAATAAGCCTTTATATGTGCTCTCTAATACGCCTTTATATGTGCTCTGTAATACGCCTTTATATGTGCTCTGTAATACGCCTTTATATGTGCTCTGTAATACGCCTTTATATGTGCTCTGTAATACGCCTTTAGTTTATATGTGCTCTGAAATACGCCTTTACATGTGCTCTGTAATACGCTGTTATAACAGCGTATTACAGAGCACATATAAAGCAGAGCACATATAACAGCGTATTACAGAGCACATATATGTGCTCTGCTTTATATGTGCTCTGTAATACTACTTTATATGTGCTCTGTTACAAGCCTTTATATGTGCTCTGTAATACGCCTTTATATGTGCTCTGTTACAAGCCTTTATACGTGCTCTGTAATACACTGTTATATGTGCTCTGTAATACGCCTTTATATGTGCTCTGTAATACGCCTTTATATGTGCTCTGTAACAAGCCTTTATATGTGCTCTGTAATACGCCTTTATATGTGCTCTGTAGTACGCCTTTATATGTGCTCTGTAATACGCCTTTATATGTGCTCTGCATTATATGTGCTCTGTATAAGCCTTTATATGTGCTCTCTAATACGCCTTTATATGTGCTCTGCTTTATATGTGCTCTGTAGTACGCCTTTATATGTGCTCTGAAATACGCCTTTATATGTGCTCTGTAATATGCCGGCTCCAGGGCTCCACGCGGGGATATCGCAATACTTGCGTCATCCCGCACATGCTTAGTTGAGCCGGCCGGGAAAGAGACACAGCGCATCAGCACTAGGCTGATGCGCTGCTGTCTCTAGCGGGTGCGCCAGAGGGGGGAGTTAATGCTTCCCCTCTCCGGCCGATTAGATGTTTATACATCTCATCGGTAGTGCTTCCTGCCTTGCTTCGGTAAAGTGTTGCTATAATACATCTACCCCTATATGTGCTCTGTAATAGGCCTTTATATATGCTCTGTAATAAGCCTTTACATGTGCTCTGTAATAAGCCTTTACATGTGCTCTGTAATACGCCGTTATATGTGCTCTGTAATACGCCGTTATATGTGCTCTGTAATACGCCTTTATATGTGCTCTGTAATACGTCTTTATATGTGCTCTGTAATACGCCTTTATATGTGCTCTGTAATACGCCGTTATATGTGCTCTGTAATACGCCTTTATATGTGCTCTGTAATACGCCGTTATATGTGCTCTGTAATAGGCCTTTATATGTGCTCTGTAATACGTCTTTACATGTGCTCTGTAATACGCCTTTATATGTGCTCTGTAATACGCCGTTATATGTGCTCTGTAATACGCCTTTATATGTGCTCTGTAATACGCCTTTATATGTGCTCTGTAACACGCCTTTATATGTGGTCTGTAACACGCCTTTATATGTGCTCTGTAACACGCCTTTATATGTGCTCTCTAATACGCCTTTATATGTGCTCTGTAATACGCCTTTATATGTGCTCTGCAATATGCCTTTATATGTGCTCTGTAACACGCCTTTATATGTGCTCTGTAACACGCCTTTATATGTGCTCTGTAACAAGCCTTTATACGTGCTCTGTAATAAGCCTATATACGTGCTCTGTAATACGCCTTTATACGTGCTCTGTAATACGCCTTTATACGTCCTCTGTAATAAGCCTTTATACGTGCTCTGTAATACGCCTTTATACGTGCTCTGTAATACGACTTTATACGTGCTCTGTAATAAGCCTTTATACGTGCTCTGTAATACGCCTTTATACGTGCTCTGTAATACGACTTTATACGTGCTCTGTAATACGACTTTATACGTGCTCTGTAATAAGCCTATATACGTACTCTGTAATACGCCTTTATACGTGCTCTGTAATACGCCTTTATACGAGCTCTGTAATAAGCCTTTATACGTGATCTGTAATACGCCTTTATACGTGCTCTGTAATACGACTTTATACGTGCTCTGTAATACGCCTTTATACGTGCTCTGTAATAAGCCTTTATACGTGCTCTGTAATACGCCTTTATACGTGCTCTGTAATAAGCCTTTATACGTGCTCTGTAATATGCCTTTATACGTGCTCTGTAATAAGCCTTTATATGTGCTCTGTAATACACATTTATATGTGCTCTGTAATACGCCTTTATATGTGCTCTGTAATACGCCTTTATATGTGCTCTGCATTATATGTGCTCTGTATAAGCCTTTATATGTGCTCTCTAATACGCCTTTATATGTGCTCTGCTTTATATGTGCTCTGTAATACGCCTTTATATGTGCTCTGTAGTACGCCTTTATATGTGCTCTGTAGTACGCCTTTATATGTGCTCGGTAGTACGCCTTTATATGTGCTCTCTAATACGCCTTTATATGTGCTCTGTAATACTCCTTTATATGTGCTCTGTAATACGCCTTTATATGTGCTCTGTAATACGATGTTATATGTGATCTGTAATACGCTGTTGTATGTGCTCTGTAATACGCCTTTATATGTGCTCTGT
This sequence comes from Taudactylus pleione, assembly GCA_031769625.1. Classification (NCBI taxonomy): domain Eukaryota; kingdom Metazoa; phylum Chordata; class Amphibia; order Anura; family Myobatrachidae; genus Taudactylus; species Taudactylus pleione. The sequence continues at coordinate 1,938,115 of JAUIMM010000904.1, forward strand.
AATACGCCTTTATATGTGCTCTCTAATACGCCTTTATATGTGCTCTGTAATACTCCTTTATATGTGCTCTGTAATGCGCCTTTATATGTGCTCTGTAATACGCCTTTATATGTTCTCTGCATTATATGTGCTCTGTATAAGCCTTTATATGTGCTCTCTAATACGCCTTTATATGTGCTCTGCTTTATATGTGCTCTGTAATACGCCTTTATATGTGCTCTGTAGTACGCCTTTATATGTGCTCTGAAATACGCCTTTATATGTGCTCTGTAATATGCCGGCTCCAGGGCTCCACGCGGGGATATCGCAATACTTGCGTCATCCCGCACATGCTTAGTTGAGCCGGCCGGGAAAGAGACACAGCGCATCAGCACTAGGCTGATGCGCTGCTGTCTCTAGCGGGTGCGCCGGAGGGGGGAGTTAATGCTTCCCCTCTCCGGCCGATTAGATGTTTATACATCTCATCGGTAGTGCTTCCTGCCTTGCTTCGGTAAAGTGTTGCTATAATACATCTACCCCTATATGTGCTCTGTAATAGGCCTTTATATATGCTCTGTAATAAGCCTTTACATGTGCTCTGTAATAAGCCTTTACATGTGCTCTGTAATACGCCTTTATATGTGCTCTGTAATACGCCGTTATATGTGCTCTGTAATACGCCTTTATATGTGCTCTGTAATACGTCTTTATATGTGCTCTGTAATACGCCTTTATATGTGCTCTGTAATACGCCGTTATATGTGCTCTGTAATACGCCTTTATATGTGCTCTGTAATACGCCGTTATATGTGCTCTGTAATAGGCCTTTATATGTGCTCTGTAATACGTCTTTACATGTGCTCTGTAATACGCCTTTATATGTGCTCTGTAATACGCCGTTATATGTGCTCTGTAATACGCCTTTATATGTGCTCTGTAATACGCCTTTATATGTGCTCTGTAACACGCCTTTATATGTGGTCTGTAACACGCCTTTATATGTGCTCTGTAACACGCCTTTATATGTGCTCTCTAATACGCCTTTATATGTGCTCTGTAATACGCCTTTATATGTGCTCTGCAATATGCCTTTATATGTGCTCTGTAACACGCCTTTATATGTGCTCTGTAACACGCCTTTATATGTGCTCTGTAACAAGCCTTTATACGTGCTCTGTAATAAGCCTATATACGTGCTCTGTAATACGCCTTTATACGTGCTCTGTAATACGCCTTTATACGTCCTCTGTAATAAGCCTTTATACGTGCTCTGTAATACGCCTTTATACGTGCTCTGTAGTACGACTTTATACGTGTTCTGTAATACGACTTTATACGTGCTCTGTAATAAGCCTTTATACGTGCTCTGTAATACGCCTTTATACGTGCTCTGTAATACGACTTTATACGTGCTCTGTAATACGACTTTATACGTGCTCTGTAATAAGCCTATATACGTGCTCTGTAATACGCCTTTATACGTGCTCTGTAATACGCCTTTATACGAGCTCTGTAATAAGCCTTTATACGTGCTCTGTAATACGCCTTTATACGTGCTCTGTAATACGACTTTATAGTTATACGTGCTCTGTAATAAGCCTTTATACGTGCTCTGTAATACGCCTTTATACGTGCTCTGTAATACGCCTTTATACGTGCTTTTTAATACGCCTTTATACGTGCTCTGTAATACGCCTTTCTACGAGCTCTGTAATAAGCCTTTATACGTGCTCTGTAATACGCCTTGATACGTGCTCTGTAATACGACTTTATACGTGCTCTGTAATACGCCTTTATATGTGCTCTGTAATACGCATTTATATGTGCTCTGTAATACGCCTTTATATGTGCTCTGTAGTCCGCCTTTATATGTGCTCTGTAATACGCCTTTATACGTGCTCTGTAATAAGCCTTTATATGTGCTCTGTAATACGCCTTTATATGTGCTCTGTAATACAACGTTATATGTGCTCTGTAGTACGCCTTTATATGTGCTCTGTAATACGCCGTTGTATGTGCTCTGTAGTACGCCTTTATATGTGCTCTGTAATACAACGTTATATGTGCTCTGTAGTACGCCTTTTTACGTGCTCTGTAATACGCCTTTATATGTGCTCTGTAATACGCCTTTATATGTGTTCTGTAGTACACCATTATATGTGCTCTGTAATACGCCGTTATATGTGCTCTGTAATACGCCTTTTTATGTGCTCTGTAATACGGCTGTATATGTGCTCTGTAATACGCCGTTATATGTGCTCTGTAATACGCCTTTATGTGTGCTCTGTAATACGCCTTTATATGTGCTCTGTAATATGCCGTTATATGTGCTCTGTAATACACCTTTATATGTGCTCTGTAATACGCCGTTTTATGTGCTCTGTAATACGCCGTTATATGTGCTCTGTAATACGCCTTTATATGTCCTCTGTAACATGCCTTTATATGTGCTCTGTAATACGCCTTTATATGTGCTCTGTAATACGCTGTTATGTGTGCTCTGTAATACTCCTTTATATGTGCTCTGTAATACGCTGTTATATGTGCTCTGTAATACGCTGTTATATGTGCTCTGTAATACGCTGTTATATGTCCTCTGTAACACGCCTTTATATGTGCTCTGTAATACGCCTTTATATGTGCTCTGTAATACGCTGTTATTTGTGCTCTGTAATACTCCTTTATATGTGCTCTGTAATACGCTGTTATATGTGCTCTGTAATACGCCTTTATATGTGCTCTGTAATATGCTGCTATATGTGCTCTGTAATACGCCTTTATATGTGCTCTGTAATACGCTGTTATATGTGCTCTATAATACGCCTTTATATGTCCTCTGTATCACGCCTTTATATGTGCTCTGTAATATGCTGCTATATGTGCTCTGTAATACGCCTTTATATGTGCTTTGTAATACGCTGTTATATGTGCTCTGTAATACGCTGTTATATGTGCTCTGTAATATGCTGTTATATGTGCTCTGTAATACGCCTTTATATGTGCTCGGTAATATGCCTTTATATGTCCTCTGTAACACGCCTTTATATGTGCTCTGTAATACGCTGTTATATGTGCTCTGTATTACGCCTTTATATGTGCTCTGTAATACGCTGTTATATGTGCTCTGTAATACGCTGTTATATGTGCTCTGTAATACGCCTTTATATGTGCTCTGTAATACGCCTTTATATGTCCTCTGTAATAAGCCTTTATATGTGCTCTGTAATACGCCGTTCTATGTGCTCTGTAATAAGCCTTTATATGTGCTCTGTAATAAGCCTTTATATGTCCTCTGTAATACGCCTTTATATGTGCTCTGTAATACGCTGTTATATGTGCTCTGTAATACTCCTTTATATGTGATTTGTAATACGCTGTTGTATGTGCTCTGTAATACGCCTTTATATGTCCTCTGTAATACGCCTTTATATGTGCTCTGTAATACGCTGTTATATTTGCTCTGTAATACGCCTTTATATGTGCTCTGTAATACGCTGTTGTATGTGCTCTGTAATACGCCTTTATATGTCCTCTGTAATTCGCCTTTATATGTGCTCTGTAATACGCTGTTATATGTGCTCTGTAATACGCTGTTATATGTGCTCTGTAATACGCTGTTATATGTGCTCTGTAATACTCCTTTATATGTGCTCTGTAATTCGCCTTTATATGTGCTCTGTAATACGCTGTTATATGTGCTCTGTAATACGCTGTTATATGTGCTCTGTAATACGCTGTTATATGTGCTCTGTAATACGCTGTTGTATGTGCTCTGTAATATGCCTTTATATGTGCTCTGTAATATGCCTGTATATGTGCTCTGTAATACGCCTTTATATGTGCTCTGTAATACGTCTTTATATGTGCTCTGTAATACGTCTTTATATGTGCTCTGTAATACGCTGTTATATGTGCTCTGTAATACGCCTTTATATGTGCTCTGTAGTACGCCTTTATATGTGCTCTGTAATACGTCTTTATATGTGCTCTGTAATACGCTGTTATATGTGCTCTGTAATACGCCTTTATATGTGCTCTGTAATACGCTGTTGTATGTGCTCTGTAATACGCCTTTATATGTGCTCTGTAATACGCCTTTATATGTGCTCTGTAATACGCTGTTATATGTGCTCTGTAATACGCCTTTATATGTGCTCTGTAATACGCTGTTATATGTGCTCTGTAATACTCCTTTATATGTGCTCTGTAATACGCTGTTGTATGTGCTCTGTAATACGCCTTTATATGTGCTCTGTAATACGCCTGTATATGTGCTCTGTAATACGCCTTTATATGTGCTCTGTAATACGTCTTTATATGTGCTCTGTAATACGTCTTTATATGTGCTCTGTAATACGCTGTTATATTTGCTCTGTAATACGCCTTTATATGTGCTCTGTAGTACGCCTTTATATGTGCTCTGTAATACGTCTTTATATGTGCTCTGTAATACGCTGTTATATGTGCTTTGTAATACGCCTTTATATGTGCTCTGTAATACGCTGTTATATGTACTCTGTAATACGCCTTTATATGTGCTCTGTAATACGCCTTTATATGTGCTCTGTAATACGCCTTTATATGTGCTCTGTTAGAATTCCTGTCTTCAGATTGTAAACAGTAATATGAGAGTTAGATCAGCACAAAATTTAAACCGTTCTTTATGGGTTTATGGTAAAATGATACGGTGCGACTTACAGTTCAGGGGATGAGTTGTGTTAGTTCCTGTCCCTGGAACACTTGGTACAAAACAACCATTAAAGAACCTGCGTCTGCGGGGATAAAGACAGTCACAGTAGCCATTGGGTGTCTCAACGAGGCTGAAGCTCCTAATGATTGGGTGACCTCAGGAAGTGACAGCTATTTTTTGCAGATGAGCTGCTATAGGTAGACAGTGAAGATGCTGCTTTTCTCCAACTAGGCGCAAAGTCTAAAAAGAGAGGCTACCAGCGTGTACAGATGTGTCCACATACATGCGCCTATTTCCAAACTGCACCAAATATTCCCTTTTAGCACAGACTTTGCCCTGAGCCTTGCCATGCGTTCCACCACGCAGTTTTGAATATGGGTCTTAGGGCCTGATTCAGACCTGCTAGCAAGCGCATAGGGCTTGCAAGCGGGTCGATGGTCAGCCAGTGTGCACACGTGGCGTGAGCAATGCACTTGCGCGTGCCCCGGAGCGAGTGAGAACTTTACTTGCTCTGGGGCTCGCTACAAAACGGGGCGGCTGTTAATGTTGATCGACAGCTCGCCCCGGTTTGTAGGCGGGGGTGGTGGCTGGACAAATGGAGGCGTCCCCGAAGGAACGCCTGCCGTTTGTGGGCGGCCCTACTGACATCATTCGTGATGTCAGTAGTGAACTTCCTGCTCTATTAGAGCAAGAAGTTCACTCGGGCTTGCGGGAACCAAGACCCTACCACTTGGGTGTCGTCGCAAGCCCAATGGTCGCGATAATCGCGACCATTGCCAGGCCGCTCGCAAAAGCTGTGGGTTGTCATCCACAGCTGTGCGAGCGGCGCTCGCAAAAGCTGTGGGTGGTCACAGCTATGCGAGCGGCGCTCGCAAATAGCGAGCGCCTCTGAATCAGGCCCTTAGTCGCATCACTACTGAGACAAGAGGAGAATGCATGAGTACGATGGACTCTGACGCTGGGATTCAAACAGCCGCTGTGACCCTAAACTGGGAAAAAAGACATAAGACTGTGGACCGATATGAGTGAGTCGCGCCACGCAGCGTTGTGCTTAATCTGCAACATTATACCAAATCAATTGCGCCAAAAATACTCATCCGCAGCGCCCAGTACACTATAAGCGACTTTGGATGCAGCTACAATGCGAAACACACACTGAATTAAGAGTAGGAAAATCCGAGAATCGTTACCCAAGGCGGAGCATCTAAATTGCGCCATATATCACAAAACGGATGGGTGAATGAGGATAGCTATTTACTATAAGGTGCATGTAATATATTGTGAGCATGAACCTGGGCGCAGATTATATTTTAAATGAAAGGTAGGTTTATTAAATATAACAATAGTATCCAATGACGACAGAAATAATCAACATACTGTATGTATTATTAACAGATCATGTACATAAAGAGTGATAAGAAATAAATACAATAATATATAAAATGTTGTCTCTCTGCACCTTGCCGGCGTGTGCTTACAGCGCAGGTTTATGTAGCTGTTACGGCATTGTAAGTTGTCGTTCTGTTTCCTGTCCGTCCTGTCTTGAGTTAGGGTTAAGCTGTGGTTAGGTTTAGGCACAAAGGGGAGGTCTTAGGGTTAGTATTAGAGTTAAAATACAAAAAAAAGTGTCAACCATTTTTGTGTCGACCAAATATGTGTCAACAATTTGTCCCTGTCGACCATTTGTCCCTGTCGACCTTTTTGTACATGTGGACCTTTTGCATGTCGACCATTTGGTGTCGACCTATGAATTGCCGACATTTTTTTCAGTCAACCTTTTGTCTCTTTCGACCTTTTCCTCTGTTGACCTATTGCATGTCGACCATTTGGTGTCGACCTATGAATTGCCGACCTTTTAACGTTCGATCTTTTATACCTCTGTAATGTTTATACCACTTAATGATGTAAATCGGTCGCCACTATATGTTTGTCCAGGGTTGGGTACAAAATGTTGACAGTCACAAAGTCCATAATAAATAAAGTTACATGGTCATAATGTCAACATTGACCATGTAGATAGTGATGAAATGTTGACATGATAGAATGTCGTCATTACGTCCTGGTAGCCCCACGATGCCTTATCTTCTGCTGGCAGATACAGTGACTCCAGATGCGTCTTCCGAGTCCCACGGTCATGTGACTAACCTCCGCCGCGACCCTAACTTCCCCCCTGCAGCCTAACCCTAACCCCCACCCACAACTTAAATCTAACCTCCTCCCCTGCATCCTAACCCTAATCTCCCCCCTGCAGTCTAACCCTAATGTCCTCACACAGCCTAACCCTAACCTCCTCACACAGCCTAACCCTAACCTCCTCACACAGCCTAACCCTAATCTCCCCCCTGCAGGCTAACCTTAACCTCCTCACATAGTCTAACCCTAATCTCCCCCTGCAGTTAACCCTAATCTCCCCCTTGCAGCATAAACCTAATCTCCCCCCACAGCCTAACCCTAACCTCCTCACACAGTTTAACCCTAATCTCCCCCATGCAGCCTAAACCTAATCTCCCCCCACAGCCTAACCCTAACCTCCTCACACAGTCTCACCCTAATCTCCCCCCTGCAGCCTAACCCTAACCTCCTCACACAGCCTAACCCTAACCTCCTCAGACAACCAAAACCTAATCTCCCCCCTGTAGCCTAACCCTAATCTCCTCACACAGCCTATCCCTAATCTCCACCCTGCACCCTAACCCTAACCTCCTCACACAGACTAACCCTAACCTCCTCACACAGCCTACCCTAACCTCCTTACACAGCCTAACCCTAACCTCCTCACACAGCCTAACCCTAATCTCCACCCTGCAGCCTAACCCTAACCTCCTCACACATCCTAACCTTAATCTCCCCCCTGTAGCCTAACCCTAACCTCCTCACACAGCCTAAACCTAATCTCCCCCCTGTAGCCTAACCCTAACCTCCTCACACAGCCTAACCCTAATCTCCTCACACAGCCTAACCCTAATCTCCCCCCTGTAGCCTAACCCTAATCTCCTCACAAAGCCTAACCCTAATCTCCCCCCTGTAGCCTAACCCCAACCTCCTCACACAGCCTAACCCTAATCTCCCCGAAGTAGCCTAACCCTAACCTCCTCACACAGCCTAACCCTAACCTCCTAACACAGCCTAACCCTAAACTCCTCACACAGCCTAACCCTAATCTCCACCCGGCAGCCTAACCCTAACCTCCTCACACAGCCAAACCCTAACCTCCCCCTGCAGCCTAACCGTAACCTCCTCACACAGCCTAACCCTAACCTCCTCACACAGACTAACCCTAATCTCCCCGACAGCCTAACCCTAACCTCCTCACACAGTCTAACCCTAATCTCCCCCTGCAGCCTAACCCTAATCTCCCCCCTGCAGCCTAACTCTAATCTCCTCACACAGCCTAACCCTAACCTCCTCACACAGACTAACTCTAATCTCCCCCTGCAGCCTAACCCTAACCTCCTCACACAGCCTAACCCTAATCTCCCCCCTGTAGCCTAACCCTAACCTCCTCACACAACCTAACCCTAACCTCCTAACACAGCCTAACCCTAAACTCCTCACACAGCCTAACCCTAATCTCCACTCGGCAGCCTAACCCTAACCTCCTCACACAGCCTAACCCTAACCTCCCCCTGCAGCCTAACCCTAATCTCCCCCCTGCAGCCAAACCCTAATCTCCTCACACAGCCTAACCCTAACCTCCTCACACAGACTAACTCTAATCTTCCCCTGCAGCCTAACCCTAACCTCCTCACACATCCTAACCCTAATCTCCCCCCTGCATCCTAACCCTAATCTCCCCCATGCAGCCTAACCCTAATCTCCTCACACAGCCTAACCCTAATCTCCACCATGCAGCCTAACCCTAACCTCCTCACACAGACTAACCCTAACCTCCTCACACAGCCTAACCCTAACCTCCTCACACAGCCTAACCTTAATCTCCACCCTGCAGCCTAACCCTAACCTCCTCACACATCCTAACCTTAACCTCCTCACACAGCCTAACCCTAACCTCCTCACACATCCTAACCCTAATCTCCCCCTGCATCCTAAACCTAATCTCCCCCATGCAGCCAAGCCTTAATCTCCTCACACAGCCTAACCCTAATCTCCACCCTGCAGCCTAACCCTAACCTCCTCACACAGACTAACCCTAACCTCCTAACACAGCCTAACCCTAAACTCCTCACAAAGCCTAACCCTAATCTCCACCCGGCAGCCTAACCCTAACCTCCTCACACAGCCTAACCCTAACCTCCCCCTGCAGCCTAACCGTAACCTCCTCACACAGCCTAACCCTAACCTCCTCACACAGACTAACCTTAATCTCCCCGACAGCCTAACCCTAACCTCCTCACACAGTCTAACCCTAATCTCCCCCTGCAGCCTAACCCTAATCTCCCCCCTGCAGCCTAACTCTAATCTCCTCACACAGCCTAACCCTAACCTCCTCACACAGACTAACTCTAATCTCCCCCTGCAGCCTAACCCTAACCTCCTCACACATCCTAACCCTAATCTCCCCCCTGCATCCTAACCCTAATCTCCCCCATGCAGCCTAACCTTAATCTCCTCACACAGTCTAACCCTAATCTCCACCCTGCAGCCTAACCCTAACCTCCTCACACAGACTAACCCTAACCTCCTCACACAGACTAACCCTAAAATCCCCCGACAGCCTAACCCTAACCTCCTCACACAGCCTAACCCTAATCTCCCCCCTGTAGCCTAACCCTAATCTCCTCACACAGCCTAACCCTAATCTCCACCCTGCAGCCTAACCGTAACCTCCTCACACAGACTAACCCTAACCTCCTCACACAGACTAACCCTAATATCCCTGACAGCCTAACCCTAACCTTCTCACACAGTCTAACCCTAATCTCCCCCTGCAGCCTAACACTAATCTCCCCCCTGCAGCCTAACCATAATCTCCTCACACAGCCTAACCCTAACCTCCTCACACAGCCTAACCTTAATCTCCACCCTGCAGCCTAACCCTAACATCCTCACACAGCCTAACCCTAATCTCCTCACACAGCCTAACCCTAACCTCCTCACACAGCCTAACCCTAACCTCCTCACACAGCCTAACCTTAATCTCCACCCTACAGCCTAAACCTAACCTCCTCACACATCCTAACCCTAACCTCCTCACACAGCCTAACCCTAATCTCCCCCCTGCAGCCTACCCCTAACCTCCTCACACAGCCTAACCCTAACCTCCTCAGACAACCTAAACCTAATCTCCCCCCACAGCCTAACCCTAACCTCCTCACATAGCCTAACCCTAACCTCCTCACACAGCCTAACCCTAACCTCCTTACACAGCCTAACCCTAACCTCCTCACACAGCCTAACCTTAATCTCCCCCCTGCAGCCTAAACCTAATCTCCCCCCACAGCCTAACCCTAACCTCCTCACACAGCCTAACCCTAATCTCCCCCCTGCAGCCTAACCCAAACCTCCTCACACAGCCTAACCCTAACCTCCTCAGACAACCTAAACCTAATATCCCCCCTGTAGCCTAACCCTAATCTCCTCACACAGCCTATCCCTAATCTCCACCCTGCACCCTAACCTTAACCTCCTCACACAGACTAACCCTAACCTCCTCACACAGCCTACCCTAACCTCCTTACACAGCCTAACCCTAACCTCCTCACACAGCCTAACCCTAATCTCCACCCTGCAGCCTAACCCTAACCTCCTCACACATCCTAACCTTAATTTCCCCCCTGTAGCCTAACCCTAACCTCCTCACACAGCCTAAACCTAATCTCCCCCCTGTAGCCTAACCCTAACCTCCTCACACAGCCTAACCCTAATCTCCTCACACAGCCTAACCCTAATCTCCCCCCTGTAGCCTAACCCTAATCTCCTCACACAGCCTAACCCTAATCTCCCCCCTGTAGCCTAACCCTAACCTCCTCACACAGCCTAACCCTAATCTCCCCCCTGTAGCCTAACCCTAACCTCCTCACACAACCTAACCCTAACCTCCTAACACAGCCTAACCCTAAACTCCTCACACAGCCTAACCCTAATCTCCACTCGGAAGCCTAACCCTAACCTCCTCACACAGCCTAACCCTAACCTCCCCCTGCAGCCTAACCCTAATCTCCCCCCTGCAGCCAAACCCTAATCTCCTCACACAGCCTAACCCTAACCTCCTCACACAGACTAACTCTAATCTTCCCCTGCAGCCTAACCCTAACCTCCTCACACATCCTAACCCTAATCTCCCCCCTGCATCCTAACCCTAATCTCCCCCATGCAGCCTAACCCTAATCTCCTCACACAGCCTAACCCTAATCTCCACCATGCAGCCTAACCCTAACCTCCTCACACAGACTAACCCTAACCTCCTCACACAGCCTAACCCTAACCTCCTCACACAGCCTAACCTTAATCTCCACCCTGCAGCCTAACCCTAACCTCCTCACACATCCTAACCTTAACCTCCTCACACAGCCTAACCCTAACCTCCTCACACAGCCTAACCCTAACCTCCTCACACAGCCTAACCCTAACCTCCTCCCATGACCTTTCGACTACATCCTGTTTGTCCAGGTATTTCTGACAGGGACATTTATTATTCTTAATATTTCTTAATTATGCTGCACAGGTAAAAGGGCTGAAACCCATGACGGGTAATTTCTGCTGTTGGGAAACATCTGCGCAAAACAAGCTTTCAACCCGCCATGCTCTTTAATTTCCTAATGTGGTGATGTGCGTTGCACAGCAGGAGGAATGGAGGTACTCCTAGCGTAGTACGGAGCAGGTGCAGCGCAGTGCGCCTCATTTTGCTGCGCTGTGCAGAGACGAGCTTTCAGTTTGCAGAGGAAAATGATTGAAATGAGATAAAGGTGTTTGAGGTCACTTCCACGCCACAGAGATGCACTTCTTACTAGTGTCAGCGGCAGTGGTGACCGTCGGTAAGTAGGCATCTGCGTGAATGCCACTGGACAGACCATCAGATACTGGTGTAAAACCAGGACACTTTGCAGGGAGGATCACGTGACCTCCTGATTCTACCTCCCTGTAACCAATCAAAATCCTTTCACTACAAAAGTATAGGAAATGTGCGGCTGCTATGCATTAAATCATTATATTTTATTCTATACCCCAGTTCATAGGCAAACGCAGGGGGGGTTTCCGTCTGCCTGGAATCCCCCCTCCCCAGCCCACACCATGACCACAATAAAAATAGTAATATAATAGAATGTTACTAGTGCTGCATGTTCTTCTCAGTATCACAAATGAAATAATTAGCGCCACCTGTGGATCTTTTAACATGTGTCAGCCAGTAATAAATAACCTGTGCACCAACTAGGAGATGTGGAAAACATGCACTGTTAGAGATGCACTGCTATAGAGCTCAATATGTACATATATGTCCAGGGCAGTGCTGGGTTATTCTGCTGCTCCCAGACTCCCGGACTTGCTCCCATGCCCTGGAATGGTGCCCACATCTAAAATAAATACATTCAGCTCAGGCAAGATGGACCTCCTGCCGCAGCTAATGACTTATTGTAATTGCTGGTCCTGTATATGCTGGGATTATTACACACAATATCAGTGGCGTAACTTCATTCCAGGTGCCCAGAGGCAAGATAAATGTTGGTGCCCCCCCAAATTAAAATGTACCACCCCCCCAGCACCTATGCCAGCCCCAGCTGCCGCCCCCCTACGCAGTTCCCCCAGTAGAGGTCCCCCTATGCAGTACCGCCTATGTAGTGCCCCCCAATAATGGTCCCCCTATGCAGTACCTCCAGTAGTGGTCCCCCTTTGCCGTGCCCCCAGTAGTAAGGGCCCCAGTAGTGCCCCCAGTAGTAAGCCCCCTGTAGTGCTCCCAGCAGTAAGCCCCCTGTAGCAAGTCCTCAGTAATGCCCCCTGTAGTAAGCCCCCAGTAACGCCCCCTGTAGAAATTCCCCTGTAATAAGCCCCCAGTAGTAAGCTCCCAGTAATGCCCCTTGTAGTAAGCCCCTGCAATGCCCCCTGCAGTAAGCCCCCTGTAATATGCCCCCATAATGCCCCCTGTAGTGAGCCCCCAGTAATGCCCCCTGTAGTGAGCCACCAATAATGCCCCCTGTAGTGAGCCCCCAGTAAGCCCCCTGTAGTGAGCCACCAATAATGCCCCCTGTAGTGAGCCCCCAGTAATGCCCCCTGTAGTGAGCCCCCAGTAATGCCCCCTGTAGAAAGCTCCCTGTAATGCCCCCTGTAGGAAGCTCCCTGTAATAAGCCCCCAGTAATGCCCCCTGTAGTGAGCCACCAATAATGCCCCCTGTAGTGAGCCCTTAGTAATGCCACCTGTAGTGAGCCCCCAGTAATGCCCCCTGTAGTAAGCCCCCTGTAATAAGCCACCTGTAATGCCCCCTTTAGTCAGCCACCAATAATGCCCCCTGTAGTGAGCCCCCAGTAATTCCCCCTGTAGAAAACCCCCTGTAATAAGCCCCCAGTAATGCCCCCTGTAGTAAGCCCCCGCAATGCCCCCTGTAGTAAGCCCCTTGTAATAAGCCTCCAGTACTGCCCCATGTAGTGAGCCCCCAGTAATGCCCCCTGTAGTGAGCCCCCAGTAATGCCCCCTGTAGTGAGCCACCAATAATGCTCCCTGTAGCGAGCCCCCAGTAATGCCCCCTGTAGTGAGCCCCCAGTAATGCCCCCTGTAGTGAGCCACCAATAATGCCCCCTGTAGTGAGCCCCCAGTAAGCCCCCTGTAGTGAGCCACCAATAATGCTCCCTGTAGCGAGCCCCCAGTAATGCCCCCTGTAGTGAGCCCCCAGTAATGCCCCCTGTAGTGAGCCACCAATAATGCCCCCTGTAGTGAGCCACCAATAATGCCCCCTGTAGTGAGCCCCCAGTAATGCCCCCTGTATTGCCCCCTGTAGTGAGCCCCCAGTAATGCCCCCTGTAGTGAGCCCCCAGTAATGCCCCCTGTAATGCCCCCTGTAGTGAGCCCCCCCGCGAACGCACACACATACAAAAAACAAAACAAGAAGAAACCAATACTTACCTGAAACCCCGCTCCACTGATGCTGCCTTCCGGCGCCCACTCCTCGGAAATATAGGAGTGATGTCATGATGTCACTCCCATAGTGCATTGCGGGACCCAGAAGCGGAGCTCAGGAGTGAGCTCCGTTCCTCCGGTTACCGCCGGGGGAAAGAAGGAGCCGGGCGCCCGTTGGTAACACACTCAGCGGGCGCCCGCCAAATAGGGGGTGCGACCGAACTCCCCTTATTGACTCCGCTGGAGGTGGAGCACGATCAGTGGCGCTCCATCTCCATAGCAGTGCCCGGAACGGACCGTGGGACAATGGAGCCAGGTGCCCCCTTAAGCGCTGGAGCCCGGCGGCAAATGACTCCATTGTCTCCGGGAGTTCCGCTACTGCACAATACACTTTGTATGACGCATATTAAAGCTGGATAAGTACTAATTCTACCCTCTTCATGGACTGGCCACACTCACTCTAAAATCAGGCATTTGGAAACCCCTCTCTAGAAATCCTGCATTTGCCACTGCAGTTATCGCAGACTTTCACAGGCAAATGTACAAAACTTTCCAGAATCCATTTAAATAGTGATCCATTGCAGAGCATACATACTGTATATACTCAGCGTCATTGGTGCACCACCTGTTGTAGTGTAACAGTCCAGCATTTATGCTTTGATAATAAAAGATAATACTAGTGGTGAAACATCTTAGCAGACATGTGCGGTATCTGTTTGAACACTAGGTGGCGCCATGCCATCTATTCTTCTCCTTGGATAGTTGCTGGCTAAAGGCCGGATTCAATTAGACGCTATAAATCAATAGATTCTCGCCGGTGAATTTATCGCACTTATCGCCAGTTTTGGTGCGATACTTTTGCCTATTCTGGCAATGCATGCTCCCGTTTTTTGGCAAATCCAGGCGAAAACACATACGTGCGATAATTTTTCATAGTGAAGCCTACAATTTCTCCACATTTTGGGAAATCAGTCTGTACCCCAAAAAAAGCCTATTTGACATAGGAAATCAATATAAAAGTGTACTGAAGGTCGTAATAAATGTATTTGGCTTCTTAAATTGTGTCAATTGGCTGTTATATGCGTATTTGTATAAGTGTTGAAAAATTATAAAAAGTAATATTTTTTGGAGAATATAACTGCTGGACGTAAATTGGGGGGTGCATTAAAATGGGTGCAAGTATATTTTGTGTCTATAAAGTGCACTTAAATGTTTAAAAAAATATATACCTGCTGCAGCCACCTACATTGTTTAAAACACCTGTCCCATTGATACAGCTCCCCAAAATACCAGGCCCACTACTTTAAACCTATTTTCCACTACTTTTATTTTTTTTACCCAAAATTGACATGTCATTTTTGACCAAATTACGCTAATTAAAAATTTTAAAGAGTTCTGAAACAAATCTCCACATTTTTAGCCAAAAATATGGATTTAGCATTTTTTTTTCACCTATTCTGAGATGGTGAAAACTTATCGCCGGTTTCGGTCTATGTAATTATCGTACATGTGATCATTTAATTGCCAGATTTCAACATTTTCACCAAAGCGATAATTTATTGGGAAAATGGAGCTTATCACACCTAATTGAATCGGGCTCTTTAGTTGGAAAGATTGTTATCTGTATATCAATAAGTTATTAGTGCTGTATGATTTTCTGGTTATTTCATACTGCGGTGACCGAATTCTCTATGAGTAGACACCTAGGTTCCTCTAGCTACTTATCTGTGGCTCATGTACTGTAAGAAAGTGGGAATGTATCATACACCTGTGTAACATGTCCGATTCCGTGCTTCTCACTGTTACGTGTCTGCGTTACTCTTACACTTAGCTCTAACTTCAAAAAATGTTTATTTAATTGTGCCTGATATAAGGGACACATGTTCTAATTTTGTACCCGTCTCATCCATTTACATCCCCAACCCAAAGATATCAGGGGCAAAGCACAGTACCATGTTATAAATTAGGGACATTCTACTCCATCTTTTGTCAGATCCCCATCTGGCTCCCCCTTCAGTTCCACCCCAGAATGACATCACACTACATACACAATGATGCAATGCTGGTACCACCACTGAATGACATCACGTCACATCCACAATGATGCAATGCTGGTAGCACCACTGAATGACATCACACCACATCCACAATGATGCTATGCTGGTACCACCACTGAATGACATCACACCACATCTCAATGATGCTATGCTGGTACCACCACTGAATGACATCACACCACATACAGAATAATGCAATGCTGCTACCACCCCTGAATGACATCACACCACATACACAATGATGCAATGCTGCTACCACCCCTGAATGACATCACACCACATACACAATGATGCAATGCTGGTACCACCACTGAATGACATCACGTCACATCCACAATGATGCAATGCTGGTACCACCACTGAATGACATCACACCACATCTCAATGAAGCAATGCTGGTACCACCACTGAATGACATCACACCACATCTCAATGATGCAATGCTGGTACCACCACTGAATGACATCACACCACATCCACAATGATGCTATGCTGGTACCACCACTGAATGACATCACACCACATCCACAATGATGCTATGCTGGTACCACCACTGAATGACATCACACCACATACACAATGATGCAATGCTGCTACCACCCCTGAATGACATCACACCACATCCACAATGATGCTATGCTGGTACCACCACTGAATGACATCACACCACATACACAATGATGCAATGCTGCTACCAACACTAAAAGAAAAATGATAGTATAAAAAATATTGCTTTATAAAGAACATAGAAGACAAAAATATCATTAATACATTTGTTTAGAAAAAATAAGAATGAAATATCTTTGCGTGTCCTCCTTACTAGTATATGAAGCAGGATCAATTCTTTCTTATGTATAGCGTTATATACAAGGCACGTCTGTGTAGTACATAACCTCTGCTTGATATAATGTATTATGTGGAAGCAAAAATTAAACTACAAGCCAAAGAGCTTTTATACACACAAATCATTAATCCTTGTTCCCAATGATGTCATCCTGTAATTCCATACACAGTGTTATTTATTGCAGCCATAACGTAAAGCTGCATACACGGTATCATTATAGTTCATATCGTTCAATATCGTTCCGTGTGTATACAAGACATCGCTAACGATACGCTCTCCCGCAGATCGTTCACAATATCTTTCATCGGCTGTACTTGTAGGGCAACCTGCCAATAACGGCAGATCCTGCAAGTTAGGGGATGCAGCCTGTGACGTCACTAAACGATTAGAGATGTGCGCCAACCCCGTGTTTTGGTTTTGGTTTTGAATCTGGATCTCCCCTGGTTTTGGATCTGAATCTGGTTTGGATCTTTTTCCTTGGTGTTTTGTTTTTAGGTTTTGGTTTTGGTTTTGGATCTGTATTGTTTCCAAAAAATTATATAGGGGTCTAGTTACTAAACAGTGTTAGGAGACAGAGTGAAAAGTGATAAGTCTGTGATAAGGTGCCAGCCAATCAGCTCCCAACAGTCATCTCATAGGCTGTGTTTGAAAAATGACAGTTGGGAGCTGATTGGCTGGTACCTTATCACAGACTTATCATTTTCACTCTGTCTCCTGACACTGCTTAGTAAATAGAATCCACAAACAGCTAAAACCACATAATTTGGGCCTATTTTTGTTCCTACAGTATTATTAATCTTAATAACAATGATTTTCAGGCATTTCTAGGCATTTTAACCACCTCACAGCTCACAATATTGATTTCACTATTTGTCATCAATATAGGCCAAAGGCTGCAGCGAGCTGGCTGGCTAAAGTAGCGACAGAGCATCGGCACAAACGCACGGCAGTTTAACAAAATATCAGATGTCTATGAGACATTGCCATACAGCAGTGGCAGACAGGATGGCAGTTTAATAAACTATAATAATGTCAGTCGGCAATGCCCAAAATTGTGCCAAATCTAAAGGAAAGAGGTACAAGATGGAATTGTCCCTCCCACCCACTCTTATGTGGGATAGTAAAAAGGACATACACAGTTTAACAAACCAAGCACTTTAGCCACTAGGACTGACACTTTCGTGGCTGAACTCCTTGGTTTGTTTGGGCCCCCACAAAACATTTTTTGGAAGGACTACCTTCAATTATTAAGGAGGAGGTTGATGATGAGGGTGTTGGTGGTGGAGATTGCATGTGCTGGTCCAAACTGCTGGTATCTGATACTGGATTGCTTGTTATTCATTTACACATTATAATTTTGTTAAACAAATTACATGAACTCGCTGCAAATGACGTAACAGGAAGGAGGTGCCTAGATGGTTAACGTCCCTTCCTCTGCTAATTTTGGCTTTACAAATGGAACAGATGCCTTCACAACTGTTGTCTGAATTTAGATTAAAATAATTTCACACCCAAGACGTGACTTTTTTGGCTTTTTTATCATTAGCAAGAACTGCTGCCACTGGTGGCTGATTTACGCAAACCACATCCTTATCATCAACATCCACATTAGTGTCAGATATGACACAAATTTCCCCCTCATCCTCCTTTTGCACTTCCTCCACACTATCATCCTCATTTTCTATTACTTCACCATCTAATACTAGCACAGCCGTCATGGTGTCAGTGATCCGCTGTGAACCTGGGTGACAGCTGTTGTACTTACTTCCTCTATCAAAGGACTGTTTAATAGTCAATTATTTTTTTAATTACTACTAGTAGTAGTCTTCTTGGTCCCTTTCTGGGATGAAGATCCACCCCCAGCAGCAGCAACAGGCGTAGCACTCAAGGAACCTTCTGAGGAATCACGGATAGGAGAGGATTAAGTCATGCTTATGAAATTGGATGCAGGACTACTTCCAATCGCGAATGAGGATGTTGATGATGATGCAGGTGTTGGTGGTGGAGGTTGCAGGCGCTTGGATCCAGATAGAAGGGAGCAGCTAGGTGACACTGGACTGATTGTTGTTCGGTTTTTTACCCCAAAGTTTTAGAATTTGAAATACCCTTTCCAATTTGATGAATGCGCTGCAAGTGACGTAACATGGAGGAGGTTCCAAGTTGGTTAAGGGCCTTACCTCTACTCACTGTTACTTTGCAATTGTTACAAATGGCTTGGCAATGGTTGTCCTGATTTGGGTCAAATAATTCCACACATGAGAAGTGGATTTTTTGGTCCTTTCCCCAGGCATGACAACAATGGGATTTTTCCCACCATGGGCAACAACTGTTGCCTGATTTACAGTTTTTACACAAACATCCTCACCATCAACATTCTCATCATCATCATCAACATCCTCATCATCCTTGTTGTTATCGCCAACTAGATATACAGTCAGGTCCATAAATATTGGGACATT
The DNA here is from genome assembly GCA_031769625.1 of Taudactylus pleione. NCBI lineage: Eukaryota > Metazoa > Chordata > Amphibia > Anura > Myobatrachidae > Taudactylus > Taudactylus pleione. The sequence goes on from JAUIMM010000904.1 coordinate 1,957,151, forward strand.
GACAGAATTTTCAGATTTTGTCCTCTATTCACCACCACAATGGCTTTGAAATGAAACAAACAAGATGTGATTTAACTGCAGACTTTCAGATTTAATTTGAGGGTAATTACATCCAAATCAGGTGAATGGTGTAGGAATTACAATGGTTTCTATATGTACCCCCACTTTTTAAGGGGCCAAAAGTAATGGGACAAATTAAACAATCCTAAATCTAACTTTCACTTTTTAATACTTTGTTGCAAATCCTTTGCAGGCAATTACAGCCTGAAGTCTGGAACGCATAGACATCACCAGAAGCTGGGTTTCATCCCTGGTGATGCTCTGCCAGGCCTCTACTGCAAATGTCTTCAGTTCCTGCTTGTTCTTGGGGCATTTTCCCTTCAGTTTTGTTTTCATCAAGTGAAATGCATGCTCAATCGGATTCAGGTCAGGGGATTGACTTGGCCATTGCATAACATTCCACTTTTTAGCCTTAAAAAACTCTTTGGTTGCTTTTGCAGAATGCTTCGGGTCCTTGTCCATCTGCACTCTGAAGCGACATCCAATGAGTTCTGAAGCATTTTACTGAATATGAGCATATAATATTGCGCGAAACACTTCAGAATTCATTCTGCTGCTTTTTTGTCAGCAGTCACATCATCAATAAATACAAGGGAACCAGTTCCATTGGCAGCCATACATGCCCACGCCACGACACTACCACCACCATGCTTCACTGATGAGGTGGTATGTTTTGGATCATGAGCAGTTCCTTTCCTTCTCTTCTCTTCCCATCACTCTGGTACAAGTTGATCTTTGTCTCATCTGTCCATAGGATGTTTTTCCAGAACTGCAATGGCTTTTTTAGATGTTGTTTGGCAAACTCTAATTTGGTCTTCCTGTTTTTGTGGCTCACCAATGGTTTGCATCTTGTGGTGAACCCTCTATATTCACTCTTGTGAAGTCTTCTCTTGATTGTTGTCTTTGACACATATACATCTACCTCCTGGAGAGTGTTCTTGATTTGGTCAACTGTTGTGAAGGGGTTTTTCTTCACCAGGGAAATAATTCTTCTGTCATCCACCACAGTTATTTTCCGTGGTCTTCCGGGTCTTTTGGTGTTGCTGAGCTCTCCAGTGCGTTCTTTCTTTTTAAGAATGTTCCAAACAGTTGATTTGGCCACACCTAATGTTTTTGCTATCTCTCTGATGGGTTTGTTTTGATTTTTCAGCCTAATGATGGCTTGCTTCACTGATAGTGACAACTCTTCGGATCTCATATTGAGAGTTGACAGCAACTGATTCCAAATGCAAATGTCACACCTAGAATCAACTCCAGATCTTTTACCTGCTTAATTGATAATGAAATAACGAGGGAATAGCCCACACCTGTCCATGAAATAGCTTTTGAGTTGATAGTCCCATTACTTATGGTCCCTTAAAAAGTGGGAGGCACATATTGAAACTGTTGTAATTCCTACACCGTTCACCCGATTTGGATGTAATTACCCTCAAATTAAATCTGAAAGTCTGCAGTTAACGCACATCTTGTTTGTTTCATTTCAAAACCATTGTGGTGGTGAAAAGAGGCCAAAATCTGAAAATTCTGTCAATGTCCCAATATTTATGGACCTGACTGTATATCCTAATCATCCTCCTCGTGCAATTCCACAGAAGCTTCCTCGATTTCTACGTCAGAAGGCACACAGATGGTGGAAGGAGGATCCTCTTCAAGTACAGTATTACTAGAAAGGTGGCTACAGCAAACACACTTGGACTCTCCTCAGGGATTTGTGATTTTTCAGAGCTCACAATTGGTTCTGGTGTCTTCCTCGTCTTAACAATTTTAATTTTTTTTGTACCTCTCCTACAAGCAGAAGGGCTTAAATCATCACTAGAACCACCAGTCATAAATAATAAAGACCAAGGCCTTATCCTTTCCTTGCCACTTCGTGTAGTGAATGGCATATTGCCAATTTTTTGTTTCTCTAAAGCTGACTTAGCTTTACATTTTTTTGCTTAAACAGGGTAAAAGTAGTTTTTATTAGCCTGACTTTTTGGCCTGACTTAAGCCCTGGTACATCGGCCTTCATAGATGACGTTGATGGCCTTGCATCGTGATCAAGACTGCTGCCAGCAGCTACAAGACTGGTATGTGGATCCTGCTCTCCGGTCATGTGATTGTCTTCCATACTCACTACGCACACAACCACACACAAAAATAATTGTTGGTTTTATTTTTATTATTTTGGGCAGCAGCCCCTCGACAGATAGGAGCACAGCACCCATGCGCACTTACGCCAATGACAGGTGTGGCTAAAATGCACACACATTTTTTTATTATTTTGGCCAGCAGCCCCTTGACCGGCAGGAGCACAGCACCACTGCGCAGCTACGCCAATGACAGTGACAGCCAGGTGTGGCTGACCTGCACACAAAAAAAAATGTCTTTATTTTTTGGGCCAGCAGCCCCTTGACAGACAGCAGCACAGCACCCCTGCGCACCTACTCCGATGACAGGTGTGGCTAACACGCCACACAAAAAAAATGTTTATTTTATTATTTTTTTTAACACTGGGGTGAACCCCTGAAAAGAGGCAGCAGCCCCTTAACAGACAGCAGCACAGCACCCCTGCGCTGATGACAAGTGTGGCTAACACTAATTAAAAATTTTATTTTCACACTGGGGATGGGTGAAGAGCACCCCTGAAGGATAGAGCACCCCCCGGACAACACAGCACTACAGCCAGCCAGCCCCTATGGACAGGACAACAGCCAGCACCTATGGACAGGACAACAGCCAGCCCCTATGGACAGGACAATGACAGCCAGCCCCTATGGACAGGACAACAGCCAGCCCCTATGGACAGGACAACGACAGCCAGCCTCTATGGACAGAACAATAGTCAGCCCCTCTATAGATAACAGCCAGCCCCTCTATAGACAACAACCAGCCCCTCTATAGACAACAGCCAGGGAGCCCTTATGCACAGTGTCAGTGTGCAATTAATTAACAATAACAAGTATTAACAACAGCACCAGCACAGCTCCCAGCTCCCTCCCTCTTCACTCTCCACAGCCAGGAAGGAAAAATGGCGGCGAATCACGGGACCTTTATAGAATCCAAAACCTGTGAGAATCTGACAGCGAGATGATGACGTTGTGCCTCATTTTCAGATCCAAGTCAGGCGGCAACTCATATCTGCCTTGGATCCCCGTAGTTCTGGTGGGTTCAGTTCTCAGGGAACCGAACCCGCTCATCTCTATAAACGATATCGTTAACAATATCATTCAGTATGTATGCTCAATGTCGGGAATGTAGTTGAGCCCGGTAGGTGAGGGGACAACACTGAACGATATCGCTCATACAGCATATTGTTCCATGTGTGCCTGGCTTTAAAGGTTATGATATACCAAGTTTTCATAATATATCCACAAATTATACGAACATGTTACCACATTTAGAGTGTATCCTGGTCTCCAAGTTGGTCAATTGCAATATATACTTCCACTAATACTACCCATACTGTACATCTCCTTTTGTCCTTAAAAAAAACTGTGAGCAGGAGGTAAAACAGGTGCCCATCGCAGTGCCAAAAACATGGATGTAAAATTGGTGATTAAAAAAAAAGTGTGAGAGAGAGAATAAATCTGATTGCTTCCAAAATAAAAAAAACCCAAATTATTCATGAGAAGTGCTAGAACCACCACAAATGCCCTCGTTGTATGTCATCTTTGTATAAAACTCTATTCCATCACATTCATCTGATAATAGCTCTCTTTCCATTTCATATTCAGTATTTTTTTTAAGTACTGTTATAGCATCTTTAATGTAGGATTTCATAGAGACGACATTGGTATGTAAAAAAGTGGTACAAATATATAGTAGTTAAGAGACCCAATTTCAATAATAAAAATAATAATATAAATATTAATACTAATAATAATAGGATGACCTGCTGGACTGATAAAATGTTGTAGAATTTAGGTAAGTAATAATAATTCTGAATTCTAAAAATAAAATAAAATAGAGCAAATCTTGGGCCTGATTCAGAGCCGGACGCTCTGACAGAGCGCTCGCTCTGAATCAGGGCCGGCCTTCTGTTTTTTTTAAAGCAGGCTCCTGGCCGTTCGCATAGCTGTGGGTGACCACCCACAGCTATAGTGAGCGGCCAGGAAGATGGTCGCGATGGTCAAGAGCATCGTGACCATCTTGCTTGCTACGAGACCCTTGTGGTAGGGTCCCATTGCCGCAAGCCCTAGAGTGCTTTCGGCTCTAACAGAGCCGAAAGCACTCCCACTGACATCACTTGTGATGTCGGTGGGGCCGGCCCCAGATGATAGGAGTTCCCATGGGAACGCCTCCGTCTGGGCAGCCACGCCCCTGGCCCGCCCACCACAGGGGGCATGCTGTCACTCAACATCGACAGCACGCCCCTTTGGTATGAGACCTGGAGCGACAGTTTGCCCGTCGCTATCCGGGTCTCGCGCATGCACACTGGGCCACCATCGACCTGCTTGAGAGCGCATAGCGCTCCCGATCGGGTCTGAATCAGGCCCCTTGTTTGACTATGCAATGAATCCCCAAATTGTGTATGAAATCACTGAGGGGGATCCTGTAATAATACAATATATAAGATATAGACCAGGGATGGGGAACCTCCTGCCCGGAGGCCATATAAGGCCCGCAGAATCATTTGGTCTGGCCCTCTGAGCTTTTTTCTGCTGGTCTCATCTGGCCATCAGGGTGCCTAGAATGGCCAGCAAATAATGTTATATATGACCTGAACCTGACCCACAACTAATGTTATATATATCAAAATGGCCCTTGGCAGAAAAAAGGTTCCCCACCCCCGATATAGACGTTAATATTTCTAACCTGTCCATTTGTGTAAACAAAAATCCACCTTCCTTTGTCAACTGCCTTTATTAAAATTGGATAATCCTTTTTGAGTTCAAACTGGACTGATTGCTACAGTGATCTCTAAGGGAACCCACAAACATGAGTGGTCTCTTAATGTAATAACTAGTTGTCATCTCTCCATCAACTATCAATTCTCCTGTCTCATTAAGTCCATCTCAGATAGAACTTTAAATATAGAGCTCCTTTTGTGCCGGGTTCTCCCTAAAATTCGGATTCAAAATAAACACACACCCGTACCTCTTAAGTAAATTAACTGAAGCTCCTCCTCTTTCACTGATAGGCTATGCCACACTCCCAGCCTGACACAAAGGAGCTTACTGCACCAGTGTTGTCCCCTTGCTTGCTCCACACAAGGTAAGTAGCAGGGTGGGAGTGGTCACAAACTCTTCCCCCAAAAGAAAAGCAGAACAATACTCCAGGTTACAAAGAGCATGTAACAATCCTTATGGCACTTTCATGTTGTCAGATGTTACTGGTCATGATTCCATTGGAGCCGTGTGATTGGTACATGAAGTGAGCCGAGAAATGAAAGACGTATGGGCCAAATCTGCTTCAAGCCAAAGTGTCACTTCTGTCAGGAAACAAATTTCCTCCTATGGGTTTCACTGTCACCTTGATGAGGTTCACCATCCATTTTAGGTCTCTTCTCTGGTATTTCTCGCCATCTGTGGTGGCACGTGATACAGAAAGTCTCTCTGCCATTTCATCTCGAACGGCCTCTCGCCACCTCAAACTCAGGTTTTCAAAAACTGAACTATTGATCTTAGCTGGGGCCAATAGAAGCTGCATAGATGAAAGTTCTAGAGCTCCCTTTTTGAAAACCTGAGTTTGAGGTGGCGAGAGGCCGTTCGAGATGAAATGGCAGAGAGGCAGAGAGGCGCTGGGGGGAGGTTAGGTTTAGATGGCGTTGCCTATAAAAACCTATGGGCTTCTGTATACACTAAGGGCTTTATTCAGAGGCAGCCGTACGGTCTACGACTGCACGGCCGCCTCGATGTTTGTCTAGTGCGCATGCGCACGAGGGAGCCGGCTCCTTCGTGCGCATGCGTGAGACCCGCTACGACCGACAGCGCCGGTCGTAGCGGGTCTCTTTCCAAAGGGGGCAGCTATCGATGTTGATTGACAGCTCGCCCCGTCTGGAAGGCAGGCCGGGGGGTGGCAGCCCAAACGGAGGCGTTCCCATGGGAACGCCTGCCATTTGGGGGAGGCCCCACTGACATCACTAGTGATGTCAGTGGAGAGCTTCCGGGTCTGACAGAGCCAGAAGCTCTCCGGGGCTTATGACAAGTGAGACCCTACCCTAGGGTCTCGTCGTAAGCCCCGATGGTCGCGATGGTCTATGACCATCGCGACCATCACCCTAGCGGTCGTTAGAGCTGTGGGTGTTAACCCACAGCCTAACGACAGATACAGAGGCGGGCGGTCAGGATGCAAGCGGCCATCCAGTTTCTGAGCGACCGCTTGCATCCTCCGACCACCTCTGAATGAGGGCCTAAGACCCTGGAGAGGGATCTGTCCCCCCGATGAATACGCAAGCGCAGGCCCTGATGATTGCTGATGCACCAAAAACTTTTTGTTTGTTTGTATATGCTAAACCAGAGGTTCCCAAAATCTGCCATTACAGTACACGTTTTAGGGATATCCATGCTTGAGTCCAGATGGTTAAATCAAATGGATTGAGGTACTAATTAAGGGCCTGATTCAGACCCACTCGCGAGCGGCTGTCCGCTCGCAAGTGGGTCAATGTTATTGAGGGAGCTCCGACGTGCGCATGCGCCAGATGCGACGAGCGAAGGAAAGTCCTTCGCTCGTTGTGTCCGATCAAATGGGGTGTGCTGTCAATGTTGATTGACAGCACGCCCCCTTTGGTGGGCGTGCCGGGGGCGTGCCTCCCTGACGGGGGCGTTCCACGGGAAAGCCTCCCGTCAAAAGCCGGCCCACTGACATCACTAGTGATGTCAGTGGGAGTGATTTTGGCTCTGATAGAGCCAAAATCACTCCGGTGCTTGCGGTTGAAAACCTCAACCGCAGGCTCCGGCTCGCAAATTCGATGGTCGCGACCATCGCGACCATCACAATGCACGCTCGTATAGCCTGTGGGTGGTGACCCACAGCTATACGAGCGTCCAGGAGGACGCTCCATGAAAATGGAGCCCGACCCTCATTCAGAGCGTGCGCTCTGCTCAGAGCGTACGGCTCTGAATGAGGGCCTAAGTCACCTGTGCTCAAGCATGGATATCCCCAAAATGTGGACTGTAATGGCGGACTTTGGGAACCTCTGCTCTAAACAAATAACCCACCGACCCCCAAACCTATATTGGCGCGTGACTGGATCATATCGCCACTCCGAAGCATTATTATAATGGAAATCTTTTGCTATATATTGCTGGATCAGTAAGCAATATATAGCATTTAACCTTATGTACCAATTCTGCGCTGGCCTATTCCTCTGCATTTTAATACGCAATCTTTGTTATTACTGTGCTTACTCCCTATTGTAAAGAGCTGTATGTGAGTAAAGGTGCCCACACACAGGGCCTGATTCAGAGCCACTCGTAAGCGGCCGCTCGTTCTCTCAGAGCGATGTTCACACAACTGCGCATGCGTATGGGTTGTAATACGCATGCGCGGACCATTCATTGCGGTCGGAAATTGTGTGCTCGCAAAATAGCGAGGGCCTGCTAATTTGAGTGACAGGATGAGGTGTTTGTGGGTGGTAACAGGGGAAGGTGCTTGAAAACGGGGAGTGGAGATCCGAACGCAGGCATGCCAAACGGTCAAAACGGGCGTTTTAAGGGTGTGCATAATTAACAGAGCAGCGTCATCGGCCACGTCACTTGGTTGTTTCTAAGCCTGAACTGTTCGCATGAAAATCCAACCACAAGAATAGCGAGCAGTTCAGACGCCTTTCGATGTACTCGATTAATCAAATAAATAGCGGAGATGATGTAGGATGCGAGCGGCCAGGGGGCGTCTTTACAAAATAGCGAGCGCATGTTTCGTTCGCTCGCTCAGACATAGAGGCGTCAACAGACCGCAAGGAGCGAGCGCTCAATTTAAATAGCCGGCCCCTTTTTCTGAACGAGCGAGCGTAAATAGCGTCCGGCTCTGAATCAGGCCCAGTGTCAGATATTTTGCACAATTTGCTGATTTCAACGCATCCGAACAACAAATCGTGCTAAGTATGAGCAAATCGTGAGTATCCACTCACGATGCCGATGCGGGTATCCAGGGGTCGTACATCGTATCTCCAGATCTTCCCTCCTGCTGGTAAGATCTGACAATCTCGTTAACGATGCACTGGAAATAGTTAAGGTCGTTAACTATATAATGATAGGTCATTACTAGTTAGTAGATCGTTTGTCAAAATGAACATGTTACTTTGCATCGTTTGCGAGTCGCTCAGTGTGTGGGCACCTTAAGGCACTATATATACAAGGAGATGTTACTGCTAATAATGTACATTACTCATCAACTACTAAGTGTCATTGCTGCAGCTAATCTCCATGACAAACAGACAGGGGATGTGATATCGATGTGTGAAACAAAACTGTACGTAGGAAAGTGTCATTATCATCAGTTTTTTAATTAGAATTATTTATAGGTCTAAATGATGTAGAAATTCTAAACAGAACATATAATTCTATATACGATGTACTGTACAAGGTAAAGAAAATACTGTCAGGTAATTCATCATCACATGTAAATTACAACTAAATCTATACTTTTATTTTATATTTTAATAATATATTAAAAACAGAGACCCCACCCCGAAATGCTGATAATTTTCTCCATATCTCCATCAATTCTAATTTTTTTTATTAATTTTTTACATTCTATTGGAATTTTTTTGCTGCATCTGTCCCAATTTCTGATCAAAAGGGATGTGGTCATAATACCGACAGTCATGATGTCGGTACTTACACTGCTGGCGCAGGAATCCCAACACCTATCAGAAGCGTGGCACCGGCATCCCGACTGTAAGTACTGGGGTCAGGGTGAGGGTTAGGCACTAGGAGGAGGGGTCGGGTTAGGGTTAGGCACTAGGGGAAAGGTTAGGATTGGGGGTTAGGGTTAGGCACTGGGGGAGGGTTAGGGATTAGGCACTAAGGGGAGGGTTCAGGTTAGGCACTAGGGGGAAGATTAGGATTTAGGGTTAGGCACTAGGGGGAGGGTTAGAATTGGGGGTTAGAGTTAGGCACTATGGGTAGGGTTAGGGGTTAGGGTTAGGCACTAGGGGGAGGGTTAGGGACTAGGGGGAGGGTTAGGATTGGGAGTTAGGGTTAGGCACTAGGGGAAGGGTTAGGGTTAGGCACTAGGGGAAGGGTTAGGGTTAGGCACTAGGGGGAGGGTTAGGGCTTGGCACTTAGAGGGGTGGTTAGGTTTAGGCAGTGGAGAAGGAGGGAGGGTTAGGGGTTAGGCTCTAGGGCGACGGTTAGGATTGGGGGTTAGGGTTAGGCACTAGTGGGGTTAGGATTGGGGGTTAGGGTTATGCAGTAAGGGGAGGTTAGGATTGGGGGTTAAGGTTAGACACTAGGGGGAGGGTTAGGATTGAGGGTTAGGGTTAGGCACTAGGGGGAGGGTTAAGGGTTAGGGTTAGGCACTAGTAGGAGGGTTAGGATTGGGGGTTAGGGTTAGGCACTAGGGGAAGGGTCAGGTTTAGGCAGCGTAGAGGGAGGGAAGGTTAGGGGCAGGGAGAGGGGGAGTGTGAGGATACTGACAGACAGGTGTCTGTATCCTAACCCTGTCGGGATTCTGACTGCCGGGATCCCGAGCTCTGGCATTCCGTACCCATCCCTGACCAAACAATTAGAGCAGTGAAGGTTTGTCTGTAATGTCACTAGGTTAAGCAAATTACTTCTTGAAACAAGGGCTGAATATAGAGATTAAGTCCCACCAGTTTGTGACTCCTCACTCTATGACACTCCCCACATTCAGTCTCTTTCAGAATCCTGCTGCTTCCAGCTTCTCTGATATCAGACCCTTCATCGCCATGGATGCCACAAAAACTCTCATCCATGCCTTGATCACTTCCCTACTGGACTACTGTAACCCCTTCCTCTCTTGCCTTACCTTCATCGAACCTCTCTCCACCTTGATGTCTATAGCATCTCTCCCATCCCCTGCCTCGGCCACACCCCTGTAACAACTGCTTCACTAACTAACCACCCACCATAGAAAGCTGCTCAAATGAATCATCCCCACATATAAAGCCGTCAGTTGCTCCACTACCCCCAACATCTCCAACCTAATTTCTGTCTACACTTCCACCTGGCTTCCCCTCACCTCCCCTGACCACTGCTAACACTTACTCACACTCCCACATCCAAGATTTCTCCTGTGCTGCTCTGGAGCTCACTCCCTTGTACTATCAGATTGTCTCCACATCTTCATGTGAGCGGGTTAGATTAAACTAACTCACTCCTCTGACCACCCTCCTCCTGTCCTCTCTACCAGTTACCCCCTCCCTCTGGCTGTAAGCCTTGTTCCCTTTACTCTAACCCCATCGGTAAAGGCTCATTGAAAGTGTTGTTTGCTCTCTACTCCTCACCCCCACCTGCTACCCATGCAATCCATCATTGCTTCTTCTTCAAGCCATTGTGATTTGCCTTCCACTACCCAATGCAGTTTGATTATTACAGAGGTGAAACATAAGCTGCCAGAGAATAAGAAATATTGCAAATAATAATAATAATAATAATAATGAATAGGTTTACCATGACATCAGGGTCACCAAGAGGAGGGGTACTAATTACGCGGGCCAGGGCTTGTTGGAGGTACCCAGATCCACCACCACCCTCCTTCTTAGCTGACAGCTGACCCTCTCTGCAGCCCAGTCTCCTCTGCCTGTGCAGGCCGGGGGAGAGTAATAACACTGACCATGCCCCTCCTGGATTTGCCCCTGACTGAGGCTCACAGCGCTACCTCTCCAGCGCGCAGCACCACAATGCTTTATTCCTAAGGTGGACTTGGCCATGCCTCCTGAGAAAATAACCGGGGCCTGGGCCAGCTCTCTATAGGCCTCCATGACACAGACAAGTTTGCTGTGAAACACAACGTTATATTAGTCTCTATTCATGGCAAGTCTATGACTTTCTCTGGTATGAAAATGTACATGTTTCGTAAAGGAGAATATATTTAAATGGAGCAGGGAGAATCAGGCTTTTGGGTTTGCTACGTGTTATAGATGAGCATAATGAAGACACACGGCCAAAAGTCATAGCCTACGGATTGCGGAAAGTACCGGGGTTTCAGTAATTTAGCCACGAGATTTAAAGCAGCAAATTTTCTTTGTTTTTTTTAATGCAAAACTAGGTTGGATTCCTCTTTAGAAAAGTTGCTGCTTTAAATCTAGCAACTTAATGGAGGTAACACCGGTACATTCCGCAATCCACCGGCTATTGTATTTGGAGTAGAGTGTGATTTAGAGAATGGCTCTACCAATATGAGGCTGTGGTTGTTGTATCCCACGATGACCCAAAGTCTGGTTTCGTGGGTAATTACATCCAGAGGCCAACTGATGACAATTGCACTGATCAGGTTATTTGGGTGTTTTGGTCGCACACATGAAGCTGTATTGGGGCAAATCGGTAAAGAGCTATCCAATGGTTCAACCTAATCACTGATTTGTGACCAGGGGGTATATCTACAGTACTTAAAGTTGATTATGGTTGATTTTGGAATCGGTATGTATTACCGCCGGACCTAAGCCTGGTGGATGAAATACAGACACCGGAAGGCCAGCAGCTGAAGATCCCGACTGAGGTGAGTATTTACCCTCACCCTCCCCTCTCCCCACTAACCCTAACCCTCCCTTAGGGGTGCCAAACTCTAACCTCTCCCCTAGTGCCTAACCCTAACCTCCCCCCAGGGGTGCCTAAACCTAAACCCCCCTCCCCGCACCCTAACCCTCCCGGGGGGTTCCTAACCCTAACCTCCCCCCCGAGGGGTCCTGACACAAACCCCCCTTTCCCCTAGCCCAACCCTAACCCTCCCAGGGAGGGCGGTGCCTAACCTTAAGCCTCTCCGGGAGTCCCTAACCCTAACCTTCCCCCCCAGTGCCTAACCCTGATCCCCCTTCAAAGTGCCTAAAGCTAACCCCCGCTTCCCCACCGCCTAAACCTAAGTCCTCCTCGGGGGTGCCTAATGCTAAGCCACCCTAGCATAAACCTAAGCTCCCGGGATGGTTCCTAACCCTAAGTCCCCCCCAGGAACCCTAAACCTAACCCTCCCCCCCCCCCGCGCGGCTATCTGCGATCAGCGCGCGGCTTCCCTTCGATCGGGATGCCGGGCATTGGGATCCCGGCGTAAGTCTGATGACAGGCGTCGGCATATCGACGCCTGTCTTTAGACCCTTGCCGGGATATGACAGTCGGGAAGCCGGCTGTCGGGATTTGGTCCGCCGGCTTCCCGACTGCATACCACTTAACTTCATCCAGGCTCAGACTTAAAATAACACATCCTTTGTCCCGACCTCCATATCTTCCCATCTGTATGAGATATTTAATGCCAGGATATAAGAAGGATGAGGGTTTGGCAGGCATCCATTAGTACACAGAGGTGGTAAGTTGGTGAAGCTTGGGGCTGCCTGCTGCCCACATACTTATGTTGTCCTATGTCGGGTCATGTGTGACCCTTCCCCGATTCCAGCCTTCTCGGCATCTGATCTGGAGCCTCTAGTGTGGAGTCCAGCGGGGTGGTTGAATTCCAAGCGGTTTGTTACAATGCAGCAGATACATAAGAATGTCTATTGAGCTATTTTTATGAATGGGGTTGAAAAAAGGCATTTAATGAAACTTTAAAAGAGCCAGAAGGAGTCTCAGAGGCAAATACTGTAGGTCACTATCTGGTCGGCATGTTCATGTAGACTTTCTTGTCGTCTGGAAGAAAGGAAAAGGACAAAAGTTTGAACTTACAGATCGCATGACAAAACACTTAGTATTCTGCGTTACAGAGGCACAGACGTTACAGAGGCACAGACGTTACAGAGGCACAGACGTTACAGAGACACAGACGTTACAGAGGCACAGACGTTACAGAGACACAGACGTTACAGAGACCCAGACGTTACAGAGACACAGACGTTACAGAGACACAGACGTTACAGAGACACAGACGTTACAGAGGCACAGACGTTACAGAGGCACAGACGTTACAGAGACACAGACGTTACAGAGGCACAGACGTTACAGAGACACAGACGTTACAGAGACCCAGACGTTACAGAGGCCCAGACGTTACAGAGGCACAGACGTTACAGAGACACAGACGTTACAGAGACCCAGACGTTACAGAGGCACAGACGTTACAGAGACACAGACGTTACAGAGACCCAGACGTTACAGAAGCACAGACGTTACAGAGACACAGACGTTACAGAGACACAGACGTTACAGAGACACAGGCGTTACAGAGACAGGCGTTACAGAGACACAGGCGTTACAGAGACACAGACGTTACAGAGACACAGACGTTACAGAGGCACAGGCGTTACAGAGACACAGACGTTACAGAGACACAGACGTTACAGAGGCACAGACGTTACAGAGGCACAGACATTACAGAGACACAGACGTTACAGAGGCACAGACGTTACAGAGACACAGACGTTACAGAGGCACAGACGTTACAGAGGCACAGGCGTTACAGAGGCACAGACGTTACAGAGGCACAGACGTTACAGAGGCACAGACGTGACAGAGACACAGAGTTACGTATAGGCCCATTTTGCGGACAGATCTTGCTAATTGTTTTTTTTTTTTCACTGCGCATGCGCCAAGTGGATAAAGGACCTCATTCAGAGTCTCTCGCAAGCGGCCGCACGCTCGTACGCGGACGATGTTAACAGACCACGCATGCGTGCACTTCGTTGTGCGCATGTGCGTACGAGTCCTCGCGATCACAAAATCCGTCGCTTGTACGGCTTGCGAGCAGGAAGAGACTCCCGATAGTTTATTGACAGGAAAGGCCGTTTGTGGGTGGCAAGAGGGGAAGGTGCTTGTGAACAGGGGAGTGGTTGTGCGAATGCAGGCGTGTTAGGCCACCAAAATGCCGTTTAAAGGCATGCATAATTAGCAAAGTAGCGTCATTGTACACGTCATCTGCATGTATTTCAGCCAGCACTGATCGCAGTGCTTGCGGCAGGCTAAGGCAACCCCAAGGGCTGCGAGCAGTCGATGGCTCTCGATGGTCCCGATTAATCCTTCATTTCCCAGAGATGACGTCTGTTGCGAGTGGCAAAGGGGGCGTCTTTAGACACTTGCGAGCGCACTTTGCCGTAGCTTGCTAAAACATAGTGGGCGTCCTTACGAGACGCAGTGCGAGCAATTCATTACAATATCCGGCCCCTTATTGCATACGAGCGCTCGCATCTTGTGAGAGACTCTGAATGAGGTCCAAAATGTAACTAATTGCAACTCCCGGTGTGTTAGACTTGCGGCTGGGTGGGTGCAACTGGGCTGCAACTAAGGCCCCCATTTATCAACAATGGTAAATACCAGCGCAGTTTTTCGTTTAGCATCACTGTGATACAAATTTAAAAATGTACTGGTATTTGCCAATACTTGCCCCTCCGGCGAGGGCCCGCGAAGCCCAGCGAAGTCCTCCTCCTCCGCTAGGTCCGCCACTGGTCTGCTGGCAGCCTAACACTGCCAGGGACGGGGCTCCGGTGCATGACATGGGGACCCGGCAGTGCCTAGAAGGCTTCGATTAAGATGGAAAGGCAGCGCTGGGTCTCCATTGCCGGCAATGGGGACCGCATCACTAATGCCATCTAGAACACAGCGAGAGCGATGCTTGAAAAATGGCGGTAACGTAAGATTACAGCTGTTTGTAAAGCATCGCTCTCGCCATGTTTGTTAAATCCAGAAAAGGGGGCATAACCCTTGTAGCGAGCACTTCGATGATAAATGGGGGTCGAAGTGCCCTGAGGGTGCGTCAATCAGACTCGCAGGCCAATTAGAGTTGAGCGTATGTAAAGGGGTATCTGATTCTCATGACTGTGAATACAGGCGAAGATCTGTATTTATTACCGAGCATCCGATTTGCGCGCGTCTCTGAATCCGCTTCAATAAACCATTTGTGAGTAAAAAATAAATATATGAAGGTTTTGTGAATGAGCAAAAGTGACAGAATCTTTATAGAAGATGACAATTAATAACTTAGATACGTCCATAATTTAGCAGCAGAAAACAATCACGATTTTGAAAAAAATTACTCCACAAAGTACAAATTTTATAAAAAATAATATGACAAACTAAAGTTAATACAATAGAATACAAATGTTGACTATTGTGAATATAACTTCAGAATTTATCTAATGAAAGGTGTACATGCCGATACAAATGATTGCGGCACTTGGTATAAAATCAGTAGGCGATGCGGCTTCCCACTTGAAGACGTACAATACGGATCCTCACATTCGCCGTAAGTCCCAAAATGCTGTCTCCCAGCAACAGGACGACCAATTCTCTACACACAGGGAAAGGAACTAAGGCCCTGATTCAGACCCACTCGCGAGCGGCTGTCCGCTCGCAAGTGGGTCGATGTTGTGCACAGTGCATGCGCACGACGGCGGGAGCTCCGTCATGCGCATGCGCCAGACGCGACGAGCGAAGGAAAGTCCTTCGCTCGTTGTGTCTGATCAAAGGGGGCGTGCTGTCGATGTTGATTGACAGCACGCCCCCTTTGGTGGGCGTGCCGGGGGCGTGCCTCCCAGACGGGGGCGTTCCTAAGGGAACGCCTACCGTCAGAAGCCGGCCCACTGACATCACTAGTGATGTCACTAGTGACATCACTAGTGATGTCACTAGTGATGTCAGTGGGAGTGATTTTGGCTCTGATAGAGCCAAAATCACTCCGGGCCTTGCAGTTGAAAATCTCAACCGCAAGCTCCGGCTCGCAGTTTCGATGGTCGCGATGGTCACGACCATCGCGGCCATCAAACTGCACGCTCGTATAGGCTCTGGGTGGTGACCCACAGCTATACGAGCGTCCAGGAGGACACTCCATAGTTATGGAGGACGGCCCTCATTCAGAGCGTGCGCTCTGCTCAGAGCGTACGGCTCTGAATGAGGGCCTAAAGTCATTATTATGTTGTTTTTAAGGAGACAAATCCCATTTTAAAGTATCTTTAATAGCAATTTTTTAAATGTATATCTATATCACCCCTACACGGTAACCGTACCCATTTCCGCTCGTTTTTTGAAGCTTTGTTTCGTGCAGAAGTACACCACCAGGACTATAATGACCGTCAATGCCGTGTCTCCGAGGATCACCCCAACCAAAGTCACGGTATCAATCCGGTAACAGTCTCCACAAGCTGACCCTGCAAGAGATGACTAGATTAGTGGGGGAAGATAATATGGGGCCAATGGCCCGATTCACACCCGCTCGCTAGGAAGCGTTCGCACGCAGACTGCCGATGTTTGCATTGTGCACATGCCTACGCATCGCAGTGCGCGTGCGCGAACCAGTCTGAGCGAACGGGTAGCGTACGCTCGCTGCGCATAGACTGCTCAGCCGAGTGAGTGACAGGAGAAGCCGTTTGTGAGTGGTGACGGGGGCTGGTCTTTGAAAACGAGCGAGTGGAGGTGTGAACGCAGGCGTGCCTGAGCGTCTCAACGCCATTTCAGAGGCGTGCATAATTAAGGCGCTGCATCATAGTACACGTTACCTGGCTGGAGTGTACACTTCCTGGAGATGACGTGCGCAAATGGGCATCTTAAGACAGGCTGGTGGGCATCTGCATACATAGAGCAATCGTACGCCAAGACATAGTGGGCATGCTTATGCCTTGTCGTGCGATCGCCTGCCTTGCTGTTAGTTAGCCAGATTTGCATACGCATCAAGCGAGCGAACGCATCTAGCGAGCGGGTCTGAATTGAGCCCCTAATTCAAAGACAGGAACTAATGCGATTGCATGTGTACGACATCGCATACCTGCGCAAATATCGGTAACATCGATGCACATCGAGCAGCCATCTTGCCCTTGCGACCATCCGCAGACCTGGCAGCTCACCTGACGCGCAGAGAGCTCGCATACTGTGTATGTAATAGCAATGGCTAATTTATGCACGCCCATGTAATGGAGTATAGACGGTCAGACACGCCTGCGTTTTATTACCCACCCCCCATTAGCTTCCCCAAACGCTGACAGCCTGTCACTCACTTTGTGATGGATTCCTCTGTGTGTCTGTAATCGGAATGCGATCACTGCGCATATGCAGTGCGTCTTATACACATGCGCAATGGCTAACAATTGCTCAATCTGCGTACGTAATCGCCATTGCGTCCATCTCTGAATGAGACCCATGATCTTCACATTCACTGCCTGTATAACTGAGACCTTTCCCTATATATACAGTATATCCAGGATGCAGAAGGATTCGTCCTCTCACCGATATAAGAACCTTACATGAAAGGAGTCTTCGTTTTTCTCAGATCGCCGTCTGGGACATATAAACTACATGGCATACACTTCAGGGCCGTAACTAGGGTAGTGCGACCAGTGCCATGGCAATGGGCACTGCAGGGCAGGGGGCACTGTTTGGGCCTGTCACTTTTCTGTTTATTATCATTCTCACTTGTAGCTCCCTCATCTTTTATCCCCAGCATCTCCTGGCCTCCCCTATCTCTTCCCTGGCCCTTCCCCATGAGGCCATGACCCTCTCTCAGGTGCACTATATTATGTCCCTATTTATTTCCAGCATCTCCTGGCCTCCCCATCTCTTCCCTGGCCCTTCCCCATGAAGCCATGGCCCTCTCTCAGGTGCACTATATTATGTCCCTATTTATCCCCAGCATCTCCTGGCCTCCCCTATCTCTTCCCTGGCCCTTCCCCATGAGGCCATGGCCCTCTCTCAGGTGCACTATATTATGTCCCTATTTATCCCCAGCATCTCCTGGCCTCCCCAATCTTTTCCCTGGCCCTTCCCCATGAGGCCATGGCCCTCTTTCAGGTGCACTGTATTATGTCCCTATTTATCCCCAGCAGCTCCTGGCCTCCCCTATCTCTTCCCTGGCCCTTCCCCATTAGGCCATGGCCCTCTCTCAGGTGCACTATATTATGACCCTATTTATCCCCAGCATCTCCTGGCCTCCCCTATCTCTTCCCTGGCCCTTCCCCATGAGGCCATGGCCCTCTCTCAGGTGCACTATATTATGTCCCTATTTATCCCCAGCGTCTCCTGGCCTCCCCTATCTCTTCCCTGGCCCTTCCCCATGAGGCCATGGCCCTCTCTCAGGTGCACTATATTATGTCCCTATTTATCCCCAGCGTCACCTGGCCTCTCCTATCTCTTCCCTGGCCCTTCCCCATGAGGCCATGGCCCTCTCTCAGATGCACTATATTATGTCACTATTTATCCCCAGCGTCTCCTGGCCTCCCCTATCTCTTCCCTGGCCCTTCCCCATGAGGCCATGGCCCTCTCCCAGGTGCACTATATTATGTCCCTATTTATCCCCAGCATCTCCTGGCCTCTCCTATCTCTTCCCTGGCCCTTCCCCATGAGGCCATGGCCCTCTACCAGGTGCACTATATTATGTCCCTATTTATCCCCAGCATCTCCTGGCCTCCCCTATCTCTTCCCTGGCCCTTCCCCATGAGGCCACGGCCCTCTCTCAGGTGCACTATATTATGTCCCTATTTATACCCAGCATCTCCTGGCCTCCCCTCTCTTCCCTGGCCCTTCCCCATGAGGCCATGGCCCTCTCTCAGGTGCACTATATTATGTCCCTATTTATCCCCAGCATCTCCTGGCCTCCCCTATCTCTTCCCTGGCCCTTCCCCATGAGGCCACGGCCCTCTCAGGTGCACTATAGTATGTTCCTATTTATCCCCAGCATCTCCTGGCCTCCCCTGTCTCTTCCCTTGCCCTTCACCATGAGGCCATGGCCCTCGCTCAGGTGCACTATATTATGTCCCTATTTATCCCGAGCATCTCCTGGCCTCCCCTATCTCTTCCCTGGCCCTTCCCCATGAGGCCATGGCCCTTCCTCAGGTGCACTATAGTATGTCCCTATTTATCCCCAGCATCTCCTGGCCTCCCCTATCTCTTCCCTGTCCCTTCCCAATGAGGCCATGGCCCTCTCTCAGGTGCACTATATTATGTCCCTATTTATCCCCAGCATCTCCTGGCCTCCCCTATCTCTTCCCTGGCCCTTCCCCATGAGGCCATGGCCCTCTCTCAGGTGCACTATATTATGTCCCTATTTATCCCCAGCATCTCCTGGCCTCCCCAATCTTTTCCCTGGCCCTTCCCCATGAGGCCATGGCCCTCTCTCAGGTGCACTATATTATGTCCCTATTTATCCCCAGCATCTCCTGGCCTCCCCTATCTCTTCCCTGGCCCTTCCCCATGAGGCCATGGCCCTCTCTCAGGTGCACTATATTATGTCCCTATTTATCCCCAGCGTCTCCTGGCCTGCCCTATCTCTTCCCTGGCCCTTCCCCATGAGGCCATGGCCCTCTCTCAGGTGCACTATATTATGTCCCTATTTATCCCCAGCGTCACCTGGCCTCTCCTATCTCTTCCCTGGCCCTTCCCCATGAGGCCATGGCCCTCTCTCAGATGCACTATATTATGTCCCTATTTATCCCCAGCGTCTCCTGGCCTCCCCTATCTCTTCCCTGACCCTTCCCCATGAGGCCATGGCCCTCTCCCAGGTGCACTATATTATGTCCCTATTTATCCCCAGCATCTCCTGGCCTCTCCTATCTCTTCCCTGGCCCTTCCCCATGAGGCCATGGCCCTCTCCCAGGTGCACTATAGTATGTCCCTATTTATCCCCAGCATCTCCTGGCCTCCCCTATCTCTTCCCTGGCCCTTCCCCATGAGGCCACGGCCCTCTCTCAGGTGCACTATAGTATGTCCCTATTTATCCCCAGCATCTCCAGGCCTCCCCTGTCTCTTCCCTGGCCCTTCCCCATGAGGCCATGGCCCTCTCTCAGGTGCACTATATTATGTCCCTATTTATCCCCAGCATCTCCTGGCCTCCCCTCTCTTCCCTGGCCCTTCCCCATGAGGCCACGGCCCTCTCTCAGGTGCACTATATTATGTCCCTATTTATCCCCAGCATCTCCTGGCCTCCCCTATCTCTTCCCTGGCCCTTCCCCATGAGGCCATGGCCCTCTCTCAGGTGCACTATATTATGTCCCTATTTATCCCCAGCATCTCCTGGTCTCCCCTATCTCTTCCCTGGCCCTTCCCCATGAGGCCATGGCCCTCTCTCAGGTGCACTATATTATGTCCCTATTTATCCCCAGCATCTCCTGGCCTCCCCTATCTCTTCCCTGGCCCTTCCCCATGAGGCCACGGCCCTCTCAGGTGCACTATAGTATGTTCCTATTTATCCCCAGCATCTCCTGGCCTCCCCTGTCTCTTCCCTTGCCCTTCCCCATGAGGCCATGGCCCTCTCTCAGGTGCACTATATTATGTCCCTATTTATCCCCAGCATCTCCTGGCCTCCCCTATCTCTTCCCTGGCCCTTCCCCATGAGGCCATGGCCCTTCCTCAGGTGCACTATAGTATGTCCCTATTTATCCCCAGCATCTCCTGGCCTCCCCTATCTCTTCCCTGGCCCTTCCCCATGAGGCCATGGCCCTTCCTCAGGTGCACTATAGTATGTCCCTATTTATCCCCAGCATCTCCTGGCCTCCCCTATCTCTTCCCTGGCCCTTCCCCATGAGGCCATGGCCCTCTCTCAGGTGCACTATATTATGTCCCTATTTATCCCCAGCATCTCCTGGCCTCCCCTATCTCTTCCCTGGCCCTTCCCCATGAGGCCATGGCCCTCTCTCAGGTGCGCTATATTATGTACCTATTTATCCCCAGCATCTCCTGGCTGCCCCTATCTCTTCCCTGGCCCTTCCCCATGAGGCCATGGCCCTCTCTCAGGTGCACTATATTATGTCCTATTTATCCCCAGCATCTCCTGGCCTCCCCTGTCTCTTCCCTGGTCCTTCCCCATGAGGCCATGGCCCTCTCTCAGGTGCACTATATTATGTCCCTATTTATCCCCAGCATCTCCTGGCCTCCCCTGTCTCTTCCCTGGTCCTTCCCCATGAGGCCCTGGCCCTCTCTCAGGTGCACTATATTATGTCCCTATTTATCCCCAGCATCTCCTGGCCTCGCCTATCTCTTCCCTGGCCCTTCCCCATGAGGCCATGGCCCTCTCTCAGGTGCACTATATTATGTCCCTATTTATCCCCAGCGTCTCCTGGCCTGCCCTATCTCTTCCCTGGCCCTTCCCCATGAGGCCATGGCCCTCTCTCAGGTGCACTATATTATGTCCCTATTTTTCCCCAGCGTCACCTGGCCTCTCCTATCTCTTCCCTGGCCCTTCCCCATGAGGCCATGGCCCTCTCTCAGATGCACTATATTATGTCACTATTTATCCCCAGCGTCTCCTGGCCTCCCCTATCTCTTCCCTGGCCCTTCCCCATGAGGCCATGGCCCTCTCCCAGGTGCACTATATTATGTCCCTATTTATCCCCAGCATCTCCTGGCCTCTCCTATCTCTTCCCTGGCCCTTCCCCATGAGGCCATGGCCCTCTCCCAGGTGCACTATATTATGTCCCTATTTATCCCCAGCATCTCCTGGCCTCCCCTATCTCTTCCCTGGCCCTTCCCCATGAGGCCACGGCCCTCTCTCAGTGGCACTATATTATGTCCCTATTTATCCCCAGCATCTCCTGGCCTCCCCTCTCTTCCCTGGCCCTTCCCCATGAGGCCATGGCCCTCTCTCAGGTGCACTATATTATGTCCCTATTTATCCCCAGCATCTCCTGGCCTCCCCTATCTCTTCCCTGGCCCTTCCCCATGAGGCCACGGCCCTCTCAGGTGCACTATAGTATGTTCCTATTTATCCCCAGCATCTCCTGGCCTCCCCTGTCTCTTCCCTTGCCCTTCACCATGAGGCCATGGCCCTCGCTCAGGTGCACTATATTATGTCCCTATTTATCCCCAGCATCTCCTGGCCTCCCCTATCTCTTCCCTGGCCCTTCCCCATGAGGCCATGGCCCTTCCTCAGGTGCACTATAGTATGTCCCTATTTATCCCCAGCATCTCCTGGCCTCCCCTATCTCTTCCCTGTCCCTTCCCAATGAGGCCATGGCCCTCTCTCAGGTGCACTATATTATGTCCCTATTTATCGTCAGCATCTCCTGGCCTCCCCTATCTCTTCCCTGGCCCTTCCCCATGAGGCCATGGCCCTCTCTCAGGTGCACTATATTATGTCCCTATTTATCCCCAGCATCTCCTGGCCTCCCCAATCTTTTCCCTGGCCCTTCCCCATGAGGCCATGGCCCTCTTTCAGGTGCACTGTATTATGTCCCTATTTATCCCCAGCAGCTCCTGGCCTCCCCTATCTCTTCCCTGGCCCTTCCCCATTAGGCCATGGCCCTCTCTCAGGTGCACTATATTATGTCCCTATTTATCCCCAGCATCTACTGGCCTCCCCTATCTCTTCCCTGGCCCTTCCCCATGAGGCCATGGCCCTCTCTCAGGTGCACTATATTATGTCCCTATTTATCCCCAGCGTCTCCTGGCCTGCCCTATCTCTTCCCTGGCCCTTCCCCATGAGGCCATGGCCCTCTCTCAGGTGCACTATATTATGTCCCTATTTATCCCCAGCGTCACCTGGCCTCTCCTATCTCTTCCCTGGCCCTTCCCCATGAGGCCATGGCCCTCTCTCAGATGCACTATATTATGTCCCTATTTATCCCCAGCGTCTCCTGGCCTCCCCTATCTCTTCCCTGACCCTTCCCCATGAGGCCATGGCCCTCTCCCAGGTGCACTATATTATGTCCCTATTTATCCCCAGCATCTCCTGGTCTCTCCTATCTCTTCCCTGGCCCTTCCCCATGAGGCCATGGCCCTCTCCCAGGTGCACTATATTATGTCCCTATTTATCCCCAGCATCTCCTGGCCTCCCCTGTCTCTTCCCTGGCCCTTCCCCATGAGGCCATGGCCCTCTCTCAGGTGCACTATATTATGTCCCTATTTATCCCCAGCATCTCCTGGCCTCCCCTCTCTTCCCTGGCCCTTCCCCATGAGGCCACGGCCCTCTCTGAGGTGCACTATATTATGTCCCTATTTATCCCCAGCATCTCCTGGCCTCCCCTATCTCTTCCCTGGCCCTTCCCCATGAGGCCATGGCCCTCTCTCAGGTGCACTATATTATGTCCCTATTTATCCCCAGCATCTCCTGGTCTCCCCTATCTCTTCCCTGGCCCTTCCCCATGAGGCCATGGCCCTCTCTCAGGTGCACTATATTATGTCCCTATTTATCCCCAGCATCTCCTGGCCTCCCCTATCTCTTCCCTGGCCCTTCCCCATGAGGCCACGGCCCTCTCAGGTGCACTATAGTATGTTCCTATTTATCCCCAGCATCTCCTGGCCTCCGCTGTCTCTTCCCTTGCCCTTCCCCATGAGGCCATGGCCCTCTCTCAGGTGCACTATATTATGTCCCTATTTATCCCCAGCATCTCCTGGCCTCCCCTATCTCTTCCCTGGCCCTTCCCCATGAGGCCATGGCCCTTCCTCAGGTGCACTATAGTATGTCCCTATTTATCCCCAGCATCTCCTGGCCTCCCCTATCTCTTCCCTGGCCCTTCCCCATGAGGCCATGGCCCTCTCTCAGGTGCACTATATTATGTCCCTATTTATCCCCAGCATCTCCTGGCCTCCCCTATCTCTTCCCTGGCCCTTCCCCATGAGGCCATGGCCCTCTCTCAGGTGCGCTATATTATGTACCTATTTATCCCCAGCATCTCCTGGCTGCCCCTATCTCTTCCCTGGCCCTTCCCCATGAGGCCATGGCCCTCTCTCAGGTGCACTATATTATGTCCTATTTATCCCCAGCATCTCCTGGCCTCCCCTGTCTCTTCCCTGGTCCTTCCCCATGAGGCCATGGCCCTCTCTCAGGTGCACTATATTATGTCCCTATTTATCCCCAGCATCTCCTGGCCTCCCCTGTCTCTTCCCTGGTCCTTCCCCATGAGGCCTTGGCCCTCTCTCAGGTGCACTATATTATGTCCCTATTTATCCCCAGCATCTCCTGGCCTCCCCTATCTCTTCCCTGGCCCTTCCCCATGAGGCCATGGCCCTCTCACAGGTGCACTATATTATGTCCCTATTTATCCCCAGCATCTCCTGGCCTCCCCTATCTCTTCCCTGGCCCTTCCCCATGAGGCCATGGCCCTCTCTCAGGTGCACTATATTATGTCCCTATTTATCCCCAGCATCTCCTGGCCTCCCCTATCTCTTCCCTGGCCCTTCCCCATGATGCCATGGCCCTCTCTCAGGTGCACTGTGTTATGTCCCTATTTATCCCCAGCATCTCCTGGCCTCCCCTATCTCTGCCATGGCCCTTTTTCAGGTGCATTTCTTATATCCATATTTGAAAAATAATTGGGGTGGTGGGGCACCAATGATCTTTCTGGCACAGGGCACAAAAAAGTCTAGTAACGGCTCTGATACACTTAGGGGTAAATTTCCTAAAGGTCAATTTTGATTTTAGTGTGATTTGACATTCGATTTACACTCGATTTTCATTCGATTTAGCATTTGGATATTTACTAAAGGCTAAATCGAATGTAAAATCCCACTCAAAATTGAATTTTACTCAAATCATACTCAAAATTAAACATCGTAAAAACATCTGTACTTTTACATAGACTAACACACAAATCCCTTAATTACTATTGTTCGATTTGAAATCAAGCACAAAATCGAACTTCAAATCAAACTTCAAATTCCCACATGAATAGACCTGCTTTATGCTCTCGATTTTAGCATGAGCAGGTCGGATTGACACAGATACGGTAGATGCATACATCATTGAGATGCATCCATGTATCTTACTGTAACAAGCTTAGAAAGAGTTCAATTTTTTTTTTTAATTTGTGGGGTCCCCCCCTAAAACAGAACCAGCCCTGGACTTTTCATAGCCAGTCATGGTTGTGCAAATACAGGGGAAATATTGCGTAGGGGAGTTTGACTAGGGCAGTACATCTGTCAAACCGTAACGCAGGTGTCCTAAGGCAAGCTCAGGGAGGACAGAAACCTCCCGTGGAGCAGAAGGGCAGCACTGGGCTCTGATCCTCTGGGCTCTGATCTTACAACGACCAGCACTGGGCTCTGATCCTGTCCTGGTTCTGGACTTATAGGGGAAAATATGCGTAGGGTTCTCCTGTAATATCCAGAACCAGCACTGGGCCCTATCTAGCGGGGGGCTGATGCCACAGCCAGGGGAGGCTGCGATGGTACTCGGTTGTACCGATGGATTCGCAGTCTTGTGTGCAAGGTACAGTGGGCGTCCTTGTGTAGTGGTACGATGGGGCAGCGATCGCAATGGATTAACATACTATCGCTGTTGAACTGGGTGCGTAATCACTATTGCATACGCAGTTTTGTATGGTAGTGAATGAGCCCCTGACGGACGTTTCCAGCACCAGTGCATCTAATACACAGGTGACCAGGTGTTACAGCGTCAGCCACACTATGACATACACAGGCAGAGACACATAACACAGACATTTTATTATTCACGTACAAAGGACAGACAATAGCGAGCGGAATATATGAGATTGTTATTTACCGGTCTCAGGAGATGCTGCAAACACTAGAAAATAAAAAGGAGAGGAATTAGTGACAGAGCTGGGTCACATGGAACCACCTCATCTGATGTCTGTAATAACTCGCTGTAATAAAACATTCTGTGTAGCCGTTTTTTTTAATTCACGTAAATATTCTCACTCCTATAACAAGAGGATACAAACACCATTAGGTCCCAACGACGAGGATGTGCACCATTGTATCAGGACGCAAACTCCGGCTTCTCCCCGAGCATCGCCTCCATTCTGTACACTGCGACGCAAATCTATCAGCACGTACAGGAAATAAGCTGCACGGACACCCAGAAGAGAGTCGTGTGTGTGTGACTGTGTTTGTGTGTGACAGTGTGTGTGTGTGTTTGTGTGTGACAGTGTGTGTGACAGTGTGTGTGTGGCAGTGTGTGTGTGTGTGACAGTGTTTGTGTGTGTGTGTGACTGTGTTTGTGTGTGACAGTGTGTGAGTGAGTGTGTGTGACAGTGTGTGTGTGTGTTTGACAGTGTGTGTAACAGTGTGTGAGTGTGTGTGTGTGTGTGTGACAGTGTGTGTGTGTGACAGTGTGTGTAACAGTGTGTGTGAGTGTGTGACAGTGTGTGTGTGACAGTGTGTGTAACAGTGTGTGAGTGTGAGTGTGTGTGTGTGACAGTGTGTGTGACCAGGAGGCTGCACTAAAAAAACAGAAGGACGGCCCTGATTCAGGCCCTATGTACTAAGCCATGGAGAGAGATAAAGTACTAACCGATCAGCTCCTGTCATGTAACAGGCTATTTTTGAGACTCACAACTAGGGCGACCACACCAGCCCATAGTTGCCGACTTTCTGGCTGCTCCTTCCGGGAGGGAGAAGCCAGATAGGCAGGGCAGCCGGGGGCGTGGCCGAAAAAGGGGGCGTGTCCGGACGGGTGCCTGCCGTTTGTTGGCATCACGGGGGCGGGGTAACGCGATCGCGTCATTTTGGCCCCGCCCCCGCCACACAATGCCGATAATACAGGCATTGTGAGGCAGGGGGCGGGGTCAAAATGACGTGAATCGCGTCACTGGCTGCCCTCAAAGCGGGGGTTAAGAGTAAGTTGCGGGAGATGTCGGGGGGATTGCCGGCTGCCGGGAGGCTTGCCTGCCTTTCCGGGGGGGCGGGAGCTGCACCCGATTATCGGGAGGCTCCCGCCCAAATCGGGAGGGTAGGCAACCCTGCACCAGCCATACATACCTGAGAGCACGTGCACTGCAATTACTTCACATACTCATACATGCTGCATAATAAATACTATAAACACGCAATACACATGTGAAATAATTGCAGGGCAGACATGCAGCTTGTGCAGTGTACGTATCCGGATGTACATGTCAGGGGCGGGATGCAACAAAGGGAGAAATGCAGACTAACCCCGAAAATGCAGATGTGACAGCATTTCTCATATACCCCGGGGCCTGGAATGCGATGCACACTGGGGCCTGGAATGCGATGCACATCGGTGCTTGGTTGCAGTGGGTGACGCCATCTTCCTGATGGCGTTACCCTATAGAACTCTATGGATCTGATCGGATCTCTTCCAGAACCCCCCGCGGCACGCGCATCCTTCTGCGCATGTGCAGGACACCAGAGGGTTTCTGGGTCACAGTGCCGGAACTCCCTACATCGCAAAGAGCCGCTCTTACCAAGAGATCACCAACGCCTTTACCAACGCCGGTAACGCCGGCATGCATGGGAAGAGCGGCGCGATGCAACACGCCCCAGGTGTGGAAAACATCACACATGACGACCATACTTTATCTGAATGGAATTCCTTAGCCACATGGAGAGAAATTCCTCTGACTTTTCCCCTTAAGGTGACTTTGGGCATACATGCCTACCCTCCCGGTTTTCGCCGGGAGGCTCCCGATTTTTCGGGTAACCCCCCGCACCCCCGGAAGGGTAGGCATTTCTCCCGCTTTCTGCCCACTTCCTAGTGAAGTGGGCAGAATGCGGAGAACTTCCGCAGCACTCGCGGGTCTCTGTGTAGGGGGCAGGGCTTAATGACGCGATTCTGCGGGAATCGCATCATTTAGCCCCGCCCCTTATGCAAATCTACGCCAATCGCGGCAATTTGTCGCGAAGGGGGCGGGGCCTAATGATGCAAGATGTCAGGCCCCGCCCCCATCACGACCTGATCTTTCTCCTCTCTCCAAGTCTCCCGCAAAAGAGTACTACAATGTAGGCAAGTATGACTTTGGGAGAAGCAGAGATGCTGGGGCAGAGGGGTGGGTGGGTACAAGCTGCCAAGACCCAGTCATGTCTGGAAGCCTGAGATTGGCGAAGTGATGCCGGCACACGCCCAACGTGCCACCTCCAGTACCGCTCTGCTGCGAAGGCAAGAAATTCACAATGTGGCATCACGGCCACTCCCACACCCAGTGCGGCCGCTCTTCCTAAACTGACCCTGGCATTTCTCATGGTGCCCCTATGGAAAACTACAGTAAGCCGTATATAATAGGCTACAATTTAAATGACACGTTGGCCTTACAAAAGCAGGCAATGGGGGAGATGTACTAATCCTTGGACAGTGATAAAGTGGAGAGTGATAAAGTACCATCCAATCAGCTCCTAACTGTCATGTTGCACGCTGTGTTTTAAACAGATGGGAGCTGATTGGTTGGTACTTTATATCTCTCCACTTTATCACTATCCAAGGTTTAGTGCATCTGCCCCAGTGTCACAGAAGGTAATGATTTTCTAAAGTCTAATATATAAATATGTACTTAATGTGACATATATGGAAATAACTGCAGAATGGGTGTATTGCGATTAGTGCCCACGCATTCTGCACGTATGACGTTATTACCCTGCAGACATACAGCATGCATGTGATCTATAACAGCCATACAGGTCTTGTACTGTCATTTACAGGTGTGATAGGTTAATCTTACTGTAGCTATTATCTTTTACCTTTCTAATATTGATAGAATATAGTGACGCGCTCTGTCTAATTCATTTGTGTTTCTAACTAAATGATCCCAGAATGAATGAGGAACAATGGCTTCACCGATACAGCGCTGACTTATTACATAGCGCAATACATTGAGCATGACAGAAACACATTACATACAGTGACAGGACACAGAAGGTAATAATGGCCCGTCCTAAATGAGCTTAATATGTAAGAGAATCAGGTGTATAGTTACAGTAGCTGATAATGTCTCCGGGTCTCTATCAGCCCCTTATGTGAGTGTAAAAACTGTTATATAGGGTGGATCTGAGCATAGAGGGGGTCACTTCTGAAGCGCAAAAATACCAACGCGATTTGTAAATGAGATGCACAGTGACCTCATATAATTAGCACGGTGAGAATAACAGCTTGCCATTGTAATTTTATAACACTACATAATTCAAAGGACATTGCTCTATAAGTGCATAAAATATAATATATATATAATTGTTTTCTGTGATCAGATATTGTACAGTATATCAGGTCTGAGATCTAAAACTTTCTAACTACATGACAATTCCAGCCAACCTTCCTCTCCTACCTTTCATCCCACTCTCATAATTATCCTATTAGATATTGGGCAAACCCCTAGAACTGTTTGTTGAATTGATGCACAATCTGCTCTTTCTTCTACCTCATACAGTGCTGAACGATTCTGCATAAAATTCTGATTTACAGGCAACAACATCAAAATGCAACTGAAGCTTCAAGGAAAAAAAAACAACGCATTAAAATTGCTATGGAAATATTGCTCAATCCTCCTTGTGTTTGTCAGCGACTTAAGTCATTAAATAGTCGCAGAGGAGTCAGCGTAATGTAGGGTCAGCTACTAACTCAATCATGGGAAAAACAAAAAGTTGAAACTAAAAAAACAAAAACAATCTGGAAATATTCCGTCTTATAGCAACTCTGAGGACCAATGGTATTTCCTCCGAAATGTAAATGAATCTAGATTGGTATAAAGGGTGTTAGTCACAGTATACGATCCACACCACAGTACATTTTGTCACACATATAAGCATCTCCTTCCCCCTCTGCCCCCTCCCAAGCCCCTGAAAGCTTCGCCCAGACAAGGGCTCTCCGTCTACTCCTTGTTACATTATCCCATTCTCGCCGGTCTAACTGGATAGTGTGACAGAATTGTTCTCACCCATGGGTAGGCAGAAAAGGAAGGCATACAAGATGCTCGCCAATGTCTCCTTCATTGTTTCACTGTGCCCGGTTCTCTCTGCCAGTCGCCCCCCACCGTCCTGTGCGTTCTGCTCATTAAACAGGATGTCACAAGTGGTTATTGTCTTCCCCTCTAACACTTAACAGCGGTGAACTAATGAGACAGATTCTTCATCCAGAGTGAGACTTACTTCCTCCCTGCCCTCCACACGCTACATACTCATCCTCTGCTGCCCGTCCCCTCTTCTCTATATTCTCTCACAGTTCATCTCTACAGGCCGATAACATGACAATGGGAATTTGCAGTATTTATTTATGGGATCTATCTATCACAATGTCACAATGCGCATCTAAGATGTGGATGGGATGAATTATCACCCAGTAATTTAAGGCCATTTGTTTTTTAACCCCCAAAAATTACGTAATTATTGGACTAATTAAGCTAATTGGAAACCTCCCATTGCCTAATTAGTTATTAGGGGAGGTGTTCAAGAGGCTCAGCACAGTGTCCCGACATTTTAACCGTAAAATTAAGATTTTTTTCCCTCCATCTCTCAGCCTCAGGGAGGTGCGAATGGAAAAATTTGAGTTTTACTCTGACTGGTTCAGTGCGAGTTGCTAAATTGGATTTCAAAATGCGAATTCACAGAGAAAACAGCAACTCGCACCTAATTGGATTAACCCCTTAAATAGCCAGCTGTCAGATGTAGTCCTTGCTGGTAGTTGAGTAATTATTACCTAACACCTGGGCACAAAACAAAGTCCAAAGAGCAGCACCTCTGGTAAGAACCAGTACTGCAACTCACATAACCAGAGGACAGATGACCCCTGGTGGCAGGGATTCATACTGCAGAGGGACAAGGCAAAACAGAGGGCCTAATTCAGACCCGCTCGCAAGCGGGTCGATGTTGGGCAAGTGCGCATGCGCACGACGGCGGCTGCTCCGTCGTGCGCATGCGCGAGTCCCGAATAACGACGGCCAAGCCGTCGTTATGGGTCTTGCACCAAAAGGGGCGTGCTGTCAATGGTGAGTGACAGCACGCCCCCTTTGGTGGGTGTGCTGGGGGCGTTGCTGCCCAGATGGAGGCGTTCCCATGGGAACGCCTACCGTCTGGGGCCGGCCCCACTGATATCACTAGTGATGTCAGTGGGAGTGCTTTTGGCTCTGATAGAGCCAAAAGCACTCCAGGGCTTGCGGCAACGAGACTCTACCACAAGGGTCTCGTTGCAAGCCCGATGGTCACGATGGTCTTAACCATCGCGACCATCATCATGGACACTCGCAAAAGCTGTGGGTGGTAACCCACAGCTATGCAAGCGTCCAAGAGGCCACTACCGAAAAAAAACCGCAAAGGTTCAGAGCGGGCACTCGTTCAGAGCGTCTGGCTCTGAATCAGGCCCAGAGTTCTAACATCATGCACCCCTCCAGACGGCGAATTCCAAGCGCCTTAAAGTTCACCTTTCCTATTCGTCTTTTTGCCTTTTCTTTTGGATGACTTCTTAGCGGTGGTAACAGGCTGAATTTGAAGGGAACCCAAACACAGCCCGACTGCTGGAGACTCAGAACCTGCAGTGGGGATCTCCAGGGAATTCCCAGTATGGAATGATGGGGTGGAGGATGGAAGTCCGAACTCCCTAAATACTGCTGCAACAAAGGTTTGGGTATCTATTAGCATAGGATGTTGAATTTTCAGTAACAGACAGGCCCAAGTCAGAACCCTCCCTTTGAAATGTGCAATGATGTAATCTACTTGGGGTGATGGTTTATGGAAGAACTCGGGTACGATAAAGAAATGCTTACAGCAGAAGTTCAAAAAAGGAAAAAAACAGTGAACTGTCCCTGTCAAAAGTAGTCTCTTCTTGAGGCCCTGGCTGGGTGGGAGACGCAATTGACCCCAACTGGGCAGGCACAGGAACCATCATACTGGTGCCAGCCAGGACTGGAACCACCAGGCTGGCAGCACACATCAGTGTGCGCGGCTTGGTAGTAGATACAGTGTGTACTGGATACACGGCAGGATCAGATACAGGGCTATGGGCCTCAGCAGGCATGACAAGATTGAAGATCGTGGAGGGCTTGAAAAGGTTAAATTCTAGCGGGACCTTTGGCAAGAAAGCGGGCACTTCTTGGACCACCGTCAAAGAGAAAAACACCTCTTGGACCTCTGATAAGGCAGCAGACATCTCTCAAACCTCTGACAAGTCTGCAGCCATTTCTCGGACCCTTTGCAAGGCAGCATCCACCTTTCAACCCTCTTAACAGAGCAGCGGCCACCTCTTGGACCTCTGTCAGGGCAGCAGCCACCTCTCTGACCTCTGGCAGGGCGGCGACTACATCTTGTACCTCTGGTAGGACATCAGCAACCTTTCAGACCTCTGTTAAGGTGGCAAACACCTCTCGGAACTCAAGTTTGATTACAGGGATTGAGACCTGCACCCTGGAGTGCTCAACAAGACTGATATCTTGGGCTAGTGAGTCCTTTAGCAAGGTAGCGGGCACCACTCGGACCACCAGCAAGGAGACCTCTTGGTCCTCTGTTAAGGTTGCAAACACCTCTCGGACCTCTGAAAAGGCTGGCAACTCTCATACCACTAGCAAATCGATCATCTCTTGTATCTCTGGCAAAGTAGGAACCTCTAGCAAGGTGATCACCTCTCAGACCTCTGACAAGTTGGGTACCTCTCAGACCTCAGGAAAGGCAACATACACCTCTCAGACCTCGTCATGCCCAGAGGCAAGGACAGAGTGAACCTCATGCCCAGAGGCAAGGACAGACATAACCTCATGCCTGTGGGCAAGGGTAGGCCAGTGACTCAATTTTGTCACAGCAGCAGATTGGAGGGACAGCACCCTCTCAGGAACTGGAGGAACAGGAATTGCCCACTGGGACAGCATGGCTGGAGTCGCCCACTGGGACAGCACAGGTGGAGTCCCCTACTGGGACAGCACGGCTGGAGACCCCCACTCTAGAAAGTTCTGCAACAAGGGGCTGACTAGGAGAAGCCAAAGTAACAGACTATTCAGCATTCTCTGGTTTGATTGTTTGGTTCGTTCTGTTATGAACCCCCTGGTGCAGTTAAACCACAAGTCACAGAGTATGATGAAACATGTGAAGATCTTTATTGAGGGATGATTCAATAGCTGTAGTGATTGAGATGCACAGTCTGAGAAGTGTATTGGGAATGTATTGAGCATTGCTGGGTGCTGACTGGAAGGACAGATGAACTGTCAAATGGGCGTGTTATGGGAGTGTCACGTGCATGTGAGGTTATGAACTCAGAAGCTTATTCACTCACATTGGAGCCATACTCTGATGGAAAATCTGCACCTAGCAGCTGGAGGTAGTGCAGGTCCCCATGGTGTGCTTGACAGTAGCATCTACAGACATACCAAGTGGGATTGTTGCGTGTAAGGGGTAGATACAATTGGGCGCGAGATTTAGCAAGGAAAAAACATTGCCCCAATTTTGGAATACGGCGGGTATGCGCGCTTCCGATACCCGTGGTATCCAATCAAAAAAATAGTGGTCGAGGGGTTTTCAGCTCTGAAAACCCTGTGCCGCGTAAAGAATAAAACAAAAAGTATTCTTCACTTACCTGCCCGGGGGTCTCTGGTGGTCTCCGCGGCTCCTAGTAGCCTCAAATCTATCTTCTCACTGGAGAGGGGGCTTCTGGGAGTCCCGGGGGCTGCTGGTAGGCTCCAGGGACTGGTGGGAGAGAGGCAAGGGCTGCTGGGAGATGTAGTTCTCCCAGCGCCCATTCCGGGGGGGCCACACTAACACTGGGGGGACACATACACCAGGAGTCTCACACACACACTCATATACACACATACTCACTCATACACACAGACACACACACACACACTGACACACTCACCCTGCTGCAGAAGAGCCGGCTTCCGACGCTGTATGCAGAAGACAGCACTGCAAAAGGTTAGTAATTATGGACTAATTAAGCTAATTGGAAACTTCCAATTGCTTAATTAGTCCTAAGGGGCGGTGCCGCCGGGGTACCAGGGCAAGTCCCACTGATTTTGCCTAAAATTTATGATTTTATGAAATATCACACTTGCTCTGGAGGTGCGAGGTAAAAACACCTCCCAACTTGCAAAAAAACAAAAAACATGGACCTTATTGAATAGCAAAACATCCCGCAGCTACAGGAAACACCTCGCAGGTGCGGGATTTTTTATATTCTCGCACCCAATTGAATATGCCCCTAAGTGTGCACAAAGTGAGCGCCTCAGCCCTTGCGCATTCAGACGCACACGTGTACACCAGGGAAGGGATGATATTACCATCAGCATAAAGTCACAGGCACGACTACGGCAAATGACGCCAAAGCAGTCGCGGCAGCATTTGGCTCAGTATCAGCTACATAGGGCTCAATTTGAGAATGCAATGTAACCTCTTTTGCGCTCGCTAAAGGGGTAATGAGCGCCGTTCAGTATTTAGCAATCAGCGGTAAGCTTAGCGTACCTCTGCTTGTCACAGTACCGGGCTTTCCTGAGTCCCCGCCGCATGGACGCACAACGCACATAAGCAGGTGTCCGTCATACATGCACATTAGTCTCCAACCCAGACAGCGTGCTGGCATGTCAGCAGAGGACACGGCAGAGGAGGAAGACACCACGGGACCTCGCTGGACATACCGGCTACATATTCGTTAGCATTACTGTGATACTAAATGAAATATGTCGCCGGCAATAAGTAACGTTATCACACGGAGCCCTTATGCTGTATATTGCAAAATAAAATGAGGTAGAAATGTTGCAGCTTAAAGCCTGTAGGTTGCAGCTTGAATTGCTCCATGTTACAATGAATGGTAAATGTGTGTGTACAGGAAACCACGACAAACCGATGACACACAGAAATGCCTGATCTATCCCGCAGCTATATTTACTTTCCACGCGTCACGGGATCTATCACAAGATATTATCCACCTCCCATTACATACATACACATATTCTACAGTTTTCTATAAGTGTGAAGGTCGTCTGATAAAAGAAAACCACGATAGTGTAATACAATATAAATTTGTGGTATTGGGGGGTGCGGAGCACCGCAGCAGTATAACGTGCCAGGTGCTACATAAGTGCCAATCTGCGCCCAAAATACAAAGGGCCAAATGTAATAGGGTGAGATTATATAAAATGTGAGAGTTTAGCAATAAATCTTACACTATTACAGCTGTTTTTCAAAATGGGAAAATATCTGGATGAGAGTTTTAATCGTAAGAGTATTTTGAGTCTGAAAAACATGCGATTCTGCCTGTTATCGGACTCTAGTACATTGGCCCAGTTTAAAAAGTGAGAGTTCACTCTCACATTTTCTAAACTCTCACCCTATTACATTTGGCCCATAGTCTTCATAGCTTATCTGCTGCTTCATCAGGAAGCTCTGCTCACATCAGGAAGCCCTGCTCACATCAGGAAGCTCTGCTCACATCAGGAAGTCCTGCTTATCTCAGGAATCCCTGCTCACATCAGGAAGCCCTGCTCATCTCAGGAAGCCCTGCTCACATCAGGTAGCCCTACTCATCTCAGGAAGCCCTGCTCACATCAGGTAGCCCTGCTCATCTCAGGAAGCCCTGCTCACATCAGGTAGCCCTGCTCATCTCAGGAAGCCCTGCTCACATCAGGTAGCCCTGCTCATCTCAGGAATCCCTGCTCACATCAGGGAGCCCTACTCACATCAGGAAGTCCTGCTCATCTCAGGAATCCCTGCTCACATCAGGAAGCCCTGCTCACATCAGGAAGCTCTGCTCACATCAGGAAGCCCTGCCCATCTCAGGAAGCCCTGCTCATCTCAGGAATCCCTGCTCACATCAGGAAGCCCTACTCACATCAGGAAGTCCTGCTCATCTCAGGAATCCCTGCTCACATCAGGGAGCCCTGCTCACATCAGGAAGCCCTACTCACATCAGGAAGCCCTGCTCACATCAGGAATCCCTGCTCACATCAGGGAGCCCTGCTCACATCAGGAAGCCCTACTCACATCAGGAAGCCCTGCTCATCTCAGGAATCCCTGCTCATCTCAGGAATCCCTGCTCACATCAGGGAGCCCTGCTCACATCAGGAAGCCCTGCTCATCTCAGGAATCCCTGCTCACATCAGGGAGCCCTGCTCACATCAGGAAGCCCTACTCACATCAGGAAGCCCTGCTCACATCAGGAATCCCTGCTCACATCAGGAATCCCTGCTCACCCTACGTGAGGATATGTAGCATCTGAAGTCACTCATGTGAAAATAACAGATGTCCAGAGTGTAGTATTTTTTAATATAATATAATAAATGCATTTTTTTTAAAAGCCAACAAACTAAGGGCCTTAGGTGGATGCAAATGTTGCCTCTACTGCACCTTTGTAAGCAGTGGGTGTGCAACAATATGTTAAGGCCGCCGGAGGCATTTCGTGTAAAAATATACGCCCACTGCCGGGTTTTCTGATCAACATCGCGACCATTGGTTGCAGCATTGGATCTCTGAATAACCCTCAGGTTACTCAGGATACCTGGCAAAACTGCGTTGCTGGGGCCAGTGCAACTGTATCAAAGGCTGACAGTCTCCGTTTTCTGGAACGCTCCCAGTCACCGCCCTGAAATACCTGCAGCCTGTCAATCAGGCTATGGCTAACAGGGCATTGCGACAAGAACCACAGCAGCATCGCGAGACATGCGCAGTCCAAAAAACATTGGTCAATTGCGACCGAATTGGGACTGAGGGGCTCATTCAGACCCGCTTGCTAGATGCGTTCGCACGCAGCCGCTCAGCTGGTAATATATGCATAGGCTGCGATCTCACAGTAAAACATTAGTACGCCCACTATGTCTTAGTGTGCAACGGCAGTGCGATCGCAAGCCAGTCTTATGACGCCCCCTTTCCCCTCGCAGCACACGTCATCTCCAGGAAGTGTATGCAATATCAGTAACATCGAGAGTCATCGGAACTGCTCGCAGCACTTGTGGTTGACCCTACTCCGCCGCAAGCACTGCCATCGCTGCAGGGTGAAACACAGCCAGGTGACGTGTACAATGACGCTCCATGTTCATTATGCACGCCCATGAAATGCCGTTAGAATGCACAGGCACGCCTGCGTACGCACACCCACTCCTCCGTTTTCATGGACCATCCCCTGTTACCACCTACAAACGGCTCGCGATCGCTTCCCAAGCGCAGTGACTGGCTTGCGCACACGCAGTGCGATGCATACGCATGCGCAGACCGAAAATCGGCCAGCTGCGAGCGAACGCAGTCTTGCGAGTGGGTCTGAATCGGGCCCTGAATCTGGTACTCAATCAAACCCTGCATACTGTACATACAAAAAAATTATATTACAATCGGTATCTTACTAATCACACTGTGAGATATGCACATAGGAGCTTTCACTGTTCTCATTTACATACACAGGACATGCTGGTGTGTGCACCACTGGACTGTACTCATTTACATATACAGGACATGCTGGTGTGTGCACGACTGGACTGTACTCATTTACATATACAGGACATGCTGGTGTGTACACGACTGGACTGTACTCATTTACATACACAGGACATACTGGTGTGTGCACCACTGGACTGTACTCATTTACATATACAGGACATGCTGGTGTGTGCATCACTGGACTGTACTCATTTACATATACAGGACATGCTGGTGTGTGCACCACTGGACTGTACTCATTTACATACACAGGACATACTGGTGTGTGCACCACTGGACTGTACTCATTTACATATACAGGACATGCTGGTGTGTGCACCACTGGACTGTACTCATTTACATACACAGGACATGCTGGTGTGTGCACCACTGGACTGTACTCATTTACATACACAGGACATGCTGGTGTGTGCACCACTGGACTGTACTCATTTACATACACAGGACATGCTGGTGTGTGCACCACTGGACTGTACTCATTTACATACACAGGACATGCTGGTGTGTGCACCACTGGACTGTACTCATTTACATATACAGGACATGCTGGTGTGTGCACGACTGGACTCTACTCATTTACATACACAGGACATGCTGGTGTGTGCACGACTGGACTGTACTCATTTACATACACAGGACATGCTGGTGTGTGCACCACTGGACTGTACTCATTTACATACACAGGACATGCTGGTGTGTGCACCACTGGACTGTACTCATTTACATATACAGGACATGCTGGTGTGTGCACCACTGGACTGTACTCATTTACATATACAGGACATGCTGGTGTGTGCACGACTGGACTCTACTCATTTACATACACAGGACATGCTGGTGTGTGCACCACTGGACTGTAGTCATTTTAAACACACACTTAATGCATTTCTATGTCACACCAGAAGATGGCAGCACAACTACACATAGCTAAGTGGACCCTCCTTTGAAAGTGAAAAAAAGCATTTTTCATTAACCCTTTCACCGCCAGAGGTAGTTTGCACCTCAAACAATTTGTGCGTTTTCGAGGGTATCTAAGCCGTGGAGAGCGATAAAGTGCCAACCAATCAGCTCCCATCTGTCATTTTGCAAACACCAGTAATATGACAGTTAGGAGCTGATTGGCTGGTACTTTCTCTCTATCTACGGCTTAGTACGTCTCCCCCGTAATCTGATAGAACAAGTGAAACTTTTAGTGATGAAACAAAATGCAAAACAAAACAAAATGCAAACTGTACATATATTAAGAGGCATGGATAGCGAGTGCTGGACATTTATACAGCTGTTCCCCGTTACACAGGTGGATATGTTACCATGCCCTTCCCCCTATGACATGCTATCTGGAACACCTCTAGCTTCTGAGAGTAATGGTAGGTTCACAGGGCTACAGGATAACCACTTTGTAGGGGTCCCAAACCAATAACATTAGAAACATGATATACAGTGCTGGCGATATTAATAAAAAGTATAATGTGTAAATACTCCCTGCATCGCACTGTAGTGTCCCCAGGTTACAGTATGCCACACAGTTCCCCCAGTTCACATTATGCTACACAATGCCCCCACTTCACATTATGCTTCACAGTGTCCCCAGTTCACATTATGATACAGTGCCCCAGTTCACATTATGCCACACAATGCCCCCAGGTCACATTATGCCACACAGTGCCCCCAGGTCACATTATGCCACACAGTGCCCCCAGTTCACATTATGCCACACAGTGCACCAAGTTCACATTATGCTACACAGTGCCCCCAGTTCACATTATGCCACACAGTGTAACCAGTTCACATTATGATACAGTGCCCCAGTTCACATTTTGCCACACAGTGGACCTCATTCAGAGTCGGTCGAAGCGGCCGCACGGTCGTACGAGAAAAGGGGCCGGATATGCAAATTATTCCCTCGCAAGTTGCGTTCCTAAGTTCGGATCGGTTACTGGCCGACCAAGGGGAGGAAGCGGTCGGATGACAAAAAATATGCCCCCTTCTCGTACGCATTACACGTAATCTCCGGGCATATAAGGATTAATCGCGAGCATCGGGAACCATCGGAACTGGTCGTAGAGCTTAAGGTTGACCATACCCTTTCTTAAGCTCTACGATCATGTCAGTGTAAAAACCTCCCATGTCACAAGTGCCATGATGCTACTTTGCTAATTATGCACTCCCATAAAACGCTGTTCGCATAATTAGGCACGCCTGCGTTCGGATCTCCACTCCCCCGTTTTCAAGCACCTTCCCCTGTTACCACCCACAAACGCCTCTCTGTCACTCAACTACCGACCTGGCTGTGTTCAAGGAGAGAGAAATTTCTGATCGTAGCGGCTAGTTTGCGCACGCGCATTGCGAACTTAACGCATGCGCAGTATAGCAAACATCGGTGTGGCCACTTCGACCGACTCTGAATGAGGTCCAGTGTTCCCAGTTCACATTAGGGTACGCAGTGACCCAGTTTACAGTATGCCACACAGTGTCCCCAGTTCACATTATGCTACACAATGCCCCCAGGTCACATTATGCTACACAGTGCCCCCAGTTCACATTATGCCACACAGTGCCCCCAGTTCACATTATGCTACACAGTGCCCCCAGGTCACATTATGCTACACAGTGCCCCAGTTCACATTTTGCCACACAATGGACCTCATTCAGAGTCGGTCACCACCGATGTTCGCTAAACTGCATATGCGTAAAGTTCGCATTGCGCGTGCGCAAATTAGCTGCTACGATCTGAAATTTCTCTCTCCTTGAACACAGCCAGGTGGGTAGTTTGAGTGACAGAATGAGGCATTTGTGGGTGGTAACAGGGGAAGGTGCTTGAAAATGGGGGTGTGGAGATCCGAACGCAGGCGTGCTTAATTATGCGAACAGCGTTTTATGGGAGTGCATAATTAACAAAGTAGTGTCATGGCACACGTGACATGGGTTGTTTGTACACTGACCTGATCGTAGTGCTTAAGAGAGGGTATGGTCAACCTTAAGCTCTGCGACCAGTTCCGATGGTTCCCGATGGTCGCGATCAATCCTTTTATGCCCGGAGATCACGTGTAATGCATACAAGAAGGGGCGTTTTTTTTGTCTTACGGCCACATCCTCCCCTTGGTCGGCCAGCTAATGATCTGATCTTAGGGACGCAACTTGCGAGTGCATCATTTGCATATCCGGCCCCTTTTCCCTTACGACCGTGCAGCCGCAACGACCGACTCTGAATGAGATCCAATGTCCCCAGTTCACATTATGCCACACAGTGTCCCCAGTTCACATTATGCAACACAGTGTCACCAGTTCACATTATGCTACACAGTGCCCCCAGTTCACATTATGCCACACAGTGCCTCAGTTCACATTATGCCATACAGTGATTCCAATTCAAATTATGCCACACAGTGGTCCTCATTCAGAGCCGGACGCTATTTGCGCTCGCTCGTTCAGAAAAAGGGGCTGGCTATTTAAATTGAGCGCTCACTCTTTGCGGTCTGTTGACGCCTCTATGTCTGAGCGAGCGTCCAAAACATGAGCTCGCTATTTTGTAATGACGCTCCTTGGCCGCTCACATCATACATCATCTCCGCTATTTATTTGATTAATCGAGTACATCGAAAGGCGTATGAACTGCTCGCTATTCTTGTGGTAGCATTTTCCTGCCGCAATCATGCGAGCAGTTCAGACTAAAAGACAACCAAGTGACATGGTCAATGACGCTGCATTGTTAATTATGTACACCCTTAAAACGCCCATTATGACCGTTTGGCACGCCTGCGTTCGGATCTCCACTGCCCATTTTCAAGCACATTCCCCTGTTACCACCCACAAACACCTCATCCTGTCACTCAAATTACAAGCCCCTCGCTATTTTGCGAGCACACGATTTCCGACCGCACTGACTGGTTGGCGGATGCGCATTACGACCCATACGCATGCGCAAATGTGCGAACATCGATCGGAGCGAGCGAGCGAGCAGCCGCTTACGAGTGGCTCTGAATCAGGCCCAGTGTCTCCAGTTTATATTATGCTACACAGTGCCCCATTCACATTATGATACAAAGTGTCCCCAGTTCACATTATGCCAGTGTCCCCAATTCACATTATGTTACACAGTGTCCCAGTTCACATTATGCCACAAAATTATCCCAGTTCACATTATGCTACACAGTGTCCCCAGTTCACATTATGCTACACAGTGCCCCAGTTCACATTATACTATACAGTGCCCACAGTTCACATTTTGCCACACCGTGCCCTAGTTCACATTATGCCACACAGTGCCCTAGTTCACATTATGCTCCACAGTGCCCCAGTTCACATTATGCTACACAGTGCCCCCAGTTCACATTATGTTCCTCAGTGCCCCCAGTTCACATTATGCTACACAGTGCCCCCATTCACATTATGCTAGACAGTGCCTCAGTTCACATTTTGCCACACAATGTCCCAGTTCACATTATACTACACAGTGCCCCAGTTCACATTATGCCACAGAGTGTCCCCTGTTTACATTATGCTACACAGTGCCCCCAGTTCACATTATGCTACACATTGCCCCCAGTTCACATTATGCTACACAGTGCCCCAGTTCACATTATACTATACAGTGCCCACAGTTCACATTTTGCCACACAGTGCCCTAGTTCACATTATGCCACACAGTGCCCTAGTTCACATTATGCTCCACAGTGCCCCAGTTCACATTATGCTACACAGTGCCCCCAGTTCTCATTATGTTCCTCAGTGCCCCCAGTTCACATTATGCTACACAGTGCCCCAGTTCACATTATGCTAGACAGTGCCCCAGTTCATATTTTGTCACACAATCTCCCAGTTCACATTATGGCACACAGTAATCACAATTCACATTATGCAAGTGTACCCAGTTCACATTTTGCCACACTTGGTTCCCAGTTCACATTATGCTACACAGTGTCCCCAGTTTACATTATGATACACAGTGTCCCCAGTTCACATTATGCTACACAGTGTCCCCAGTTCACATTATGCTACACAGTGCCCCCAGTTCACATTATGCCACACAGTGCCCCCAGTTCACATTATGCTACACAGTGCCCCATTCAGATTAGGCTACACAGTGCCCCTGTTCACATTATGCTACACAGTGCCCCCAGTTTACATTATGCCACAGTGTCCCCAGTTTACATTATGCCACAGTGTCCCCAGTTCACATTATGCTACACAGTGCCCCCCGTTCACATTATGCTACACAGTGTCCCCATTTCACATTATGCTACACAGTGTCCCCAGTTCACATTATGCTACACAGTGCCCCATTCACATTATGATACAAAGTGTCCCCAGTTCACTTTATGCCAGTGTCCCCAATTCACATTATGTTACACAGTGTCCCAGTTCACATTATGCCACAAAATTATCCCAGTTCACATTATGCTACACAGTGCCCCCAGTTCACATTATGCTACACATTGCCCCCAGTTCACATTATGCTACACAGTGCCCCAGTTCACATTATACTATACAGTGCCCACAGTTCACATTTTGCCACACAGTGCCCTAGTTCACATTATGCCACACAGTGCCCTAGTTCACATTATGCTCCACAGTGCCCCAGTTCACATTATGCTGCACAGTGCCCCAAGTTCTCATTATGTTTCTCAGTGCCCCCAGTTCACATTATGCTACACAGTGCCCCAGTTCACATTATGCTAGACAGTGCCCCAGTTCATATTTTGTCACACAATCTCCCAGTTCACATTATGCTACACAGTGTCCCCAGTTTACATAATGCTACACAGTGCCTCAGTTCACATTATGGCACACAGTAATCACAATTCACATTATGCAAGTGTACCCAGTTCACATTTTGCCACACTGTGTTCCCAGTTCACATTATGCTACACAGTGTCCCCAGTTTACATTATGATACACAGTGTCCCCAGTTCACATTATGCTACACAGTGTCCCCAGTTCACATTATGCTACACAGTGCCCCCAGTTCACATTATGCCACACAGTGCCCCCAGTTCACATTATGCTACACAGTGCCCCCGTTCACATTATGCTACACAGTGCCCCATTCAGATTAGGCTACACAGTGCCCCTGTTCACATTATGCTACACAGTGCCCCCAGTTTACATTATGCCACAGTGTCCCCAGTTTACATTATGCCACAGTGTCCCCAGTTCACATTATGCTACACAGTGCCCCCCCATTCACATTATGCTACACAGTGTCCCCAGTTCACATTATGCTACACAGTGTCCCCAGTTCACATTATGCTACACAGTGCCCCATTCACATTATGATACAGTGTCCCCAGTTCACATTATGCCAGTGTCCCCAATTCACATTATGTTACACAGTGTCCCAGTTCACATTATGCCACAAAATTAGCCAAGTTCACATTATGCTACACAGTGCCCCCTGTTTACATTATGCTACACAGTGCCCCCAGTTCACATTATGCTACACATTGCCCCCAGTTCACATTATGCTACACAGTGCCCCAGTTCACATTATACTATACAGTGCCCACAGTTCACATTTTGCCACACAGTGCCCACAGTTCACATTATGCCACACAGTGCCCTAGTTCACATTATGCTCCACAGTGCCCCAGTTCACATTATGCTACACAGTGCCCCCAGTTCTCATTATGTTCCTCAGTGCCCCCAGTTCACATTATGCTACACAGTGCCCCAGTTCACATTATGCTAGACAGTGCCCCAGTTCATATTTTGTCACACAATCTCCCAGTTCACATTATGCTACACAGTGTCCCCAGTTTACATAATGCTACACAGTGCCTCAGTTCACATTATGGCACACAGTAATCACAATTCACATTATGCAAGTGTACCAAGTTCACATTTTGCCACACTGTGTTCCCAGTTCACATTATGCTACACAGTGTCCCCAGTTTACATTATGATACACAGTGTCCCCAGTTCACATTATGCT
Organism: Taudactylus pleione; assembly: GCA_031769625.1. Lineage (NCBI taxonomy): Eukaryota > Metazoa > Chordata > Amphibia > Anura > Myobatrachidae > Taudactylus > Taudactylus pleione. The sequence goes on from JAUIMM010000904.1 coordinate 2,001,176, forward strand.
ACACAGTGTCCCCAGTTCACATTATGCTACACAGTGCCCCCAGTTCACATTATGCCACACAGTGCCCCCAGTTCACATTATGCTACACAGTGCCCCCGTTCACATTATGCTACACAGTGCCCCATTCAGATTAGGCTACACAGTGCCCCTGTTCACATTATGCTACACAGTGCCCCCAGTTTACATTATGCCACAGTGTCCCCAGTTTACATTATGCCACAGTGTCCCCAGTTCACATTATGCTACACAGTGCCCCCCCCGTTCACATTATGCTACACAGTGTCCCCAGTTCACATTATGCTACACAGTGTCCCCAGTTCACATTATGCTACACAGTGTCCTCAGTTCACATTATGCCACACAGTGCCCCCTACACTGGTGATGATGCTATTTGTCGGGGATGTATGGCGGCCGCTGGTTGACCACCGTGGCTGCTCTGTTGTTAACCCAACACTGTAGATATAGAAATGTTGCCCTAATTGAAATCAATAAAATAAACTACCAATGTAAAACAAGTTGTATAAAACAAACGTTTTTGCTTCCAGTTCCACTTGCATCAAACATAAAATAAAATCAAAGTTTGTAAAAATAAGGGGTAAATACTATTTATTTTAAATAAATAAATGAAAAACATTTCTGTGTTCTGCCCCTGCTATCGCCATCCTGAGGTGGTAACAGCGAGAAGATTGCGGTCGTACAAATACCTGTTAGAGAGGAGCGCTCGGTGCAGCCACTGTTCCTGGCTCCAGAGCTGGTGGGTGCTAGGACCCAGAGTGTCTGTCCCCAGAGGTCTGACTTCTGACATGTGATGGGCTCAGGAGAGAGGCAGCTGCCACGGCTACACTGTGCTTCTTTCTACTGTGGCGTCCTGCACGGATGGACCTTCCCCTGAGTACTCCATGCTGTCTATCCATGAGACTCCCATACTGCACTGTGCCACCACTACTTAGCATAGCTAATTACCCGGGCTTGTTGGAGGGGCCTGATGGAGGCCGGGGTCCAGAGCCGCCCCCCCATACTTCTTACCTCACAGAAGCCCAGCACACGCTGCTGCGTACTGGGCTGCAATGGGAGATTGCTCAAGGCTGCTGAGCAGCAGCCGCAACAGTCTCCTATACCTGTGGGGGGGGGGATTACACTGATCGCGGCACCTCCCCATGGTAAAGGCAGGTTACAGGTATAAAGGACAGGTGTATTACATAGCAGGTTACAGGTATAAAGGACAGGTGTATTACATAGCAGGTTACAAGTATAAAGGACAGGTGTATTACATAGCAGGTTACAGGTATAAAGGACAGGTGTATTACATAGCAGGTTACAGGTATAAAGGACAGGTGTATTACATAGCAGGTTACAGCTATAAAGGACAGGTGTATTACATAGCAGGTTACAGGTATAAAGGACAGGTGTATTACATAGCAGGTTACAGGTATAAAGGACAGGTGTATTACATAGCAGGTTACAGCTATAAAGGACAGGTGTATTACATAGCAGGTTACAGGTATAAAGGACAGGTGTATTACATAGCAGGTTACAGGTATAAAGGACAGGTGTATTACATAGCAGGTTACAGGTATAAAGGACAGGTGTATTACATAGCAGGTTACAGGTATAAAGGACAGGTGTATTACATAGCAGGTTACAGGTATAAAGGACAGGTGTATTACATAGCAGGTTACAGGTATAAAGGACAGGTGTATTACATAGCAGGTTACAGGTATAAAGGACAGGTGTATTACATAGCAGGTTACAGGTATAAAGGACAGGTGTATTACATAGCAGGTTACAGGTATAAAGGACAGGTGTATTACATAGCAGGTTACAGGTATAAAGGACAGGTGTATTACATAGCAGGTTACAGGTATAAAGGACAGGTGTATTACTTAGCAGGTTACAGGTATAAAGGACAGGTGTATTACATAGCAGGTTACAGCTATAAAGGACAGGTGTATTACATAGCAGGTTACAGCTATAAAGGACAGGTGTATTACATAGCAGGTTACAGGTATAAAGGACAGGTGTATTACATAGCAGGTTACAGCTATAAAGGACAGGTGTATTACATAGCAGGTTACAGCTATAAAGGACAGGTGTATTACATAGCAGGTTACAGCTATAAAGGACAGGTGTATTACATAGCAGGTTACAGCTATAAAGGACAGGTGTATTACATAGCAGGTTACAGGTATAAAGGACAGGTGTATTACATAGCAGGTTACAGGTATAAAGGACAGGTGTATTACATAGCAGGTTACAGGTATAAAGGACAGGTGTATTACTTAGCAGGTTACAGGTATAAAGGACAGGTGTATTACATAGCAGGTTACAGCTATAAAGGACAGGTGTATTACATAGCAGGTTACAGCTATAAAGGACAGGTGTATTACATAGCAGGTTACAGGTATAAAGGACAGGTGTATTACATAGCAGGTTACAGGTATAAAGGACAGATGTATTACATAGCAGGTTACAGGTATAAAGGACAGGTGTATTACATAGCAGGTTACAGGTATAAAGGACAGGTGTATTACATAGCAGGTTACAGGTATAAAGGACAGGTGTATTACATAGCAGGTTACAGGTATAAAGGACAGGTGTATTACATAGCAGGTTACAGCTATAAAGGACAGGTGTATTACATAGCAGGTTACAGGTATAAAGGACAGGTGTATTACATAGCAGGTTACAGGTATAAAGGACAGGTGTATTACATAGCAGGTTACAGGTATAAAGGACAGGTGTATTACTTAGCAGGTTACAGCTATAAAGGACAGGTGTATTACATAGCAGGTTACAGGTATAAAGGACAGGTGTATTACTTAGCAGGTTACAGCTATAAAGGACAGGTGTATTACATAGCAGGTTACAGCTATAAAGGACAGGTGTATTACATAGCAGGTTACAGGTATAAAGGACAGGTGTATTACATAGCAGGTTACAGGTATAAAGGACAGGTGTATTACATAGCAGGTTACAGGTATAAAAGACAGGTGTATTACTTAGCAGGTTACAGGTATAAAGGACAGGTGTATTACTTAGCAGGTTACAGGTATAAAGGACAGGTGTATTACATAGCAGGTTACAGGTATAAAAGACAGGTGTATTACTTAGCAGGTTACAGGTATAAAGGACAGGTGTATTACATAGCAGGTTACAGGTATAAAAGACAGGTGTATTACTTAGCAGGTTACAAGTATAAAGGACAGGTGTATTACATAGCAGGTTACAGGTATAAAGGACAGGTGTATTACTTAGCAGGTTACAGGTATAAAGGACAGGTGTATTACATAGCAGGTTACAGATATAAAGGACAGGTGTATTACTTAGCAGGTTACAGCTATAAAGGACAGGTGTATTACATAGCAGGTTACAGGTATAAAGGACAGGTGTATTACATAGCAGGTTACAGGTATAAAGGACAGGTGTATTACTTAGCAGGTTACAGGTATAAAGGACAGGTGTATTACTTAGCAGGTTACAGCTATAAAGGACAGGTGTATTACATAGCAGGTTACAGGTATAAAGGACAGGTGTATTACTTAGCAGGTTACAGCTATAAAGGACAGGTGTATTACATAGCAGGTTACAGGTATAAAGGACAGGTGTATTACATAGCAGGTTACAGGTATAAAGGACAGGTGTATTACTTAGCAGGTTACAGCTATAAAGGACAGGTGTATTACATAGCAGGTTACAGGTATAAAGGACAGGTGTATTACTTAGCAGGTTACAGCTATAAAGGACAGGTGTATTACATAGCAGGTTACAGGTATAAAGGACAGGTGTATTACATAGCAGGTTACAGGTATAAAAGACAGGTGTATTACTTAGCAGGTTACAGGTATAAAGGACAGGTGTATTACTTAGCAGGTTACAGGTATAAAGGACAGGTGTATTACTTAGCAGGTTACAGGTATAAAGGACAGGTGTATTACATAGCAGGTTACAGGTATAAAAGACAGGTGTATTACTTAGCAGGTTACAGGTATAAAGGACAGGTGTATTACATAGCAGGTTACAGGTATAAAAGACAGGTGTATTACTTAGCAGGTTACAAGTATAAAGGACAGGTGTATTACATAGCAGGTTACAGGTATAAAGGACAGGTGTATTACTTAGCAGGTTACAAGTATAAAGGACAGGTGTATTACATAGCAGGTTACAGATATAAAGGACAGGTGTATTACTTAGCAGGTTACAGCTATAAAGGACAGGTGTATTACATAGCAGGTTACAGGTATAAAGGACAGGTGTATTACATAGCAGGTTACAGGTATAAAGGACAGGTGTATTACATAGCAGGTTACAGGTATAAAGGACAGGTGTATTACATAGCAGGTTACAGGTATAAAGGACAGGTGTATTACTTAGCAGGTTACAGGTATAAAGGACAGGTGTATTACATAGCAGGTTTCAGGTATATAGGACAGGTGTATTACTTAGCAGGTTACAGGTATAAAGGACAGGTGCATTACTTAGCAGGTTACAGGTATAAAGGACAGGTGTATTATTTAGCAGGTTACAGCTATAAAGGACAGGTGTATTACTTAGCAGGTTACAGGTATAAAGGACAGGTGTATTACTTAGCAGGTTACAGGTATAAAGGACAGGTGTATTACATAGCAGGTTACAGGTATAAAGGACAGGTGTATTACATAGCAGGTTACAGATATAAAGGACAGGTGTATTACTTAGCAGGTTACAGGTATAAAGGACAGGTGTATTACTTAGCAGGTTACAGGTATAAAGGACAGGTGTATTACTTAGCAGGTTATAGCTATAAAGGACAGGCGTATTATTTAGCAGGTTACACCTATAAAGGACAGGTGTATTACTTAGCAGGTTACAGCTATAAAGGACAGGTGTATTACTTAGCAGGTTACAGGTATAAAGGACAGGTGTATTACATAGCAGGTTACAGCTATATAGGACAGGTGTATTACTTAGCAGGTTACAGGTATAAAGGACAGGTGTATTACATAGCAGGTTACAGCTATAAAGGACAGGTGTATTACTTAGCAGGTTACAGGTATAAAGGACAGGTGTATTACTTAGCAGGTTACATCTATAAAGGACAGGTGTATTGCTTAGCAGGTTACAGCTATAAAGGACAGGTGTATTACAATATCTGGCTACCAATATTACAGAGGGGAAAGCAGGTTTTATGGGGACCCTCTAAATCCTCAGTGCTTTCAGCAGACTATAGTGATAGGGAAGAGCAGGTGGAATATAATACATAGATATATAATGGGAAACAATAATACTGGATCCTTTTACTCATCGCCAGTCACATCACAGCTAAAACCCAGGTTGCTGCTAGGCGTAAAAAGGGCAAGGATTGGATTCCCGGTCAAGTGACCCTGCAATCAAACCCGGGTAGTTTGCAGAGTTTAACACAGGAATGACCCGTGTAACCCTGCAGTGTTAACAGGTGACCCGGATCCCGTTAATAACAATGGTGTAATTTCCAAGCACCGGCAGGCCAGTTCCACTGCAAGGTCTGACGGGGATCTGTCCCGGGTCTGACCCGGGAATTTAATGTAAAAAAGAGGTTTAAGGACATTAAGTTATACACAGACTCTATCTATTACCCCATGGCTCAAAACAGTAGATAACAGTGCTGGGATGTAGTTATCAGACCGGGGGCTGCGGTGCCGCCGGTCCGAATCCTGACGAGGGAATACCGACACGGGACTTAAGATAGGCGTTGAAATACTGACGCCAGAATCCAGAAGGACGGCAGCCCGAATGAGGTAAGTGCGGGACGCCCTTAGTGTTAACCGCAGGGGGGGGGAGTGTTAGGTTTAGGCAGCGTAGCGGGGTTAGGGTTAGGTTGTGAGGGGGGAGGTTAGGCACCACTGGGGTGTTAGGGTTAGGCACTAAGGGGGGAGGGTTAGGTTTAGGCACTAACGGGGAGGGTTAGGGTGCGGGGTGGTGAGGGTTAGGCTACAGGAAGGGAGGGGTAGGGGGAGAAGGGGGGAGGGTAAGTATACTTACCCAGCCCCTGTTGGGATGCAGCAAAATATTTTAAATATATGCTTATATATATGGAAAAAACCTTATGTATTCACCTGTACCCTATGTATTCAAATGTAATGGTAATGTGTTAGATGTTTGCATCCACATTCTAACAGTTATGCATTTATAAAACACTAAGGCCCTGATTCAGAGCCGGACGCTCTGACAGAGCGCTCGCTCTGAATCAGGGCCGTCCTTCCTAGTTTTAGAGCGGCCTCCTGGCCGCTTGCATAGCTGTGGGTGACCACCCACAGCTATAGCGAGCGGCCAAAAAGATGGTCGCAATGGTCAAGACCATCGCGACCAT